>WHYT01017680.1:335628-366097 GCA_009806455.1 Tetrax tetrax
ATTTTATGTACACTCACATACACAATGAAAACTGTGTATTTTTCAAACCTAGGAAGATAATTTGAAATGCAACCTTGACTCACTTGTTCTGCTGTCCATGTTATATCCATATCATAGGTAAATATGAATTTTTTTTCCTCAAATATTTTTTTTTATTCAGTTATTTTTAATATAGGTCAGCCTTTCTTTGACCTCAAATACAGAGTCACGTTTTACTGGCAGGTTACTGCTACTACTGTACTTATTCAGGTTGATTCCTTTTGAGAACAATCGAATGGGTTCTTACTGGGCGTACTAACCAGGTTACTGTTCACATCATCAGTGGTTTGCACTGTCCAAAATTTTTAGCCATTTGACATGTTTACTGAGCTTTATTTAAAGTGACCTTATGTCACTTGCCCAGCTACTGTGTCCTGTAGTCACTGTGTTAATTGTGGCCAACCAATTGTGAAAGTTTTTATGGCACTTTTAGTCTTTTTTTTTTCCTCTGGTGTAGTTATCAAACCCAAATGTATAATGGTTAGAAGACTGAGTTCTTGAGAGTAAAACCAACAAGTAGTTAATAAAGCATCGACTATCAGAGAACTGATGAATTCACCAAAGGTTGATTTGCAGGAGGGGCTAGGATTTGTTATAAGTACAGAATGCATATTGCTCTGATAAGATACGATGATTGAAATAATATCCCACATCAGTGTTGGATTTTACACTTCTAAATTCCTCTCTTTACTGTTTTTTATACTTTTCTTAAACATTTACATTGAAAGCTCTTATAGAGGAAAAAGCTATAAAAAGCTTTTTTACGAAAGCAGTTTAACCTAGGTGTTATAAAAAGCTTGGGCAGTAAATTGTAATAATTTTTCTCCAGCAAGTAGATGCTCTGATGTCTTTCAGTGGAGGCTCATTGCTTCCTTGAAAGAATAATGTGAGCCAGGAGAGCATGTGGCCAGTGAAAAGAAATAAAAAATGATGAGCACAGAGCAGCGACATTGAAATGATCCTAAAGTTTAGTGATCAGTTGTTGGTATCAGCCATGCCAAGGTAGCTAAGACCACAACTTATGATCATATGATAACGCATAAAAATTACAATGTAAATTACTGAAGGATATGTACCAGACTAATGTAATTATCTAAGCAGAGCACTTTTATGCAGTGATACTTAATCTTCCTACTTTCTTTTTTTTGGTGATTTTAGAGACACAAACAGATTTTAACTGTTCAGTTGCTGAAATGACACAGTACTTTAGCCCTTAAAGGCCAAACTTTTTGTTGTATTCAAATCTTCACTAATATAAAGCTAAAAATAAAAATCTTGTACTTCGTTTGAATACCATTTTTATGTTTTTACATGGTTAGTTCCAGTTCTTCCACTCTTTAGCAGACCCTGGATTCTGAGACAGCTCCTTAGGGTCCCTTTATGTCTCTCCTTTTGTAGGCAAAGCCCAGGCTGGAATCTGGGTTCTGCTCTGGGTCCAGGCCTCCACTTTGAGATAGCAAGTATTTTCTATAGCTTCTCAGGTCAAGAGATTTTGTGGTTTCTTGGACCACTTCCTAATTTAACCGCTGGCTTTTCTGGCCTCTCTCACCTCTGCAAGAACAAGATAGGTTTGTTAAAAATACAGCTGGGCTTGGGTCATCCTTAAAAGCATTAGTTATCCCATGGCAAAAGATTATGTTAATTACCTGCCTGTTGTGTTATATTTGCTTGGCTGTTGGTGCTGTGAGGTACTGTACACTTCAATATTGAACACATTGTTGGCTAACAAGCCATGAGGTGTTAGGTAGGGAGCATGAAGAGTTAGACAAATCCTTATATCACCTGCTCCTCGTGAAAAGGGTGTTTGTGTGAATCTGCTCTGTGCTCTCTCTCAATTCCTTGAGACACAGAAATGAACAAAAGTTAGCAGATCGACATCTCTGTTAAGTCATATTCAATGGCGGTCTTGAGTCTTAGTGTGATTCCATTTAGAAAATAAAAATACAAATACATGCCCTGGCAGCCGTAGTCTTGCTTTCTGAAGAGAGGAAGGTTGCTGGATCAGAACTGAATGTTGCAATGTTCCTCGAAATGTCACAACAAATGAAGGAAATGAATGTCACAATCTTGATTTCTCAAGTTTGTGAAAAAATATCTGGTCTAATTGGGACAAAATTCAAAACTTCAACCAAAAAATAGTGGCTTGAGAAATCAAGACCAAAAACAACCCCCAAACTAGTAAAAAACTGTTTATGTCGAAGTAATGAAAACGTTTACTTCTGATACTTTAAAGATGGGAAGTTCCTAGAATCATAGAACGGTTAGGGTTGGAAGGGACCTTCAAAGCCCATCCAGTCCAACCCCCCTGCAAGGGGCAGGGACATCCCTGACTAGATCAGGTTGCTCAGAGCCTCATCCAGCCTGGCCTTGAACATTTCCAGGGATGGGGCATCCACCACCTCTCTGGGCAACCTGTTCCAGTGCTCTACAACCTTCTTGTAAAATATTTTTTCCTAATATCCAATCTAAATCTACCTCCTTCTATTTTAAAACCATTACCCCTCATCCTATCACACCAGGCCCTACTGAACAGCCTCTCCCCATCTTTCCTGCAGCCCCCTTGAGGTACTGGAAGGCCGCTATCAGGTCTCCCCGGAGCCTCCTCTTCTCCAGGCTGAACAGCCCCAACTCTCTCAGCCTGTCCTCACAGGAGAGGTGCTCCAGCCCTCTGATCATCTTTGTGGCCCTCCTCTGGACCCTCTCCAACTGGTCCATGTCCTTCTTATGTTGGGGGCTCCAGAACTGGACACAGTACTCCAGGTGGGGTCTCACCAGAGCAGAGCAGAGGGGCAGAATCCCCTCCCTCGCCCTGCTGGGCACGCTCCTCTTGATTCAGCCCAGGATGCAGTTAAAGAGATTGGCTTCTGAAATTCAGATTCACAGATTCTGACTCAATTAATCAACAATTTATATTTGAGTCTGCAATTTTTAATAGGATAAGTAGGAGGAAATTTTATAAAAAATTCTTGATCAACTGTCCTGACTGCCTGAAGACTCTCTTTTACAGCATTTGTAAATTGCTGTAATTATTTAAATCTACTGTGATGTTTTAAAAACAAATTTGCTATCAGTAAATGTGCTTGTGTTTTATGTATGTCCCGTTACACATAGCCTGCCTCCCAGTAGCTGGATGTGGGGAAAGGTAGCACAGAATTCCTCAAAGGATGTTTCAGGAAAGCTTTGCAGATGCAGGATGTAGAGCATGCAGAATGGAGTACGCTGCAGAATACACTGCTGAAAGAAGTGCTTGGGTAACCTAAAATAAGACTTGACAGAAAACAGGAAAATGTATAAAAAGGCGTGATGGCACTGTCAGGGAGCTGGAAAATCTAATCTGAGGCAGAGGTAACCTCTGCAGTTCTGTAACAGTGACCTGCAGATTAATTACAGTCATGAACAAGGAGCCTGACCAGCAGTGAACAATTTATTGTGTAGCTGCTCATTTTTAAAATAATCTCCATTGCAAGAGCGTAAATTCACAATAAAATATCTTCATGTGATCCTAATTCAAGTGAAAATTACGGGAGGGATAGTGTGAACAAAATATTGAAATAAGTTTGCTCAGAAAAAGTAAATACTTAGGTAAAGAAGTTTTCAATTTCAAGGGTGGGTTACTTATTTAGAGTTAGCTCTTACAATTGTCAGCAACAAAAAACCTGCAATATTATGCATAAATTGGCAATTAATGTCAGAGTATTCTTACAATTTCTGTTTTACTTAATTTCAGTATATGACATGTAACTTTAGAAGGAAATTAGTAGTGATTAACATGTCCCAGAGGTGTCAAAAGAGATATTAAATAGTATTAGGCACAAAGAAATAATCCCGCTTTGTTTTCATTCCTTCTGCAGACTGTGCAGTATAATAATGTGAATGGATTAGGAAACTGCTGTAATAGCTGCCAGGTAATGTTATGTGTGAATGTCTATGAACCCTCAAAAGTTAAAGTAACTATTTTATGTTAACTTCCTCAAGTGCTTCAGGAAGAAAGGAACAAAAATAACCTACTGTCAAACTGGCTTGTAAAGATCCACTTTCAGTTGGCCATTTTTATTTTCTTGGTGCATACAGAGCCTAGTCCAGGGCTTTGTAAACACGCTGCATCTTGCTGAACCCAAAATTCTTTGCTGCAAGGATCTTTCTGCATCTTCACCGAAAGCCAAGCAGAAAAGGGGGTAGCTTTGAACAGCTAATTTCAATCTTTGCAGCTCTCTGCAAGGCTGAGTGACTAACCCTGTCCAAGCACATAGTTGGGAGCAAACAGAGCACCCTTTTATTTAGACATTATATCACGCTTCCAGAAGGCATACTTGTGATGTCAAGGGAGAAAGCCTCACAGTGTGAAGGTTCAGGAGATGGACTTGTCACCTACTGAGGGGTCGGCAGCATCTGCCTGGTCTGGAGTAGGATGTTTTGATTGCGAGCATTCAGAAAATATGCAATTCTGCAGAAGAGCGAGGCATTCTAGATTTTAAAGAGTATCTGTGATGAGGGTAGAAGGTAGAGTTGTGTGAGTAGTGTAGTTCTGGATTTGTCAAAGTCCAAGAAATAGCTTTTATTGATCTTTCTATTGATGTCAGCTGTGTGGTGACTCCAGTAGACTGCAGCAGAAAACGTTTTTTTGTGAGTTTACTGAAGTTGCCACAGCTGACATTATAGAAAGCAAAGAGGCAGTTGGTATGGCCAACATGCCATAACTTGTACCCGATGATGACTGGAATCTGTTTCTTACTCTGCTGGAATGATACACAGGTCCATCACGTGCAGGGAAAGAAAGAGGTGAAGGCTCTGAAAGGATGCCTGGATTCGTAGGACAAGTATATTGTCAGGTGTTAGTAACTCTTGACAGCCTTATTCCGCATTCCACTTTGTTAAATTTATTTCTGGTTTGTACGATTTGTGAACATTAGGACTGACTTCCTTTGATTAGAGCTAAAGCCAGCTCCTACATTATTTGTGGGAACTGGAAGCCTACCATTGCTTTCTGCTGTGGTGCTGTTCGAGGGTGTCTGTAGCATGCATCAATTTGATAACCAAATTACATGGATCCTTTTTATGATTTATCTAGCTTCCAAGCTTCTCGAGAAATGGGCATAATAAAAAAGGATTGCGAAACATTTATGTGGTTAAATGTTAGTGCTAATATATCAGAACACACAGAAATGGGTATTATGTATAACTACAGACATTTGCTGCATTTAAATGTGCCTGATTTGTCATAAAATAATTTCTCTGTGGTTCCAGAGAAATCTAGTCGTGTCATAAGATAATTCACCCATTTAGAGTTTACAAGGAGAAACGATCAACTCTCTCTGTTCCTGGAATAGTCTTCCAAATTCTCATTTTTCTCTTTTTGAGGGGTTTTGCATTCTTTTTTCTTTTCCTTATACAATTTGTTGATACCTTTTAAATTATTTTTATTAGAGAAAAATTAAAGCAATGGTATTATGTAAAATTAATCTGAGCAGGACAGACCCTGAAAAGAAGTGTAATTTTAGCATTAATTTTTTCTTGAATTTCCTAGCTATAAATCAAGTGTGGTGAAGCAATGGGGAGAAGGACCTTACTTCCCATTTTTGGAAACATGATCAATAATATTTCAGAGAGATATGTAATTGTTCACTTTACATTTCAGTTTGTGTAGGAACCTCAAGAGAAACCTTAACTTTGACTCAAAAGCATTTGTTAAATACTATCTGCCTGCTCATCGGTGGAGTCTGAAATACTGGGAGGATGATATTATCATAACTTAATTGGCCTCTGAGCCAGACAGACTTTGGAGATGTTAATGAGTCCATTTATCCTTTGCAGGGAGTTGAAGCTTGATTAGACTTTTAAAGATCTCTTTTGTGTCTTATTTCAGCTGTTTTTCATGTTGACATCCTTGTAAAACTAAACAATAATATGGCATACTTCATTGCTCATGGTACATCCAGCAGACAAAACAACATTTTTCATCTTTGCTGCCATCTCCACCTGCCAGGCCTTGTACATTATGTGTGAAGTTCATTCAGCTGGCACCTGCAGCTCAGTGCCACTAATCACACAGCAGCGCAGTCTCCCTCTTGCTCAGTGATCCCAGGTGCCAAATGCAAGAGAGAGACAGAGGTCATTGTTGTCATTTCTTTTGCACACTCCCTCCTCTGCTAAGTGATGTATATACAGGTACAGCCTTCACAGCATGTGGTTCAGCTTACAGTTTCAGATATTGGGTCAGGAAAACGAAATTTCTAGCTACTGCATTTGTACAGGTATGTTAGGTTTCCTTCTCCATTTGTCACGTACCCATTTCCTCTCTTTCTCACTGAAAGTATTTTAATGTAAATATTGACTTTTGTTTCTGTCACTAAGTTCTATTTTTATGGTCTCTTTTGCATATTTGTTTTCAAGCTAACATTCCCATGCGTACCTGTCCTAACTCATTTAACACAACGTGGCCATTGTCATATTGTAAGAAATCTGAGCAAGCAAATGTGGGAGATGAGGTCTTAGTCTTTGATGCTAAGTAGTTGCCACAAAATGATCACAGCTAATAACTTGTTAACTTATGTCATAGTTATTCTGAGCAGTCTTGTTCATATCTGAAAGACTTAAACTCCAGTTGAAATAACTGATTTCACACATTCTCTCTTCTGATAAAAGAATCTGAGCAGAACGCTAGGATTTCAGTTTGCTTATTTGTTTCTGAAGATAAAGCAACTTAATCCATGTCTGCATCTACAATATGACGGCTCACCCAGGTAGACACATGATGATTTTTGTGCAGACACGGGCACAGCCAGGATATGTACATATGAGATTTTCCACAAGATAAAGGCAAAAGCCAGAGTCAAAGACTAGCAACTTAGAGTTTGTTAGAGTCAGCAGTCCTCTAAACTTGATGCTCTTTCCAGAGTTCAATAAAGAAAACAATCTGGATGACAGATTTTATGTTTTTTTAAACACGGTATACACAGATAAAACACAGCAAAACGTATTTGTATGCGACGTGAGACCTGGAAGAGTTATTAATCAAAAGCTAACTTGAGTAAGGAGAGAGCCAGTTCTCTCAACTGCCACTGTAGTCCACAGAAGGGAAAAGGCTTCCTTTTGGGTGATTTGAATGAGCCTGAATCACCTGCTGTGGATGGCACTGTGAGGGATTATCACTGACAGTACAGAGAGCCTCGTGTGAGTAGCTTTTGTGTCTTCCTTCCTCTTGCTGCATCCCTTCCCCCGGGATTACGATATCACCGAGTGGGAAGCTAATAAGCCATTAAGACAGTGGCATTAATTATCTGACATCTATTACATACTTGTCATTTTCACATTTGGATTAAATCACCAACCTTTTCAGCCAAGCATATTGCTGCTTTCAATTTACTTGTGGCTCATGCATTTTAATTGTGGGAAGGAGAGCCTCTAGCAGCTTCCCTTTTGTTGCGCTGTAGTTCTACCACTCCAGTTTTCAGAGACTGTAATACTTAACTGAGAGTGCATTATGTGGAATTTGTAACATAGCTGTGTTTGTACAGCATGAACATCATTGCAAAATGAAGTCTTCTGTGTTTGTTCCCCGTGCAGACGAGAACAATCTTACTGAATGGCATTTGGTATGTGAAAGGACGTAGGGAGGCCTGTGTGAGTGTATACAAGAACTAGAAGCAGATACAGTTCTACAGCTCGAAATAGCGGCATGCTAGTGAGTTCACAGTTGCTATGAAGTGCTGTGCCAGTTCAGTGGTTTTATTATGAATGGGAAAAATATATGATCACATCAGCAATAACTTTTATTGTGAAATCCAGAAAATATGAAGAATTTCTGAATACTTCTTGATAATCTTCCACTCAACTCCCAGAGGTACCTGAATTTCCCTTTAAAAAGCCCTGCAAGACTAGTTGTTCTCCCAAATTCCATTGGCTCAGACTTTGCGTGACCAGCAGGACTTCTGCTTTCATGAGTAGTTCTGCCTTTCCATGGTATATGGACCACAAAGAAAGCAAAAATATGTGAATATCCCAAAGTTCCATCAAGCATAACAGTTATGATTAATTGCCCAAGCTATCCCACCAGAACCTAACTGATATTTACCACTTATCAAAAATTCACCAGCTAATTACCTGACTTTACTAAAAAACTGAACAGCATAAATGTTATATACGAGAGAGCTGCAGGAAATATGCCTTTACTTTTACATAAAAGTTATTCATACCAACTAAGAAATGCCAACAGATGATTCTGTCTGTATTAGCATTATACATGCACTTGTCTTCAATCATTGATTATTCACAGCTTTAGCATTTAATTAACTTAAATACTACATTTAAGAACTACTTTAAAGCTATAATTTGAAACCTGTTACCACATAAATGAACTTTCCAGATCCTCAGATTGATACCTTACAGAGTATCTACAAAGCATAGGCTCACGCTGTTTATTGTTTAAAAATATTTTTCAAAAAAAATATTTCAGAGCAAGAGGAAGCACCTTGTAGATTTAATGTTAGAATTTAAACTGGCCATGCAAACAGAAGACAAGGACATCTGAGATGGTAAAACCTCATGTGCTATGAGCTTGAAAAACACAGCACTGACCAGAAAAATATTTACTGGTCAAGCAACAGAAGGAAACAGGGCTTTATATAGTGATGTCCATCTTTCACTCAGATGCCGCTGTGTATTTTCTTAGTTCTTTGCCCCCTGTATGGGGGTATTAACGTAGATGCTTAGATAGGCATCAGCGTGTGTCGCCGTCTGTTCTCTGTTGCTGCTCAGAGTCTCCTTAAATGAAAATCAGGATCTAAAATGGAAGGCAATGATATGTGCTTCCAAGTCTGGTAATAGTACGCATGCAACAATCAGCAAACTTCAGTATGCAGACAAGGACTTACTAAATCAGCTGCGGGATTTTACATGGTCTGAACATTTTTAAAAGTATGTATTTAATATAATCGATTTCTTAGAGCCACACAGATTTAATTACATTGCTGCTCTGAAATGCCATAATGGTTTTCATTCTGTAGGTGGAACACTAGTGTTTTTAATTTTTTTCTCAATCAAGTATTATTAAAACAGTCTCAGAAAAGTGTATTATGTGTTATACAATTTCTTGAAGTTTTCTGGCTGAAAAGTCCTCAAGCAAAGCACTTTTAGAACCCAATATACTATGTCATAAATACATACATTTTAAGGTGGCGCTTGTTCCTGCTGGTTTGGGAGCATGTATTGAGGAGAGTCAGTTCACTTAGCAGCCTTTTCTACCTGTCACTCTTTGCCTCAACTAATTGGACTGTAAACTTTTCAGGAAAAAGTCTGGCTTTTGCTTTACTGCTTTTTACCGTGGTCTGGTCAGGCTTTTTTTGGCCTTCGGCATTTACCAGTTTTCATTAGTGAAACTCCTACGTGTGCTCTGAAGCTTATGAAATACATTATTTCATCAGAAATAACTGTCATATGTTGAGGTTGTGTGATTTTGTGTGTGTGTTGGTTTGGTTTCTATTTGACTTTCCTTGCACATTTTTTATACGCAGGCAACGGTGAAAAAGCAGTCTCTTTTGTTAGAGCTTTTCATGTGAAAGTTTAATAACATGCATTGAAACTTCAAACTTTCCTATTAGATCCACTAGGAAATTTTTATGAAGCTAAAGCTTTCAAAGTAACAGCAAATGGTTATATTTTCAGTAAACATTTATTTCCTTATATCTCATCTCCTATGTATTGCAGTGTTTGTAAATATTATTCCCTTAAAAGACAGGCTTTATTGATGTTTATTAAGCCACTCACTAAAATATTGTTTGTCTTTGAAGTTAATAGATTTTTTCTACTTCCCATCAGAACAATTTCTTTAAAATATATTGTAACCCTGAGATCCAATAAGAGATCACAGTCTGTCTCTTTTTACTTCATCTGTGATTATACAGGTAAATAAATTTGGATATCCTTTATTTTGAAATCCTGCTGTTCAATGGTTATGTATTTAATTGTTTTATTTTTCCCTGAAATTATAGTCAAAGTAATATTACTGCAGAGGTGAGGAAGGCATTTCTGTAAAGTGAGCTGCACTGTTTTAGTTGCCTGCAGTGCTTGCTGATTCACATCATAATCCTAAATTCATGACCTGAAATATATTTCTAGTCGTCTTGATCTTTTTTTGCTCCTTAGAGAACTGGTTTGGTAGTAATTCTGTCTTTATCTGAGATTCATAAAGGTGGCCGAATGGCTTCTCCTTCCATAACTGAATGTGTTCTCAGAGGATTCCAGGGCGAGAGCTGTTTCATGTGTTAAAGCAGCATACGCAGCCAGATCAGTCCAGGGTTAAACAGAGTTACAGTCAGCTTCAACTGCGTGTATCTTTGCACATAACCTTGTAGGTTTATTTCAGGCAAAGCCGAAACAGCAGGTCACAAACCGACAGGCTGATATGAAATTGTTAGCAACACTTACGAGAACACTTCTCACATAGAGGTGTAACTTAATAATTTAAATTATTAATTTCAATTTTTTTTTGTTTTGAAATATTACCTTATAAAGAAATCCAGAATGTATTTCAGTTCCAAGTAAATTTTATTGTAGAAATTAAATATATCTAAATCTCTTTTTTTTCTTCTTAGAAGAAAATGGCTTGTACAGTCAACCTCCTACACTGTTGGTCATCTTGCTTGTTAATATCTCATTCTGTTCATATTTTGAACCTAATTTTTCTGGTGGTTACAATATTCTAATTTTCTTTCTTCAGTTAGTTCACAGAAGAATTTAAGTACAATGTGAGAGATTATTTGCAGGATGTGGAATAAAAAACAATGTAGAAGGTAAACTTAAATCTCTAAAGGGAGGTCAATGTGGAACTCCCTTCCATGTCTCGACAAACTCCCCATTACGCGGTAATTCATTTCTCTTGAGGTCAGCTGTATCGTTCCTGTTCCCTAATACCGTACTAGAATACTACACCTGTTTTTCTTCGCAGTGTCTACAGTAAAGCAAGTGCCTGTTTATCTGCATTACAGCTTCCTCTGCTAACCCCATTTCTGGCAGCAACATTCTCCTTTACAGGTTTTGAAGAAAATAACTTCTGCTTACACCACCACAAATGTTTCCAGGAACTTGCTAGGCTACTGTTTTACTTTTTTTTACATATATTTTATGTACACTTTTATATATTCTTTTATACATAGGAGATATATGAAAACACCTTGTTGTACATTTTCTTTGTGCACACCTATACCCTGGTATTCTGCCAGCAAAACCACCAGCTTCTGCAAATTATGGAGAACTTTTTCCTTAGAGGTGTACAGAAAGGCGCTGACTTGTTTGCACTGGGGTCCTTGCAAGATCTTATAAGCTGTAAGACTGTAGTACAGGAATTAGTGCACATGTAAAGTGTTTCCTGCTCTGTATTTCTCATCTTCAGAAAACCCCACAATCTCAGCAGCATATCATGTTTTCTCTTTGAATCACTCGTGCTTTAGCAGAAAATGCTATTCTGAGTTGCAATTTAGCTTCACTCACAGTCACAAAACTACATCTAGAATGCTTTATTTTAAAGAATGAGTTTTGTGAAAGCACACTCCCGAAAAAGGCAGAGAATGGAAGCGTAAGTAAATGTCAGACCACTGACTTCTCTGTCCATCTGTCCTCTACCGCACATCCAAGTAATTCCACTTTCCTCTGAGATACTGGTAACCATCTTCCACTGGTGCCAAACAGCAAGTTCAAAATACACTAAGCGGCAGGAAAAATGGTTGCAATAAATTAAATGAAACTGCTGACAGCCACTCCCTTTGCTTGGTGTCCCTGGCTTTAAGTACTATGGGCCACACGCTGGGGAAGAAATGAACAGTTCCCAGCTCCAGGTCATTATTTAGCAGTTTTTATGGATTTCAACTCAAGTCAGACATGTGCACCTAAGGGCAGCGATTACTGTTGTAGTCTAAATTGATAAATCAGTATAAATCAGTATAGCAAAGTGTCTTTCTTGTCTTGCTTGAATTTAGGTTCATAATTTGATCTTTACTCATCATAAATTACTCTTACTCCATGTGAATTTAAACCTATGACAAAAAGAAACTGACTGCTTATAAAGTAGTTGCTGCAACATGCGGTAAGTGCTCCACAGGCAGAGCCTCAAAGGCCGAGAGGAAATCACTGTTCACCGCTCCCCCATTGACACCTCAGTCCTCTCTTTGCCATTTCTTCTTCAGCTGTTGCAACGTTTGTGGTGACTTTTAGCTTCCCACTCCTAAAATCACAACTCCTACAGGGTTCTTGCAACCTACCTATGTTTCATGTGCTGGAGGAGGGACGCATGATGGGGCTTTCCTTGCTAAGCGAAACAGAAGGCAACGAAGCACGAGGGCTGCCCGTGCGCGGGGGCACGCACGGCCCCCTGCCTGTGTGGGCTGCTGCCCACAGATCAATGCCTCCAGGGTCGAACTGGAGTAGCCGGCTCGTCCAGCTGCTTGCTGGGAGGAAGCCGTGGCACAGCCAGGCTGTGGGAATGGCCGGCTCCTCACCTCTGGTGCAAAGGGCGGCATTGCTGCCTTCTGGAGACCCCACCGGCGTCTGTGAGGTGCCAGGGTGAGCCAGACCACGGTTGCCTCAGGGACAGCCCTGCTTGCCTTCGTGGCTGCAGAGGAGGGGAAAAATCGCCCTGTGGTACCTGGTGTTCCGCAGGTTTTGCTGCTGGCCCCCGCTGCACGTGCTGGAGCGTGGGGGCACCTGGCAGGCCTGGCTGTGCTACCGCCCCGGCATTCAAGAGAGGTGGGCCCTCCCTGCGGCTGCACCTGGGAGCGGGGCCTCGGGCACCGGCGCCCTGGGAGTTGTGAGCTTTGGCCGCCTGCGTGCCATGGTGGGGTTGGTGCCGGTGGTTCTGACTCTCAGCAAGCGTACCAGCCCATGAAGCACCCCTGAGAGCTGGAGAGGGCTGTCACCATGGCCTGACCAATCTGCGAGGTAGCTGCCATCGCTGTGTTTCAGTCCTTGGGCCTTCCCGTGAGGCACCCCTTCTGCACTACTGCTTTTTCAGGGCAGCCTCTGGCAACAGGGAAACCCTCAAGCCTCGTGGGGCTCCCTCATCACAGGCATCGTGGTGGCCAGCATGGACATCAGAGCTGGTGGCCTCCTGGGGAGGTGCTTCCAGCCCTCACTGCAGGCCGTTTCTGCAGAGGAGTTATGAGGGGCATGCACTTTTGGCCGCCCCTTTAGCTAAGAGTAGGGTCTTTTTCATTTTGTGAACACACACAGTACCAGGGTGAAATAACACACCCCCCCCCCCCCTTTTTTTTTCTTTTTCCTTTTCAGTGTTGAAGCAGCTTTCCAGCCAGGTCATACGCTCAGATTGCCTGAGGATGTCCTGACGTGTGAGGAGAGAAGAGCAGAGAGAATGGGGGAACAAAGGGCCCAGAGATCTGGTACTTAATCTCAGCTCTGTTACTGACCAGCAGGCATTCATCATTTCACTTCTTTTGTGTGTGTGCTTTAGATTCTCCTTCCATAAATTGATGATAAAACCCATTGCAATGCCTTTTAAAATATTTTATGAAGTTTCAATTTAAAAAGATACAGAATTTTGTTTGAGGAATTCTTCAGCACTATTACAAATATGCTTATTCACTATTAGTAGTTCCATGTTTAACTCCTAAAAAATACTGAAACACTGTTTCTAAAAGAAAGTAAAATAAATAAAACCCAAGATTAAACAAAAAAAATATTCTTTCCACAAGAAAAAAAAAACTATCCAACCACATATTATAGAAATTATTCCATAATAATTTTTGAGTTTTTCTTTTTAGAACCTTTGGCCCTGACTGATGACCTCAAAGCAAACCCATTGTCTGAAGGGAAGAAAGATTTGGATAAAGAAACTGTGTTAAACGTATGTTCAGTTTTGTTTCATACTTCTCAATGACTTGAGGTATTATATGTAGGGAGAATTATTTGTGATTCACCCAGAGGTTTTCCAGATTTTATTTTTAGAATTTCTGAATGATAGAAAGCTCAACTAGGCCAGAAAACATGATATATGCAATATTCTTTAATATTTTTCTTAATAAAACCCAGAATTTTAAAAAAGAGTGTAATTTAAAAATTCAAATTATGCTTTCTAGACTTAATTGTCTCCAGAATTTTGGTTTTTTTTTTCATTAAATGTTAAAGGGAGGGAATATGATCTCCAAAATAAGCAAAAATATGTTGTTTATAAAATAATTACTGATACAGACATAAATGTTCCTGAGCGGTATTATCAGTGTCATTAATATTGAGTACTAATATTGACACTTATTTCTTTTACACTTTACTATCACAACAGCTCCATCTCGTGGTTGACTAAATATTACTTGAAGATTAATTTTCATTTAGATTCTACAGGAAAAGTAGAAAAATAAAAATGAAAAACATACCGGTAAGGAGAGGAAATTTTAGATATGATCAATTTAATTGCAGGGGTTTAAAAAAAAAAAACAAAAACTGAAAACAAAAATAAAGCCTGAGGGTTTAGTAGTAACCATTTGCCATATCTAGGTGGATAATTATAAGAGCAGGGAAGTTTTAGTTAAAATATTGTTTTAGAAAATAAATTAAGAATTTTCGTAAAGATAATGACTAGCTGTATTATTAAGTCATATGTATCCTGCCAGTTATGTTTTGTTTCTGTTTCATACAGCCATTCAAAAATGCTGCTGCAGACCGTCCGTTTAACCTTGAAGCTGCGATTAAAAACGTTGACAAAATGTCGAACGAGCTGAAGAAACTAAACGGTAACTCTGAGTTCATCACCCATCTAAACACGAAGCTGTTTATGGCATTGTTTTAAAATGCACGCAGTTGCGAACGGCTCGTGTTTTCTATGACTTGCAACTGTTTTTTTTATCTAATGAAACAATACAGTTGCTCTTTTGTTTTGAGAAAATAATGCAGTAGTAGTCACATTGAAATGGAACCATGTTAGCTAACCATGGAAAAAATCTGTTAGGTAGTCAAAGTCATTCTTTTGCAGGAACAGGAATAGTCTCCTGAAAGAAATATTACCAGTGCGCTAATACCAAGCTTTACTAAAGCACCTTGAAGCAAACAAAACAAGGCAACCCTTCAAATTTTTGCAAGAGTTGATAGATGAACACTTCTGCAAGTGCTGTACATAAATTGCCATTCACTTAGCATCCACCGTTCAATAAATACCATTATGATGCCCTTTATCTTTCAGTGGAAAGCCAGCTACTGCTCTGTGACCTTACTTTGAATTTCAGCCATCCGATGAAGGCCAAGGATTTGAGAGAAGCTGAAGAAAAAACTTGGGGTTTGACAGAATAAGTCGTAACATCCATTTTCATGCATCGTTTTCTATTAACACTGCTTCAGTTTGAACTGTAAAATGATAGTATGCTTTCCTGCAGTTAGGCTATATTTATTTTAAACTGAAAATCTGGAGTGGAAAAATACTATCAGTAGGTTATTGATTTTGAGAGCGTTTTTTTAATGCAAATTTCCCAAATTAAGCCCACCAGGGCTGGAATGACTGGCCATGAAGTTTTTCACATGTGGTTGTCTCCTTTTAAACAAAGACATACTGGAACGGTCAAAAAATATTTTAAATTACTTCAGGTCAAGTCATTGCTCTCTTATCTCGGCTGTGCTCCGGAAAATGGGATAAGAAAGAGTCAGTAAAGCAGGAACTGCAACTTGTCATTTGATCTGACTGACTTCCTCATTCTAAAAATGTTGCTGAGGGAAGAGGCCAAAGAGCAAAAACAAAAGTACTTTCATTCTAGTTTCTGTAGTGAGTTTCTAATACACCTAGCTACAAAAGAAAGAAAGAGTTAATGGTCTAAATACTCTATCCTGAAATCTTCTTGGCCCAAAATTTGAGTGGCCAGTATTTTCATGTAGGTCATTACAATGAATATTCAATCATACTTTACTTGTGGACATGTTTGAATGTTGAGATGTGTTTTTATTCATATACAAAATATATTTATCTGATTAATCAATTCAAGATTTACTCTGCTGAAAAAAATATGCCGTGTTATAATTTGTTAATGTAGATTTATATTTTATTTCTCTTTCACCAAAGAGATTATTTAAAACAAATAAAACACAATTACATAGAAGGTATTTCTGGGTTGTCAGACTTTTCAAGACAGTGCAATGGAACGGAATTACAACCTCCAGCTCACAGAATCAGTAGTAATATGAGAGATATTGTTCTTAATTTTAGCATTTTTTGAAAAACATACATTATAACTGACTATCTTCCACAAAATTAGTAGTGAGCTTTTAAAAAATATTGGGCTAGAAATGGGTTTTGGCAGCTGAAGAATTTTTAAAATTTTAGGTTTTTCACTCATAGTTGCATGGAAATAAAATTTACTAACTTTGAATTGCAGCTCATAGCTAAATATATTAGAAATTAAGATAACATTTACAAAATATATATATTTAAAGTAAAACTGTTTATGAAAGCTGATTATCTCATCTGAGAAGCTATATAGATTATATAGAAGATATTTTTCTACGTTGAATTTTGGTTCAAATGTTTCAAGTGATATACACACAAATGGCTTTAAAGGAGAGAAAGTGTGACAAGGTCTAACGTAATTATCACACCAAGGTCTTGGCAGAGTGCAAAGGTTACTAGAAAACAGAGGCAAAGTGTTGGATAAATCCCATTTAACAAAGGAGAGGGAATAAGTCTTGATATAGTATGCTTCAGTGGTATGCTTCAACTTCAGTTGAAGTTATATTTTAGAACTGAGAATGTAATTGTTTTTCTTGAAAAAATACAGTAAAACCAGAAAGCAGTTGTATAAGAGGGACTCATATAAGAGGAACTAAGTTTAGCCTGATTGTGTCTCTCTGCTTTCCAAAAGGTTTGGGTGTGTTCTGCCAGTTAAGAGTCGCATTATGATGATCTTGTTGATGTGTCTCCTATAAAAAAAAGTAGTTGCTTAATTTAGAGTAAGAAAGACACAGCTAAAGAGAGGCCTGTGTTAAGGGAGAAAAGCTTGTTTCTGAGTGAGGTTGGAGGATCCGAGGAGATACATGTCTAATTTGTAGGCTACGGCATGCCATCAGTGAATCTTCAGTGAGAATGTGGAATCTGTAGATATTTTATTTTTCTACAAAACTGTGAAGTCAGACATTTTCATAGCTGAATAACACAGACACAGATCTTGACAGGCAGCTGCGTATCCAGAGCTGGGATTTTTTTGATGTCACTGAAACCTAGATGTCTTCAGGATCTAGGTCAGAGTCCCAGTCTCTTCATGGAAGTTTCATAGTTAGACTTATTGGGAAGTGTGTTGTGGGAAAACTGAGCTTTTATTGTCTTTTGTCTACTCCTCAACACTGACAAGGCTTGGGTCTACTCTGTATCACTTTAAATAACATAATTGCTCCTGCAGTTCTGATCTGAAAAAATAGCTTACTTTTTTCTTCTGTGAAAGCTTGTATTTATTTCTGGGCCCTCTAACTTGGCGCAGAAATAATTTCAAGAAGGTACATATATTTTGAAGATAAAAAATTCTCACGTACTGTATGATTACTGGAGTGAAGTAAACCATAGTAGGAAAATCAGATTTACAGGATACTGCATTTAAGACATAATTTAAAAATAACATGGTCTTTCTTCCTTAAAATTAAAAGGATTTTAATGATTTCATTATTTCATTTTGCTGAAAAGGAAACATCCTGAAGTTTACAAAGTTCACTATATGTGATCTTCATTAAAGTCTCGTTTAAATATGTCCTGCAGCGTATTTTAACATGCACTGGTTTCTTGAACCTCTGTCTTTTCCATCAATCAGAAGAAGAGGCGTTCTTTGGAAGTAGTCAATGATATCTGCTACAGAAGAAAAATCCTGTGGGATGGAAAAAATGAGAAGGCTATGGCAAAAATTTCAGAATTATTAGTAATTAGTAAAACTGAAAGTTGGGGGTTTTTTTAAACTCTAAATACTTGGCAGTCTTATAAGGTCCAGTAAATACTATCAGATCAGCTGTTTTCATTCCTGCCAAAATCTGTAGCTCAATAACTGTTATTCTACTGTGTGAATTACCTACTGCAGTGTTGTATCATTAATTTATGGCGTCGAGTCCTGTCTAATGCACGTTGTTGTCATTCTGTTTGACATGATGATCGCACTTGAAAGTTCAAAAAGTGGACTGATAAGTTCAGAGAGTTCTGACTCGATCAGAACTACAGTGCATGTGCTGGTCAGTCTGTCTGGTGCCAGTAAATCCAGCACGATGCTGCTGGACCTAACTAAACCAGCAGTCTGGGAGCAAAGCAGTAAAGTTGGCAGATATGGATTTGCTCTCAACTTTGTATTTCCGTTATCTGGTATCTCAGCGGTAGACAAACATTCTCGAACAGGTATGTGGATTTCTAATAGCTGTCTTCTAAGGCTATCCCTTCATTCCCTGAGTGCAAACGAGGGAATCTGATTTTACTTCTATCATGAATAACTGTAAGACAATACGCAGAATTCCACTGGAGTAAAACAGTTGCTAGGTTAAGTAGCCTGACACTAAGGAACGAGATCCCTTAAGATGAAGGGAAGCAGTGTGAAAAACACATAGTACCTCTTTTCCTTTTAAGCCAGTTCCTAACAAATATATTTGGTTTTGCTCCTGGTAACGAATCTGGATGTTGTATACTTTATCTCTGTACAGCACCATCAGTACATACGGATGAGTAGCAGTTTTTCTTGAGCTGTCTCTCACCAAGAAAGTTCCATCCTGAAAAATGAAAGAATGAAAGATGACAAACAGAATTTCTGGGCTTGATCAGCATAACAACCTTAACTAGAGCACTCGTACTTTTAAGTGTTTTTTCTTTATGAAATCTCTTTGGTAAGAGAAACTGCATTATTAAAGAGTTTAGGCAATTTCTCAAATGTTTTGTCTTTCAATTTGCTACTCAAAACCTTCCTCTCTGATACAAATGCAGATTTTTAGGGAATCAAGGAATGGTGTTCTATGAGGGAGAGATTCCATTAAAGGAGGACGTAAAATATCAAAGGCCAAACCTCACATCACTTCAACCAGAAGAGAAGTTCATTTCTGGTAAGTGCCAATCAAGATTCCTATGTGATCTATTTACAGACAGCCTAAAATAAATATAGTGTCTATAATTTTGGTAAAGGCAGTGATATTGTCACTGTCTCTCTGCTTTTCTTCATTTAGATCTGTTTTAACAAGTCTTCCATTGAAACACCCTTTTTTTTAAAGGCATTGAATGTGATCTCGTAAGCTAGACCTTACTACAAGTCACTGAAATGCTGCACGTGCTGTACATGGCATCTTCACCTCATGGCTCGTGCTGCGAAGCATCACAGAGTAAATCGATTTCCCACAGTGATGGGATGCAATTTGGTTTATCTCCACAGTTAAGCCTGGGTTTCATCTGTTTGAATCTGTACTTCGTTTTGCTGGTAAATGTGGCCCAGAAACGGTGGGATCCATCTCATCTAATTAACACTCTCTAAAACGTGCAGTTTGCAACGTGTTTCTCACTGGCGAAAGAGAACAATTTCCAGAGAACAAGTCACTCCCCCTAAGAGAGGTGAGGTGAAACTGCTCGCTGGAGACACAGAACTAGTTCTCTTGGACTATGGAAAACAACAGCCTCCACGGCTGGTTTAGACTAGATGTGTAACTTTTATGTGGGTAAAGATACTCCAGGTGAATCTCTCACTCTAAGTACCTGTACTGAGGCTAAACCTTACCACGTGATTTACCTGTACTCTTCCCATATGCCTGCAAGGACATCTAGCTAGGAGATGGCGTGAATCACCAGCAATTTAAAGAGTACCTTGTTTATTTTTCGAAGAGCTGCTTCTGCTTCTGGCCGGCTAACATAAGCAACATACCATTCATCATTTAGTGAGTCCTGTGTTTTTTGTGAGAGTGGATAAAGGAGAAAGTCAGCTGTCAATTAATTACCTTGTGATGTTAATAACATACAAATAAGTAGAGAGAAATTTTAATGTGAGGGATATTTGGGTTTATGTCAGAATCTCTGCAGGTATGAGCATCAGGGATCACACTGGTATATATGACTGTACAGTAAGTGCCCAGCAGTGTTATCACCAGGAGTGGTTTGCTCTCAACTTGTCATATTTAAAGAAATGTGAAACAAATGCACTTAAAGGGTAGGAATTCTTTAGTCACCAAGGTTGTGGAAGAACTGAATATGTAATGCTAGTTGAAGGTAATTGTGCAAAACAAGCAATCCACTAAACAAGTTTTTATCTTCTTTTGTTCTATTGGGTTTTTGCTATTGTTGTTGTTCTTGGTGAAGACAAAATAAGGCACAAAGGTTTGACATTCAGAAAAGGAAACTGAAAGCACGTACTAACATCCTGACAGTAGCTACTGACTAGAAAAACAACGTTTAAAAATGATCTCTCTTGAAATCAGAAAACTGCTGTGTTTAGCAGTTACAGTTAATACTTGTCATGTTTTTGTACCTCATCTTCCTCCATGTTTGCTTGGTGAACAGTCTGTCTGCTAGGAATCGGCAATGGAGGTCTGATGTCAGCTGAGCCTCTTGAAGGAGATCTGCTGTTGTTGCCTTCAAAGATATAGAAGTAGAAAAAATGTTAAAACTAGGACAATAATTCCATGTGTGGAGTGCAACTATGATGTAGAATCTCGATTTTTGTGAGGCATGAAGAATTCATGTCACTCTGATACTGAGATACTGTGAATTGATTGAAATCAGATGTAGGCTACTGTGTGAGCACCAGGTTCTTTACACAGATTCATCCGTACTGCACAGGGACTTCAACTGAACTCCTGGAGTTTAGGTTTCCTTCAACTCAGATGAACTTGAAATAGAGATGACATCTTTTTAGTTTCTGTACCACAATTACTCAGTTGAGAGCATCTCCGGTTTCTTTAGAGACAGTTAGAAATATCGTTGTCTCTTTGTGTTCCTTGCCGCCTTAGCATGTAGAAACTGAAATGTCACTCACTGTGAGACACTGGCAGGTGTTACCATTGGCAAAAAAAAATATTTGCAGAGTAATTGATTTCTAAGCTTTTGTAATTTTTTACTTGCTATTGCAAGATAAATATGCAGTGTATTTCACATGGAAAGTATTTTCTCCCTTCTTCAAGAGTATTGGTATACCACAGTGACTTGCGGGTCACTTGCCCAGCTCTCAGTAGTGTTAGCTATATTGAAAAAGATGCTTATGTGAAGTTTTGGCAATGGTTTAATTAGGCAGTAAGTCCAAACTTCATGGGAGAAAAATATCTTAGATTCAGACTAAGCAAGTTATGCAAGATGCCTTTCAGGAACTTGACAGTTTTCTGTTCACAGCCCAACCAGAAGCATCCATTAAATAAAGATTATTCTAACTGCACTGAAACCACCTTTCAACCTTCAGTCATTTTCTGTACAGAAAAGGCAGTAATGCAGGATACAAACCTAGAGGTAAGCGTGGTGGTAGTGAGCCACTTGAAGACAGGTTTCTGGCACTGTTTAAAAAAAAATAAAAAAAAAAAATACTCAGTATAAATATTACATTACTGTACAACATTTCTGTACTCTGAAGAATTGATCTGGACTTTGTGCCTGTTTTACAGAATGTAAGATCCTCTTGAGACCTATGCCGGATGAGGATAGCCTTCTCTTTCTTCTTTTCATTTTTCTTTCATTCTTTTCATGTAAGTAGATCTACCATTAAATTTACTTAAAGCTCAGTATCAGGAAATAAGCTAGAGGGACTCAGTAATGGGCCACATGATAAGTGACTGGAGCATCTCACATATGAGGAAAGGCTGAGGGAGCTGCGATGTAAACAGTGCCTGGAAAAAGAAGTCTCAGGAAGGATTTTATTAATGTATATAAATACCTGAATGGAGACCCAGGCTCTTCTCACCGGTACCTGCTTTTTGTTAGAAAAATCTACAATTTCCTTTTATGGCCTGACCTCAGAACCCACATCCAAAACTTCTTAAAATGAAAAATCCCTTTTTTTTTTTTTTTTTTTTTTTTTTTTTAATTTCTTCACCTAATTGGGAACAAACTTCCTACACAGTTTTCCTTCAGAGTTCATATTTCTCTTCTCCTTAAATAAACAGCATAAAAAGCTCCAAGATGAATATGTTAATTATGTTTGCAGAACAAAACCACCCTATTATGACTTGTGATTTGTGGGAGAGAATCAGCCTCTGCTGTAACAAAGTTCAGCAACGCGGTTTGAATATAAGCAGAAGTGTTCATCACAGGAATAGTTCGTATTTGCATATGACCTTGCTATTGCTACGGCAGTATTAGTTCTACTTGAGTGTCAGCAGTTCCAGAGGATAATGGTAAATGGGAGGAATTCATCCAAGAGCCATTATAAAAATCCAGAGATTAGAAAATGTACTTCTGACTTAAAATCAAGGAGCCCACTCTAACTCATCAAAGGCTAAGTCTGTTGCACACTACATCAGAAATAAAAATTTAATTAAGGGCTCTTCCATCTAGCAAATGAAGACACAAAAATCTAATATTTGGAAGTCAAAGCGAGAAGAAATCATAGTTGAAGCAATGTTCACAATTTTAAATAAGAATTATTAACCACTGGAGTAAAATTTAGTAAAGGGGTGGGGAAATTCTTTCAAATTCAACTCTACACAGCTAAGGTTGTGGGGTTTTTTTTAGTTTTGAGGCAATTAGTAGTCACAGGTCTAGCACTTAGGCTCCTAGAGTGTGCAGAATCCTTTTAAAGAAGGACCTCTTTGACCTACATCCTGCACAGTTTTGTAGGAGATGATCCTTTCCCAAAGGGCTTGTCATTCTTCTGGATGCTGCAGGCAATGGGAGAGGTGTCTCAAGAATGGAAGCATTGTACGACGTAGGCGTTAAAATTCTTCCTTGGCATAAACCTGAGAGATTTGAATTTTTTCTTTGTTGCCTAACGTACACTCTCTGCTTCACTGAATACAGAGCTTCAATCATATTAAGAATTCTCCTTGATAGTAGGAACACCACAAATTAGCATGTGGTGGAGGCAAGGGTATAGCCTGAAAAATACTGGACTACCTAAAGTAGTTGCCTTGTGTTCGCCTGAGAAGCCTGTAGCCATGTGTATACTATTATTTGCTAAACTGCAAAAAGATTGGGATTCAAAAGGAATGACACAATAATAGGTGAAACAAACCTTTCTGCACCAGGCATACTGTTGGATCCTGGTTTAGGTGGCGGCTTGACTGATTTGGATGGGAATGTATTGGAGCTGTATGGGGGCAAAGATAGCTGTGGCACTGGTCTCTGTGGTGCAGCTGTGGAGAGAAAGAGAAAGAAACGTAAAACTTATGTGAGACATTCTTAAATGAGGTAGAATTAAGAAATGCTGTCATATACTGCTGTTTAATTAGATAAATGTAAGAGAGTAAATTGTTCTATAGAAAGTGATTGATATGTTAGTTACAGATTGTAAACTCATATGGCCAACTGAGAACTTAAAATTAAGTATTAAAAATAAACTGGAACAGGCTTGAGCAACATTTACATTTTCTAAGTTCTGTTTTGGAAGAGCCACAGTTCAGATACCTGAACCGCAGTAGTGCTGAAGGTGGTACGTAACGTTCTCTCTTATGTTGGTTACCTTTTTGAACTTCATTCCTTCGTGAGATTTCTCTGGTATTACCGTAAACACAGCATAAAATACAACATTTTCTTTCTGCAGTGTCCTCAGACCTCAACTGCTGGTAAGAGGGGAACAGATTACCTGTGCTCTGCATAGCTTAAATAGCCCTGTTCTTTACAGAGTCTTAGAGGCTGTGATAATTTGTAGAGACTTGGTCAAATGTTCTGCGTCTGCTATGGCTTCACTTTACCAACTTACTTAATTTTAGGAACCAGGATTCTGAAGTAATTTATAAATACTATTATTACATGAAACAAGTTCTGCTTCTGTTCTTTAGAGTAAATAAGATTACACAGAAGACTAGTACCAGGGTTTGACTGAACGTTATGTTGGAAACTGGGAGGATACCAGGTTTACATGCTTAGCTTTTTGATGTGGTGTGCAGATCACAAATCTCTAAAATGTAGTGTGTTTCAAAATAAGAAATCTTGCTGTCTTCTAACTGGCTGACTGAAGGAAGCTGTTAGCTATTGATTTCCTGTGTTTTGCGACTTTGATATATAAATCTGCATGAAGTACTTTGTAAGCACTCTAAAACCTGTCAGGGTACCACATGACTTTTTGAAATGGCTCTAAAGAAGCAACTCTGCAATTTATTTTTTTTTTTTTTACAACTAAGAAAGACTTTCTAAGTTTTAAAAATCACTGTAGAAATACTTACTGTCTTCTTCTTCCTGGGGAGCCAAAAGAAAATAAACATTAGCAACTTATTATAGCAGTAAGTAAGTAGCATTAGCAACTTATTATATTCTTAGGAATATTTTACAAAAGAAAACTCTGGACCTTGTAAGTTGGTGAATTTTGAGTATACAGCAACTTTAATATCTATACTGTCACTTTCATCTAAAATGCTGGTGTTTCTATCTTCGTGCAACACCAAATAATTTTTCAAGTTCCTGCATTAAGGTGCAACTGTTATTTACAAATAAGCTGTGATGTAGATGTCCCATAATGAATCTTGACCCATAATAATTAGAAACTCTCAGGAGATTTAACTTTCCTGATTCCTTAGGTATGTATAGCCTCTCAGAGTTATCTGAAAGTGAAATCCTTAGGTCAGCTTAAGCTGAAAACAAAACCAAAAACCCAAACCTCTGGCCAACCTTCTTCCTGTTATCTAAGATAAAGTACCCAGGGAATAAACTGAGCTTTACATAGAAGAACTGTTTAAAATGAAACATGTGCTATGAAAGATCCATCAGTATTCATTATGACTGATAAAAGAAACGAGTTTACCTTTTTCATAATAAATAATTATTTTAGAATAATAAATTATTCATTTATACAGGTACTTCATTTTATTGTAGTCCCTATACCTTTATATATTTGCTTTGAGACTACACTTACTTCATTTTTTTTGTGTGGTGGCCAACCCTGCCTGAAATGAAACAGAGAAAACAAAACATGAATCACAGATGGAACACTACTCACTCACTTTGTGTGCATTACGCCATATTTTCAACTAAGACATGAATTTATATTAAGTTTTACAGACCAAATGAATGCTGAAATATTTTTTCCTCTCACAGAAATATCTAAGATTTTAATTTTCATCCATAATCTAAGATACTATGCTAGTCCTTAGTCCATCTTGATTCTACCAAAAAGGAAATTGTCTGATGAATTTATTAGAAGATTAGAGCTTAAAACAACTTTTTACAATGATGAAACATTCGACTTTAAGTTGTGAACTCTTAGCAACACTACTAGAGCACACGATCAGCCTTCCAGTCTTTATTTCTCTGATAAATTATCCTGGCTGATTAGCAGATCTCAATTACTTTTTAATTTTGTTTTAAGATCAGTCACACTGTTCAGCCCACAAGTTATCTCGCAAATGTTGGAGAATTATCTAGTTCTTCTAGAGAATGCTATTTGCTATTAAGGAGTTTTGCAGACTAGTAAAAATCAATGGTAGGAAAGTAAAGCTTTCTTTTTCTAACATCCTAAAAGGGAAAGACTGTTCCCTAGAGCAAGAACATGATATAGTGGAGAAAATATGGATCATGTATTTCTTTGTGCAACTTGGACGTGAGTCATGCCCTGCGTAATGGCTGTTTGAGATATGACTGGATCGAGACCTTTTGCTGCATTCACGGTTTCCTGTAGCTTACAGCACATCCCAGGCCTACTCATAAAGCAAAACTGTGTTATCTGCAGACACGACTGTCATGCAGGAAGTTATACTGTTCTGTGTTGCTTATCCATATTTTTCTTAAATTTGGTTTATACTTTCATTACATTTCAAATAAACAAACACTTACTTTACAGGGGTTTGCTTCCTTAGTGGAGATGGATTGCCTCTTTCATATCTATCACTTGGTGGGACAGGAGGTTTTGGCATCATTGCTAGCTGTTCCCCCAGGGACCTAAAGCAGGAGCAAGATGATGAAATAACAGCCAAAAGCTGCTTACTGTGAAATGGCTGGGTAATACTGGCATCAAGAGTCTCATTTCCAGAGGCAAAACTCTTACCTTAGCTGCGAAGTCAGGGGCTGTAAAACAACAAGGAATATTTAAGAGAACAGTTAAGAGAATGTGTGAGTGTATCAAAATAGGTGAAAAACATCAATAAGCACCAAACAAAAGAGGCCTTACCTTTTCAGGAAAGCCTGGCTTCCTGCCTGAAAACAGTAAGATCTTACATTTAGAAAAAATGAAATTCAAGATATTTCATTAACCTTTCTATGAAACAAACAAGTTTTGAATATCATAGAAAGTCAGTTTTGCAGATTGAAGCACTCAGCCTCCTGCCAGAAAAATATTTTGGCTTTGTAAGAGATGGCAATATTGAAATATCTCTTTTTAAAAGAAAATTTTCAAATTTTCAAATCATAATTTCTATGACTCAACTTCAAATTAGTGGATACTTTTATGTCATTATGTACCAGATGAAAGTGTTTAGACAATAAATAAAAGTTGTAGAGTAGTCTCTTCAAATTCTCTGTAAAATATGGTTTTCAGGTCTGAAACAAATGCCATTTTTTTCCTGTATTTTTTCAGTTCTCAGCATTCTTTTAAGTCTGGGTGCCAAGTTACATATAGTAGTGTACACAGAGTTGCATTAGCTTTGTATGCAAAAGTTAATTCCTCTTTTAACCTACCAACTATTCCCTTGTTCATTCACTTAAATATTACATCAAACTTTTTTTGCACAGGGATCTTCTATCTTTCTGTCCAACCAGTCCTGAGCTAGGGTTGCTACTTTTTAGATACAATTTCTCTCACTTTATAAGTACTGCTAACATTATTTATTCATCAACAGATCACTTTGTATGTGATTGGATTACAGTTGGTTGACCCTTGCTCTTCTGCGTGAATGATATTCAGACTAATAATTTTGAATAATTAAAAGCCCCATTGATATTAGCAGAAGCAAATACTGACCTGATACTGGGCTTTCTCTTTCAAAGGGTGGAGCAAGGCGATCCAGTGGGGGCTTTGTGCTTCTGTCAATAGAAGGAGCTGCGGCTAAACACAAAAGCTGAGTAAGATAATTTGCTGGTATAGGTCGATATATCTTTATTTTGCATAGCCATGAACTGGTGTTACTTCTTAGAATAAGAAGTGAGGCATCTGTATAAATAGCAGAAGAGAGTGGAACTGAGGAGATACAGGCAGAAGTGAAGTGCTATAGCCTGTGGGAAAAGGTTTACAAAGAGAAAACCAGCTGTACTTACGTTTTAAAGGCTTGATATTTCTGTCTCTACTCAAGTCGTTGTTGCTTGGTGGAGGAGGAAAAGCTGGCACCTAAAACAAATATTTTACATGTGGTTAAAGTGTGTTTTCACCCTTCTGTTTTAATTTTAGTATATTAACCCCACCACACCTGCTAATCTTTGTGTGGTACAGCACAAGGAATAGGTTTCTGCTCACCACAGGAAGGAGAGGAGCTGTTAACACCCCTGAAGAATGACCTACATACATAGTTTTTTGTTAGATGCAGAATTGCCTCCATCTGTTTCATCGTACAAGAAATCCTCTAGTGGGGCGTTATCTTCGGGGAGGGCATGAGTATTGTCAAAGGAAAGAAACAGGAGCCTCAACAATGCTGTTGTATCTTTGCCCCTTCAGGGTGGCAGGTTAAAATTAGTGGACATAAATTTGAAGTTGAGAAATAAGTCTATGTTACTGACTGCTGCTGACTGAGGTGGGGGAGAAAGGATTGTTCTTTGTTACTGGGAGAGCTGGGGTCAAACAGCATTGTGTTGTCACCAGCTGCAAAAGATGTTTGCATCTAAGCATAGATTCCTCCAGACAAATGCCTTCCAATGTTTGTTCTTCCACCAAAAGACCAGAGCAGCAATGTAGGACAGCAGCCTTCAGAACTCATGACACCTAAGAGTCCTGAGTGTTTTATTTCCATGGACTATGACACTGGGTCAGGCCAAAAGTTCCTCTACCACATCCTAAAATTACCTTTACTTGTGCACATGGGTAGGTTGGATGTACATCTGTTCTGGTGTACAGTGAACCTACATGCCAGCTGTAAACAGCACAATAGCTTTCAGTTTTGAGGTATTCACAGGACCAAAAAAAAAGGAAAAACAACCTGGGTCATCAGGGTTCTCATTATACAGTCCCTTATACTTTCATGTGGTCTTAATTCATTTGGACAATTGCTAGAAGTATAGCTTGGAAAGACTTAGCCTTTCTTCTTTTTACAAATATCACTAAAGAAACAAAGAGGCATCTATTACAAATCTATAATTTATATGGGAGAGGCCTTCACAAGTGGGTGCAAATTTCCACCGTAAGAAATGGCCACGTAATGTGAAATAATTTAATACATTTGTCCCATGAAATGTAATTTTTCCATGAAAAAATGGCCACCCTCGAACAGAGTTCAAATCTATTCTGATGGCTGAAATTCTTCCTCTACATACGCTATCTGAATAAAGACGGCATTACACTTGGACTTCTAAGAAGGTACTGGCAAAGGAAAAAGATGAAATACTAAAAAAGAAACATACAGTAGCACCTCTTCCCCCAAATGAGGCTGGTACTGGGGACGGGCCAGGTCGCTGGGGTGGTACTGGAGGTTGATGTGATGATCTAGTTGTTGGAGGTCTGTCTAAAGAAAACAAAAATCCTAAACTAAACAATTACACAAAGAGTTTGGTTATTTCATTCTCATTAGATCTTTGTGGAAAAGAGCCCTTGCAATAACCTGCATATTTAAGTTGCTATGTCATAAATACATTGGTTTTGTATCTAGTGGACAGTTGCTTTATGATCAGTGTTTTGGGAGGTACAGGCTCTTCTGTCCCTTTGGTAGCGAGGTGACTCTGGTGGTCTGCTGGCCCACACTATTTCTTTTCATTCACTGCAGTGCAGTGTCTGTGTGAAACACAAGCCGGTCTAAATGGCAGATTTGCACTCCTGTGTTTGACTCCACAACTGCAGGTTGATGAAGAATCATGTTAAAAAAATGACAGACAGGGAAAGCTTTTCCCAATTTTCACTCAGTTTTTTGCCACTGTTGTGACATCGTGCTCTGTTCAAGCTTGCACTACTAAAGCTAATACAGTTTGCACATATTTTTAACTTCATGCAGATTCAAAGGCCAAATAATGCACACATCACACAAAACTAATTTAAATCCAACAGAGCATGTCTGGAGTAGAAAATTTAGCTTTAAAAGTCACAAGGCCATCAACATGCAGTAAATCCGTGTCGCTATATCCTGTTCATGAACCACACTGTTGACTTCAAGGAAAAACCTTCTATATTCCATTAGCAGCAACCTAAAGTGTGGCTGATAATGTGTGAAAAGATAATTTACAAATTATAAATAACAATTTTTAGTAATTACCTATATAATCTGTGTTGTTTGTAAGTGACTTGGCAGGAAATATGACGTTGTGGTGTGCTTCATCGTTATTGGAGGGAGGTGGCTCATAGCCATCACTGTCATGTTCTGCTTCCTCAGGTTCTTCGGTTGGTGATTCATAGTCAGCCTCATCTTCCTTTTCCTGGTCATCATCAGGGCTTTCATAGTCATCATCTTCATCCTGGCAAATGTACAGAAAGGATGGATGCTGTAACAGGACACTGCACACTGCAGTGCAATTTCCTTGTGGCCTTTCCCTGCATTATTTTTCACTCTGGAGGATATCGGGTTTTTACAACCCATTTGAGTGAAAAAAAAATCTGTTAAAATAAAATGGGGAAAGGAGGCAGCATTTTATTAACGCCTACAGCACTCAACAGCTTAAGAAAGGAAACGAGTATCATTTTCTAACAGTAACTGCAGTGGAAGGTTAAGATAAGGTGACAGCTTATTGAAGTGCACGGTGCCTTTGTTTCAGGTAACAGACAAGGAAGGCACCAGCGAACAATTCAGTGTTTTATACGTGTCCTGGAAACACACTGGAGCAGCAGTTCCTGCCTCTTGATATTCATTCTCACTAAACAGCACGTACTCTACAACCTGCACCTCAACTTTTTAAAAACACTTCACGCAAAATGAAGTCTTTGCTGTGGATCTTTGTGCCCTCTGCTGACCAGAACCAAACCAGCTTCATACACGCAGGACAGTAAGATCACAGCGAGACCGTGGGAGTGAGTGGTCATTGCACACTTCTGTGCAGTCTGCCAGGGCTTACAAGGAAAGGAATACTCAGTTTGTCACGGGTGTCTTGGCTGAAATTGCCGGACCAGCTTTGTATTGGCATAGAGCCCAGGTGCTCTATGTGGGGTTACTATTACCTTTCGTGCTCCTCAAACAGCAGCAAATCTCCTGCAAACTTAGTAGCAAGTGGTTTTTAAATATCTCTTTCAATTAAAAAAAAAAAAAAAAAAAAAAT
>WHYT01017681.1:0-26140 GCA_009806455.1 Tetrax tetrax
TTTTTTTTTTTTTTTTTTTTTTTTTTTTTTTTTTGTGAAACTACAGTTACCAGCTGGGCAAATGTGTTATAAACTACTGGAAAGTGGTAGCTGGCTGTTGTTGAACTTCCTTGTGTTTCTCTTAGTCTTTAGTTTAGCTGTATGCTTCACTTGACAGGCTGCAGCATCTCCTGATGTCTCATTCTAAGGTTTTTTTTCCTTCCAGTTTTTATACCAATATCTGACAAATTTTGTGGAAGGATTTTAGCATCCTTAAAGTACTTATGTTGGCTCAAGGTGGTTGCAAGGTGATTTATTGGAGATTCTGGTGAAATCCATTCTGGCTCTGTGTCTGATCTGGTATATGTGGAGAGGGCTTTGCTACTGAGATGCAATGAACATTGAGTTTCTGTATTCATCACAAAATATATCTGCAAGCTGACTGAATGAACTTGCTGAAGCTGTTGTGCTCTTTATAGCTGCTATATGCAGAAGTTAGATCCACAGGGAAAATCAACAAATCTTGGACAGAGGTAGAGGCTGGGTAGCCAGGCACGTGTCTTGCATCTTTAGTGTCCTGCATGTGTTTGTACCTTTGAAGACGTGTAGCATTAAAGGACATTTTTATTCACTTCTTGTTAAGTTAGGTTTATACCAGACTAAAGTGGTGTCCTGCAGGGCTTTGGTTTCGTGTAGTGTCTGAGTTCACCAGTGAAGTCTGTCTCTGAAGACAAATTTCAGGAAGCACTAATTGATTTGATTTTTGGCTCTGAAATCCGTATCAGGCACTAATCTGATCACAACAAACCTACTTCTGTATTTGAACAAATCTTAAAAAACATAAAGGCTGATCCATGCTGACACTAACAGGCACTGAAACATTAAAAACATTTCTGAAAGATGCAGGCTTATAGTTTTTAATGGATTACTTCATATATGTGAGCCATGGTGGAAAAACTGATGAGAACGATATCTGGAATATATCAAATACTAGTATATATTGGATAAAGGCCTGTTGAAACACTTAAAAAATGCGAAGTGCTGGTCAAGGAATAAGAAAAGGCACATGAAATTAAGTAATTTGGCTGGCTAATGTGCATTTTGAGTGGGTGATAAAACCTTTATTTAGAGCAGGAAGTTGAGCTTCTTCAAAGGGTATATGCTTATCTAATGAGTGCTCTAAAGATCCTGGAGAGTGACCTCTGTTCTCACCAGCTTCCAACTTTTGCTGCCTTTCTTCTTCCCTTTCCTGGAAGAGCTTCCTTTCCACTGTCAGGAGCTTTTTAAAATGGTTTTTCCTTTCCATAGCGGTCCTTTTGCTATAGTATTTGCAGTCATGCTCTGAAAAAGTAGAGGTTTATACGGCTTAAGACTAACTTAGTCATATCATGGATTATTCATCAATGCCATTAAAGTGAAAGTATTGGGACGCAAGAAATAAAATGTCTGTTGCTGTTTGATATTTTTTTTTTTTTTTTTTTTTTTTTTTTTTTTTTTTTGTTGGTTTCGGCTGGGTTTTTTCCCACACTTTCTTTTTTCTCTTCCACTTTTTTGCCTCTATCTCTTGAGCAGTTTCTGCTGGTTGACCAGGTTGTCTTTGCTGTACTGCACTTGAATTTGCAGCTCAAGGAGTTTTTACTTTCTAAGTGTCTCTTAAAAGTACTTCTGTTGCGTGGTAACCAATACTGCCTGTATGCAGTTTGTCTAGTCCCGTGCAGGACATGAATCTGCCACTTTCCATCAGAACACGTTTATCTGCCGTCACAGTTAGGGAGGAAAACCATTGAAGTCCCATGTGAATTTAACAAGTGCATTTTTTTTCTGGAGTAAAAGTATCTTCCATGTATCAACATTGCAATGTATTGTCTGCTGTTAGAATCAAGCAATCCTAGCCCAGATTTTTAGATTTTCTCTTTTTCTTCTGAATGGGATGGAACATTTCCACTTGAATCTGTGGGGAAGATCCTAGCAAAGAGTTGTTTTGGATACCTCCGAGAGTGAACTTTAGAAAAAACCATTTACTTTTGTTCCTGCCCAATCTATTTAAAAAAAAAAAAAAGACATTTAGTCCATTTCACTAAAAATCTTCAGTGTTTCAGTGATTGATTCATCCTACTCAACATTGTAGGATGTCTCTCTTGGTGTCTAGAGATACTATCAATAAGGAATCAAATGGTGTGTGATGAAAAACTGCAATTAAATATATGCAGATTTTTGCATTAGATGGCTTAATTCACTGGTAATTCAGACAGCATCAAGCTGTCCCAGCCTTGTGGGACTTGCACAGGATTCATGTTTTGTCCATCCTGCCTATTTTAGATGCCTGTAATATCCCATGATGGATCCCAGAGCAGGATGACACTGTTCTGGTGTACATACATGTTCCTTTCCTGCTGTCCAGGGGTGGGTAAACTGAAATGCAGCAAGAACAGCAGGATAGAGGTGGCAGAGGAATTAAATTGAATGGGACAGGAAGCCTTGTTTCTGGATGCAGTGCTACAACACAGGAGCTGAAGGCAGTCTGCGTGCCGATGGCAATCCTGTAAGGCTTTGGATGTGGAGGATGAAGGCTAACTAGGACTGGCCTGGCGACAAGTGAGAACAATTTGGTGTGGGGATGCCTGGTGCTAAGAGACCAGAAGAGATGTGGGAAGCAGAAGCAGCGGGGCAGGGGAGGGCAGGGGCAGGATGTCTGCGGGCTGGGGCTGCAGCTGAGGCTGCAGGGATCTGCTCACTGTCTGCGCTTGCTCCGCCTAGGGTGAGATGTCTCCTGGCATTTATCTCAAGAAGCTAATCAGCATAAAATAACTGCCTGGTACCGCTGATGGTTATTCCCTATGTCCAGGCATTAGGTTTTTTCCTCTATACATGACTATCAATCAACGTCCAGCTTGCTGACAAAGTGAAGAAGCTGATATTCTTCCATACAAGTAATTTTGAGGAGGAGGAGGATTATTACAGCTCTCATGAGTCTAGGAGCTGTGAGATGAGAGAGAATAATGTAGTAGTTAAGGTAGGAGACCTGCATGGTGATGATGTTTCCTGGCAGTACTAGAGCCTTCCCAGGTGATCCTAGCCAAGTACCCTAATTCAGACTTCTCACAGGTGACCAATTATTGCAGTGATTCAGTTTGTGAACTTACCTTTTGCACTCAGTGTCACTAGGAGCTATGCTTTGAGGGAAATCAAGGAACATTAGGAAAAAGTCTTATTTACAAGGTGTTCCAATACTACAATGAGAAACTACTAATTTTCTTCAAAGGTTTGGTGTGCAGAAATAGCTGAGGATGCACATTAAAAAAGACTTTATGATGTTTATTTATTTTATTCTTCCTGTGTGGTGAAAGACTTGCTAACTTGTTCTTTCCTACTGATTACAGTTTTGCAAATGAGAAATCAAGTACAACTGTAATTTGCAGTTAGTTTTAAGCATAGCCATTTAGCACACAAAATGTGCATGGTATATGGAAGTTAGCACTGGTGTGGGATTTCTTACTTTTTCCAAATTGTACTAATGTTTACTGTTTTCCTAATGCATGTAACTTTGTTAGACTTCCTCATATATAATATGTTGGAAATTAACACAGCCATGTTTATTCTCATGCAGGAATGTTTTGATTCTCTTAGAGAAACGTCAGTACAATTCAGAACTTAATTCTGCAGCAATATGCCACCCATTTCCCTTGCTGCAGGCAGCGTTTTGGTGAAAAGTGCATAACAAACATGTTGCTTATCTTGGTGTTTGGATGTGCTCCCAAAACCACAGAAGTCACAAATACAAACGTTACTGCCTTTCTTTTGCACAGAAAATCAATGTGCTCTCGGGCAGCAGTTTCCTGAGTGGGAGCAGCAGCAGTTCTCTGCAGCAGCACTGGCTGTCTGGTCCAGGTGCAGGTTAAAAGGAGACTACAAGTTTAGAGCCTTCCCTGAGTTGAAGGTATGGGGCAGCAGAAGCAGCGTAGAGGGTAGCCAGCCTCTATATTTGTGTTACCAAAGTGAAGGAAATTAGATGGATTCAGAAAATTTTGAAGAGGAGACTTTTTTCCCCCTTCTACGTTGGCAAGAGGACATTACGTTCCAGGGAAAAAGTGCAGAAGAGAAAAGATACGACTTGTGGGAAAGGCAGTGATGTCATAGGAAAGGCTGAAGTGAGTGCCTCTTCTTTCTTTTCACTGAATTTTCCGTTCTTGTAGTCTTCCTCTCCCCAAACAAGCTAAAGCAGCCATGACAGTTTTCCCTTTTCCAAGGTAAACTGCTGCAACTAGCCAGGCCTCTACAGAAGCACGTATTTGTGGCAAATGATAGTCAGTGATGCTTAACCATAGAGGGTAATTGCAGTTTGTAACTACTAGGTGAAGTAATTGCTCTGGAAGAACTAACATGCTGTCATATTTGGATAGACAGGTCACTGGTGTTTAATATCATGTGGTGTGCTTCTATTTCAATGAAAATACATGAAATGCTAAATTGGATACTTTTCAAAAGTTTTCATTTTCCTTACTAACAAACATTCTATTTATTTTTTTGTCTCTTTGTCACGAAAGCTGGTCTTGCAAAATCTGTAGTTGGAGAGATGCATGTCCTTGTGTACAAGCCCTCTTGTGTGTTTTGTGTTGCCATGCTTTATAATGATCCCTTTCTCCTCCTGTCTGGCTTCAATTCCTACTTGTTAACCTCTCGTCCACTGAGGACTAGATATATACTTTGGAAATAATTAATGAAACTAGAATTTCCTCAACTAGTATTGAATTCAATTACTACTAGAGTCTGTAGTTTCAGAAGTGAAGATGAGCATAGCTGACTTGATACTCCTTCACCTCACTTTACCTGCCCACGCTGCTGGTCCCCAAGCTGCAGTCCTTACTGGTGGTGGTTCAATACTACTGGTAGGAACAAAGGTGCTTCTTTAAATATTCAGTGTGGCAACCCAGTTTCTAGAGCCCTGCAAAAGTTTAATGCTGGCAGAAGCGATGCTTCAAGGTATCTAAGATCTTCTTCATCACTTTACAAACCCTTATAGTCAATAATCCTTGATTGTTTTGGGGGAGGAAGGTTTAGACAATTTTGAAGTAATTTAATTTGTAAATAGGCAGTATCCACAGAAATAATAAATAGTGGTTTTCCTTCAGTTGTTGTAAGCGTTTTTTTCCTATCATAACTGCTTTTAAGTTGGAGTCTCTGGAGATGTTATCTGCTCTTTGAGCAGGACAATGAAATGTATTTGGTAAAAATTCTTTGCGGTGTATGTCAAGTTAACGAGGTGTCTTGTTCATAGTATATCTTTTGTAGTCATTGTTTTATTCTTATGGTCAACTGCTTTATGGTGTTTTGTAGCATGTGTGACAGTTATTGGTAGAGTTCCTCCCTGCTTCTTGGTCTGAAGTTGCTGAGGATACCTATTAACTTAATTTTTTTCATTACAAGTAGTGTGTTTCTTCATCTTAAAAAGCCTGGTTGCTTCATGACTGTTCCCTTTGCGTTAGCTTTGCAGGTAAGACTCCTCTATCCTTCAGGGAGACAGCTGAGAGGAGAGCAGAAATAGTGCCAACAGAGAGGTGGAAAGTGTGAAGACCATCTGAAGGGCTGCGGGATAGGTGTCAGGGCAGATGCTGGGTTCAGACCTGAAGCTCATTGAAGGATTTCCACCCGTACCGTTGAACATTTTAAGTACTTGTACAGAATGGGAAAATATACATTACTTATGAAGTTAATCACCTAGCTGTGCCAAAATACAGGCTACTTTCTGAAGAACAGGAATTTTAGGACGTGTGCCGAAAACACTGGTGCATAGATTCGCAAGGAAAAGGGATCCAGTGCAGCCCTCCAGTCACGGTGCTGTAGTTGCCATTAACTGTTTTTACTGAGGGGAGCTGCTGAGCGTATTTCAGGCTTGTAGCTTTCTAAAGGTAAACAAAGTTAACACGAGAAGTACCTGGTACATGATCTGAAGGTGTAGATTGACAACTGGTGGCTAGCTACCTCTGCGAGAGTCTCTCCTTGGCCGTGCGTTTCCCACTTTTCTCTTGGGTCATGAACTAGTGATCATATGTCACAGGGAGAATTAATTCAGCTGCCTGATCAACTGGAAAACTAATTTAAAAACACTTCAGTCTCCTGTGTTAGCCAGCTGAAGCGTCTCTCCTTGCAGTCTCACGATCACTCTCTGAAGCAGAGAGGGAGAAGGGAAAGCTGTATGACTTCTTTGATAATTTTTTAGCTGTTACAAAGCAGTCTGAGGTAACGGCAGTCTTGGCTGACTGTGACCTGAAGGAATGACTGAAGGGGTCTGATGCCTGGACCAGCTGATGTGTGAGAGGTCTAGCGGGACTTGCACCCCAAACCTTTCAGGCTCATGGAGGTGTTTGACCACTTAAATGGAGATTTTGGGCTAAACTCCTGGTGATACAGGGTAAGCCTGGCATAGCATCCAGAAAGAAGTCTGTGTGAGTAGTAGTAGTCTTGTCTTTTTATTCCAGGCCAGTCTTTTAACCAGCAAAAAAGAATGCTTGCAGGGAACTGAATTCAGTGATTACAGAAGTTATTTCCACCTTTCTCTTCATATTCAGGCACTGGCTGGGACTATTGTTATCCTCACAGGAGCAAAAGTGATTAAAAACATGATGAGGCAGGGAAAGGAAGCCTTATTTCACCTTATGTTTTCTCTCCTACATGCAAGTATTTCCACAGCCTTATCTGATCACAACAGTATTTTTGCAAGAATTAAATCTCTTCCTCACTGTTAACTGCAGAATTTTAGCCAGGAGTTTAATCTGGGGGATTTTGGCTTATTCTGCCTCTGTTCTTTACTTGTGCCTCGCAGCAAAAGCAGACTCTCGGAGCACAACACTACATGCAACAGGTTTGTCAAATCCATATCAAAGTTCTAAACTAGTAAAGGGTTTCTAATAAAGGTCGTATTATGTTGTTATAGTTTTTATAAACATAGATTTAAATATATAAACAGCAGATGAGTAAGTAGTAGTGTTTTTGTTTTGGTGTTTGTGTTTTGGGTTTTTTTTGTTGTTTTTTTTTTTTTTTTAAAGAAAATTTCGAACAAATGGAATAGTTGTAATTTCTTCTCTTGTGGCAAACCTGATGTGAAAATGAGTATTTTTAACAGCCTAATCAGCTGAAAGAACTGCCTTTAGGAATTTAAATGAGCTCTCTTCATGTTTGCTTTGCTTTATGAAAAAGTGGTAAGCAGAGTATATTGTTCTGAACGTGGTTATGGTTTGTTTTGCCTGGTGGAAAACAGCTGTGTTGTCTGCTTCTCTTGCTTTGCTATTTCTAATGATTTTCTGATGTTGTAATGATCCTAACTGTTCGTGGCAAAGTCTGCAGCAATCAATACACACTGTCTTGTTAATCAAGGTAAAAGCTATCTTCCAGCTTGAGTTGGGACCCGATTCTGGAAATCTTCCGGAGAGACTGACCTGACATAGTAACAACCCGCAATTACAGACAGAGTTTGATCAGCAGGAGAATGAATCCTAATAGTTTGTCTGTTAAATACGCTGTTTAGAAATCACTGCACACTAGACAAGAGCAGCTCCTTACTGCATTAGATCAGTTCTGGGACAGAGTTGTTCCTTCAATGTGTATAAGAGGATTTTTCTCCTGTGCCATAATTTTCTGCTGAGGTATTTTGGGTAAGTGTTTATCTGTGTGATGATGGGTAGTTTGCTTCTAATGGGGTGACACTTCTGCTTTGCTTCCGCACTTCCACTTTTGCTTCTCTAAGTATGGATCAGAGCCGTTGTTCAAGCTTTTGCCTCTAACTGTTCCCTGGAGAAGGCTGTGCTGTTTACACATTTTGATCGTGTACATTTGCTCCCTGTTGTGGCTTTATCCGTCATTGCATTAAATGTGTATTAAAATGTAGTTTCAACTTAAAATGCATTATGAGAAATAACTACGTAGTCATGTGAAATTAGAGCTTTATCGCAGTATCTGAAGTTTGTCCCCATTATGATATGTGGGGTGAAGCTTGGAAGTCCATTCTGCATTAGGCTTTTCCAGGAAGTATTTATCCCTAAAAATGTGTCAGCATGCACGCCAGTCCTCTTACCTCTTGTGCTATGTGAAAGTTACCAAGTTGTTTCACTTAGTGGTAGCTTTTCAGCAAAAGCAGCTTTGTTTTTATTTGGGATAGGTACTGGTATGGTATGCTGACAGGTCTCTTTTCAGGAAGGCAGGGCAAAATAACTATTTAGAATTCAATTCAAGTCTTAGTTATTTTGTAACAACTTCAGTACATAGACAAATTTCTTCAAGTTACCTTATTTCTAGGGGAAGCCAAGTGATGATGTTTCAACCTCTTATATTCCACCTTGAATCTTAGAAATGAGGTATGTTACTATCATTCCTGACAGTCATCTACCAGTTTAAAAGTACTTTTCAGGCTTTCTCCTGGTTTTGCTTGCACCTATGCAACTGTGCTGTTCCTATATTAAATTTATCAAGTAAAGAGGGCACAACTTGGTTTCCTGTGTGATACTCAAGAATCTGTAAATACATCCACAAGAAAACTTGCCTACAACCTCAGACCTAGCAAAGACGTGGAAACTAAATAGTTGGAGGGAGCTTTCTTAAGGAAAGCAGGATAGTTTTTAAGAATGGCTATAAAATGCTTGTCCTTTTTTTCTCAACAGTAGTTGAGAGATTTATGTTAAAAGTTCCTGCTATTTTTAAGTTGTTGCCCACAACCATGGTGACTCTCTGGTAGGTTTCGTAGCCATCTTCTGGGATGGAGCAGTGAGACAGGTGGGAGCATACCTCCCCTACCTCCTTCCCTCAATTATGAGAGCTTTTCTTTATTTTATGCTAAACACCACTTTCAGTTGGGAAAATACTAAGCACCCTGAAATGTTTTTGTGGGTACAACAGTAAAACATAACAGCAGCCATTGGTGGTGAAACCAAAGGTTCAATTAGCTATTGCTGATGATACCAGTTGGGCTAATCTGTATTGGAGGCTCAGTCATACAGATTACTGATTAGGTTATGCAAATGTATGGTGGATTGGGCCCTATTTTATGTGAAAGAGGAACGCTGGTTGGCAAATGCCAACTCAGAAGCCTTTTAGAGCTTTTGTGTTTGCTTGGGACCCCACCTACTAAATAGTAGAAGAATGAGCTATTCATCTCTTTTCCGACATAAATAGTTGTAAGATAAATTGTGACTGTTGGTGGATTTTGTTTGGCTCTACCTGAAGACCAAAGCGATGTTTCTCAATGAAGATTGAGACCAGCTATTTTCTCTCTTCTGTAACGCTGTTACGGGTGCTGACTTTTTGTCCACCTTTAAGAAATGCATGGGAAAGGATTTGATTGTGTTACTAATGATTGTTAATAGTTAACAGGATTATTCCATTGGAACTGATCTGAATTTGGGTTAATCTAGTCTGAACTCAGTGGAGGTCACAGTTTGACTGTTCAGGACTTTCTGCTGTGCATAAGATGAGGAAACAGTTGTGTTCCATTTTAAGCGTTCCTCCTGTAAGAGACCAGCATATAGATAAAAATTACCTGCTCAAGTAACTTTTTGTCTGAAAGCAAGATGTGCTGCCCCACGGCAGAGGGAAGGCTCCTGTGCTGCAGGGTCAGTGGTGCTGCTGTGCCTGCTTGTTCACTCCTCACCTTCCTGGAGCGTCAGCCTGGGCTTTTGTAGTTTGTGTGTTCCTTGCCAGAGCACTTGAATGGGCAGAATAGACCCAGGTTAGGCTTGGCTGGTAACGAATTTAAACACAGAAGACAGTTTCTGCAAGTCTTATGCTGGATGTAGGAGAACAGGCTGTTCTCTGAATTTAAGCCCGTTGATTAAAGAGTTGATTGATTGATTTTTATCTTAGTTCTTTTACAAGTATCAGCTGTGGGAGTTGGTTTGTTTTGTTCTGTGCTATTTGTCTATGATGTTTTTATTCCAATGCTGGAAGCCCAACACACCATTACCTTACAAAGGTATTGTTTCTTCACTACTTGTATTTCCTAATGCTACTGGGCCCATGCAAGCAGGGCTGACTCCTGAGATGGCTGGGTTATTCGAGCGTATCGTGGTATGCGGATGGTGTCCTGGCCCTTGCTTCATTCCTGTAATCCCTTCCCACACCTGCTTGATTTTAGTGCAGTCTTTAGGTCCTGCTTATAGGCAGAAGCAACTACTCTCGGGGCTTGGATATATTTGCCTCTGTTTTCCACCCCATAGATGGCAGGTACCTGGCTCTGTCTGCTGTCTTCAAAGCTCTTATTTCATGAGTACCTTTGAGTCTTTTAGTAAAAGTGAATGTGTCTTCTAAGGAGTAGAAAAATTACCGTACCCATACTTAGCTAGCTTTGGTAATATGCACACCTGGACAAGGTAAGAAAGCTCTCATGCATTTCCTTGTTCCCTTTAATGAATGCTGAGAGGCCTGTGGGCTTGAGTTGGATTCCTCCAAGGTTGGCAGTTTCTGCCACGCTTCCTCCCGGGTTACCTTCCTCCACCGGGATTTCCCCCTCCTTCTGCCCCCCACGCGCACCCCGGCAGGAGAGATGAAAGATTGCTTTATCTTTCACCCTCCAGGCTCCCAGAGGTGGTGAAAGCTTTCTGCCAGCAGATTTGTTGGTCTAAATTCGGTGTGCCTCTTGTCAGAGAGTGTCCCAGCTCAGCGCGTAGCTGTCTGGGCGTAGCAGCCTTGGTTTTGTCTGGCCATGGGACTGACCAGTGCCCCTGCTGTGGGTTTCAGCTCCCCATGAATGCCAAATAAACAGAGCAGAAAGTGTGTAATCTCCATACTTGCTGATGATACATATTAGCAGTAGCAGGCAGAAACATGTCTTAATGCAGTGTATTTTTTTCTAAATGCATTACTTGGGTAAAAATCTTCTTTCCGTTTTCTGATTAACTTGGTGCTAGACAAAGTAACAGGAGATGGAAAGGCCAGAGGGAGAGTTCATGCAGGCTTTTAATTACTTGTTTACCTCTTGTGAAGGAGAATTTTAGTGTTAATTTGTTTCTCTATAATTTTTCTATAAATGCTATTCCTATGCAAACAGGACTAACAGAAGCTGGATGCTCCCTTTGACATCAAATCCATATATCCAGGTAACACCCGGTCCTGTGGAAGGAAGGGAAAAGGAGTAGAGCTTCGTGCCAGCATGTCGTCAAATGATAAAGCAAATCAAAAGGCCTTTAAGGAGAAGGTTTGGGTTGAGTTTAGGTGTATTTTGAAGAATATTTTGCTAGCTTATCCTCACAGCTCTTTAGACGAGGCTTATATGTGGCTGTGGAGTGAAAAAGAAGAGTTTGAATGGGAAACGGACACCGTGGTTTGGGGTTTTGCTTCAGGCTGTGGAGGCCAGTTATGCTAATTAAGGTTTTAGTTGGTTTCTGGGGCTAATGCTGCTCTGGTCACCACCTGCTCAGGTGGTACCGGCTGTGGCCTTCACTGGTGTGTGGCTGCACCATCTTGCAGCCCCCCCGGGGATGTGGGTTTGTGTGAGTGCACTCCCTAAAGAAGTCCTCAGAGCATTACGGATGAAGCTGGGATCCTAGCCTGTGTCTGAGGGTGTGAAAACTAGATGAGCTTTGAGAGTTTAAATTGATACCACGTTTAAATGTTGTAAAGCATTCAGAAGACATGCTTTTGGAGCAGAAAGGTCAAACCTTTGATATACTGGTGGTGGCTGGATTGCAGTTATGTATGCTGTGATTCCCTCCCAGCTTCTTCCTTTTTGCTTGCCTTTCTCCTGAAGGATGAGTTATTAACATGTTCTTCAAGGGCCCTGAGATTCTGCTGCTTTTTTGTGTCTTTTTTTACTGTTGACAATGTGATAGTTAATGGAAATTGCATTACAATGTGAGTAGAAGAGGTGATATCTGCTCATGCCTGCAAGGTTTGGGCTCAAGTGACTTTCTCCTTCTGAATGTCACATGGAGCAGGAACTCCCACATCATTGTCATTGCTTCATCCAGGTGTGTAGTACTAATGTAAAAGGAGAACAAAGACTTTGTGTCCTGAGAGGACACGTGAAGGTGGACATCCTCATGGACCCTTTTAGGGTTGGTCTGCATGAGCTTGTGACACAATAGAAAGCTGATGGTTTGGGGGGGTTATGGTAATGGGTAATGGTTTTAAAATAGAGGGAAGTAGATTCAGACTTAATATAAGGAAAGGATTTTTTTACACTGAGGGTGGTGGATCACTGGAACAGAGAGGTGGTAGATGCCCCATCCCTGGAAACGTTCAAGGCCAGGTTGAATGGGGCTCTGAGCAACCTGATCTGGTTGGGGATGTCTCTGCTTCTTGCAGGGGGGTTGGACCAGATGACCTTTAAAGGTCCCTTCCAACCCAAACTATTCTATGATTCTGTGATTTTTAAATACAACTTAAAATGGACGCCTGCACAAACGTAAGGAAATTCCTTGGGTTTTTCGACTTTGAATACCTGTCAGACATTAGTGTTGGGTGAAGTTGGGTTTTTAGTCCTCAAGATGGGGAAAAGTGTGGGTTTTTTTTTTCTTTTCTTTGTTTTTTTTTTTTTTTTTTTTTTTTTTTCCCCATTCCATAGCACCTCCTGGGTCTGCAGCAGCCTAACAGGCTACCTGTAAAGCTGTACTTATATCAATTGCTGATGCTAGCGCACAAACAAAGATGGACTGTTTTGGTAAAACAAGGCTCCATTGAAGTTACTGCTAATAAGCAAACCAGCTCAGTTCACCTCAATCCTATTCAAAACACGGGAAAAGAATCAATCTTTGCCAAACTTGAAAGGCTGAAACTATTACAAAGGATAAAAATGATTTACTTCAAGTGGGTGTAAAAGATATTTTCAAAATAAACACTGAAACCACACTTGACTCTTACCGCATATATTAATCATATTCTGTGTGGGCATGAAATATAGAAAGTGTTCAGCTTTGTATCCTTTCATTTTATTAATGCAGGTTTGTTCTAACTAGCATTTAATATAAGCAGTGCTTCATAAGTACCAGCTTAGATGCCAGAAACAATGTGCCTTGTCACTGAGAAGTGTTACTCCATTGTAGCTTAGTTTTCTCTTTGCAGAAGGGCTTGCCTCTTTTAGTATTTCCCTAATGCTTAAAAAAAAACCACTCAGAAACCCTGAAGTAGTCATAGAAGGGATTAATTTAACTATTTAATTTTAAATTGTTGTACCTACGCTTCTTTAAACACTTGTATTAATCCTTGCAGTAGTGCGGTAGCTATTTAGATTTATGTAGCAAATTGTTTCCTAGTTTAGTGCGTTTGAGTACTGTAGTGCTGGATTGATCATCTGCTTTTTAAGCACGGCTCCACAATGTACTGGGTCGTTCTTCTGAGAAGAGTTGCTCTAGTGATGTCTCACTTGATGGCTTGAGTTCAATTTTCACATGCTGCTACAGGCAAATTAGGGTCCTGCAGGTATAAAATGTGGACATTCCCCAGCATGTAATTTGTGAGGGCAACCTGTTCCTGTGTTCTACCACTGTCATTGTAAAAATTTTTTTCCTGATATCTAATCTAAATCTATCTCTCTCTATTTTGAAACAATTACCCCTCGTCCTATCACAAGAGGCCCTATGGAATAGTCTCTCCTGGTCTTTCCTGTAGGCCCCCTTGAGGTACTGTAAGGCAACTGTAAGGTCTCCCCGGAGCCTTCTCTTCTCCAGGCTGAACAGCCCCAACTCTCTCAGCCTGTCCTCATAGGAGAGGTGCTCCAACCCTCTGATCATCTTCCTGGCCCTCCTCTGGACCCTCTCCAACTGGTCCATGTCCTTCTTATGTTAGGTGCTCCAGAACTGGATGCAGTACTCCAGGTGGGGTCTCACCAGGGCAGATTAGAGGGGCAGCCTTGTTTGCATGTGGTAGACCTCTGCTCACCTTTTAGAGCTGGAAATGAAATTTGGGGAAATTCCTTCCGAAGAGTGGGTGTATTGCTGGGGGAGCTGCCTCTCCTCTGTACTGCAGGCAGATCTGTCTGCATCCTGGGCTGAAGCTGTGCAGATGTCGTAGTTCAGCCCCGATCAGGACCAGACTACGCAGTCTCTCTCTCGCTCCCCCTACCCTCCGAGAGAATAGGGAGAGATAATATAAGGAAAAAGGCTCAAGGTTTGAGATAAGGACAGGGAGAAGCCCTTAAAGTTACTGTTATGGGCAAAACAGACTCAACTTGGGGAAAACTATTCATTTATTACTAAAACCAGCAGGATAATGTGACAGAGAATAAGATAACCTCCCCCCACCCCTCCCTCTTCCTGGGCTTAACATTATCTCTACCACCCCTCCAACCCCCCACCAAGTGGCACGGTTGGTTCATCACGTGTCACTTTATGCCACTTTATGCCACTGCTTCATTGCTGGGGGAAGAACTCCTCACATTCCTCCTCTGCTACATTGTGGGGTCCCTTCCACGGGCCACAGTGTTTCGTGAAACTGCTCCGGCGTGGGTCATCTCTTCCATGGGGTGCAGTCCCTCCAGAACAGCTGCCCCAGTGGGCCCTCCACGGGCCACAGCCTCCTTCAGGCATCTGCCTGCCTCAGCGTGGGGTCCTCCCCAGGCTGCAGGTGGATCTCTGCCCCTCCGTGGACCTCCATGGGCTGCAGGGGGACAACCTGCTCCACCATGGTCATCACCACGAGCTGCAGGGGAATCTTGGCCAGGAGCCACATTACTCCTCCCCCTCCTTCTTCACTGACCTTGGCATCTGCAGCCGTTCCTCTCACCAGAGATTCTTCACAACAGGCTGGCAGATGCCTCTCAGGATCTCTTCACATCTCATTCACATCTCGTCTCGTCTCTGCTTCTTGCAGCCAGGCCGGGCAGAGTCAAGCCCAGACAGCCACCCAGTGGGAGGCCAGAGGATGAGGCCTGCAAGGCCCGTGAGGCTCATGCCTCCCCCTCTCTGCCCCTGCTCAGCTTCTTCACATCTTCTTTTTTTTCCTGTTTTCCCCTTCTTAAATACATTATCACAAAGGTGTTATCAGGGAACATTCTGCTACCAATTGGACTGGCCTTGGCCAGCAGCAGGTCCGCCTGAGGCCTGGCCGAGTCCACTGAATGAAAGGGAGCGACTTCTAGCAGTTTCCTACAGAAGCTACCGCCTTAGGCCCCCCCCTCACCAAACAAAACCAGAACAGCAGAGCACCACAGCAGTGATTGCCTGCTGATGTCTTCTCTGCCATGCTCTGGTCTTGGATGTGCTGCCAGCATCCTCACCCTGCTTTTCTAACATATACTGAACCTCTTTGCTCTGCTTGGGTCTAGCTACATTGCTGAAAGAACAAAGGTAGTGCAGTAGGGTTGTTTCTTTTTAAATCAATATGGGCTTTGGGTTTTATATCACTTTGTTATGACTCTTCTAATCCTGTAGAGCCGTACTAAATTAATGATAATTCAATTAGAGCTCATATGGCTCCATTGCTGAGGCAGCAGTGACAGGGTTGTGTTGGTTTTTGGGTTTGTGGTTTTTTGTTGGTTTTTTTTTTCCCTCCTTTCTTAGCTTAAGTACTGTATTAATGGAGTGTCTGACGTGTCTTCTGGTAACACTAGGCAACAGTGAGATCTGCAGCCAAATCTGAGATGTTCCTATCATATTTAGTGTATTGTTTGGCAGATTCCTGTAATGGAGCTTGAAGCAGTCTAGGGAAATCGAACTTGCCAACCCTGAAGCAGTATTTCCTAGAAGGAGATGCTGGTTACACCATTAAACCCCCTTTTCTCTGCATGGAGATACTCACAAGGAAGGCATTGTACTGGTGGTCAGCTACACTTGTGCAGTCAGCACTCGTTCATTCCACATTACTGGAGGTGGATATGAACGTGCTCAGGCAAGGTCCTTGCAGGCTCTCAAGATGCAGCAGGGTTGTTTAACTCTGGCTCAGTACCAACCGAATGCAACTTCTGCTCCCAGACCAAGTAGGATCTGCTGTTCTGGCGTGGAGTCCGAGCTGTTAAAGCCTGCCAAGCGTGAAGGGTGCAGACCTGGGTCCAGTGCTTTTCTCACATCCAGGAGCTCTGGAAATGTATTGCAATGGATCCAGCTTGGGACCATCGGGGCTCATTAGATCAACAACAGTTTCAGCTCTGTTAACCTGGGCTTGCTTCTGTGCATGTTTTTGTTTTGGTTGTCTTTTTAGTTTTGGGTTGGTTTTTTTGTTTGTTTGTTTTGTTTTTTAGAGTTTGGGAGGGGTAGGTGTTGATTTTTGAGGGGCTGTTTTCAAACTCTAACTCTGAGTTCTGGGAAAATTTATTAGCTTGGTCAGCCCCAGGCTTGACTGACAGTTTCCACACATGCGGTGCGGCGTGTAAGGAGCTTCTTGAAAGCAGACTGCAGAGGCACTGAGCCTGCTGCGCAGGAACAAGCTCTGGGCTAGCGCTGAGTCAGAGCTGCTGGACTCTGATGGTCCTAAATTGACTTTGATTTCTCTGTGCTGTGATTCCCAGTACATTTTGCAGTGAAACAGTGTACAAATGTTTCCTCTACCTGCTTTCTCACAGCCTGTATGAGCTGTGATAGTGGGGTGCTGGATTACGCACAAAGCATGGGGTGCTGGATGGATGCTGCCAGTTTGGACTTGTGTCTTGGTTTTGCAGAGTACATAGCCGTGGTACATACACCAAGACTATATATTTAATAACTGCAGTTGTCATGAGGGTAATTAGCTTTCCTCTTTGGATTTGAAAATACTCTCTGGAAAAACTGCAGTGTGCTTGGACTAAGTCAAAACAATAAGACGATACACTTGATAAGTCTGTGGATTGTTAAAGTACTTGAAATTAAATTTCCTCACCAAACTCACAAATGCTTGCTTAGCTTTATGAAGCAAAAGGTCGTACAGCTCTTCTGTGTTTTTTTCATATGCAGGTGCAGCTGGGACAAGCGGATATAAAATGCCCAATCACAGAGTGCAGTGAACACCTGGATGAAACAACTGTCCTCTGTAACCTGCCCCATGACGACATCATCAAGTATAAATATTTCCTGGAACTCAGCCGCATTGACTCCAGCACCAAGCCATGCCCTCAGTGCAAGCACTTTACAACCTTCCGGAGGAGAGGCCACATTCCTACCCCTGCCAAATTGGAGAACAAATACAAAGTGAGCATGCTTTCCTGGGCCATGGGTTAGAGGGCGCCACAACAGCAGAACAGCTTTTGATGGGCATTAAATGAGCTTTCTTGCATCACTGGAGCCATGAGTAAGCTGTGATTAGGACTGTGAATCTGTCATGCATCGTTGATTAACTACCTAATTCATTTCTAACAGTTCAAGCAGTTGAATCTTTAGTCCTTATTTCTTTGGCAGGTGGCATAACTTTGTCCTGACGCACATTTTAAAATACTCTTAAAATACTCTTTAAATTCTTTCTGACATGCAAACAATATAGTCATAATCAGAAGAGACTGGGGAAGGGGCGTTATCTCTATAACTGATAATTTTAGATTCACAAGTCTCACAAAGATAAGTATTCCCTGAAACCCTCAGCAAATGGAGTATGGGCATTTACGGTGTCAGGAGATCACTTCCTGTTGCCTTTTCTCCTTCTTTAGTGCTAGAGCTGTTGTCTGTTCTGCTTCTTGGTTTTGATTTCTTCAGTCCCTTACTAGAGGTTAAACCTTACTGTAGTCTTATCACTTAAAATACAAAAACTTGAGAAAGATTAAAAAACCCACTTTTACAGCATTTATTTTGGTAGAAGGTTTGCTTTAACAGTGATTTCAATCAAAGACAAAAAGCAAGAGGTTGCAGTTAGAAGAGCCTTTGAGATGCTGAATGTCCTTCTCAGTTCCAGAAGACGAAGATTCTGTCTGCAGCATCGTGCTCTGTGTTAGTTTTCCATCCGGTTATTACATTTGTTGTGGTTAATTTCATGATTGAGCTGGCCTTTCCTGGACAAACCAGTTTTCCTCAGTAGGAGTTTAGATGAATGTTTAGATAGCTCTAATTACTCAGCATAAGATTCAGCCCAGTATGAGATTAAAAGGTAGAAGGTTGTGCATCCAGTGGAGTTGAAACCTTGGTAAAGCTAACTCTTGAGTTATGGGCTACTTATGTATATCTATGCAGTGCATGAATTACATGCCACAGTGTCTGTTGGACTCAACATTTTCAGATTTTTGGCATCTTATGTGGAGGTGGAGAAATTTGAAACTTGAGGGTAAAATTCCTTCGCCCACAGCCATTCTCCTTCACCTTCGCTTAGCATTCCCTCAGGTGTAGACAGGATGTGTGGTCCAGGATAGATCAGATGTTGTAATGCTTCTGCAGCAGCCTCTCTTAAGGTGCCAGAGGCTGTTACTGTCCCACTGATGTGGGGTCGCAGGTGGTGCAGCTGTTGTATCATGGGATGCCAACTCCAAGAACGTTCCTCAAGGCACACAAGGGGTGTTTCTGCCCACCAGTGCTTTTTTATAAGTGAACATGCTGTGGTTAAAATGTTCTCACCGCTTACATACAAATTGTAATCAGAAGGAATGCGAGGCTGTATGATGCGTGAAATAGTGCAAGCCAGAAGCAGTTCCCTGGTCTTGTGGTGATGTGTTATGTGTAGCTCTAATCTGCAGAGCTCAGTTCTCCTCCTGGAAACAGAATCTGGCAAAATGTGTCCTTTGAGCTGTGGCCAGCTGTTGCCTGGAAGAACATGTAGTTGATGCTGGTCAGAAACAAAATTAGCAAAGTGCAAGCAAGTGGCATGGATGATCATAATCCAGGGCTTCAGCCTACTCCCTGAACCTGTGTTGTTTTCTGGTTTAGCTAACATTTTAGTGACTTGTTTTAAGCTTAGCATAAGAAAGAGTTTTGCTACAGATTCATATTCTTCTGCATATAGCATAGGAGACATCTGACTGGAAACTGGGAAACTTGCATATTCACACGCAAGCAATAAAAATGGCAATTGCACCAGATTAATTCTATGCCAGAGCTGGAAGAGCTGCGTTCAGAAGAACTGAGTCATGTGTGGAGAAAGTCTGCGCACAAGCCTACGAGTAGGATCACTGCACACAAGGGCTCTGTGCCAGTACCCTTGCTCTCCTGTGCACTGCAACAGCAAAACACTATAAAGTGCCAAAGTACATTTGAACAGATAATTTTGAAATGTTATTAATGGTGTTCCTAAAATTTGGTACACTATTTAAAAATTATAAATAAACTTAACATCTAAACTTAAAGAGATAGCAAAGTTATTAGATTAATTTTCCTTACTGTAGCTGTTTCATATCAGCTAAACTGATCCAAGCCAGGCAGTTCAGTTTGCTGCTGCTGTTTTTCATTTTTGAGATCAAAGTTTTGGTGTGCTAAGCCTAGAAAGTTAGCTGGTGCATCTATGTTGAGAGAGAATGAGGGGAGAAAAAGGGAAACTTGCTGTCCAAACCTTTCTTCCTCCATTAGTGCCACTTAGGACAGCACAATACAGCAGTGTGACTATTTAGTTTCCTGTATTAAATATTTGTATCGCAAATGGATCCAACTTTAAGTAACGAAATACTCCTGCCCTCACTCTTACGACCTAACTTGGGAATGTAAGACTTGGTTGTAGACAAGATCCTAATAAACCTCACAGCAAAGCTGGTATGCCAAAGTGCAAAGGAAATGGGCAAAAATTTTGAAAAATTGGTAGTTCAGTTCCTGTGTGTGTAAGAGGTAAGAGTTTTTAACAAAAGTGAGTATGTTGGCTTGTTCTGTGAGTTTTTGGGGTGGCTTTTGCATGTTTTTTTTTTTTTCTCCTAAGCCTTGGATTTCACTTTTTGCTTTACTGTTAGTTCTTTGGTTTCCACCTGCCATGAAGAAGCAGTTCTTGATTCTTGGACTCTGTTATCAACCTGTGATGTTCATAATGCATTTTCTTGCTCACTTCTGTCAAGAAATACACATCACATAAAAGAAGAGCTGGAGTGCTTGGCTTTGGAAATGAAAATCTTTTTTTGCAGTGCAGTTTATATAAAAACTGTATTTTGTTTGAACTATTCAAGAGTTTCTGAAACTCATTGCACTAGAACTAGTAGGAATCTGTACCTGCAAAGATACTCTGATAGAGTTGGACCTGTTTTAGCTAATTTCAATCAGTTCCCCCTTTTTTGGCTCAAATTTTAAGCTTGAATTGCAGGTATCTTCATGGCTACACATCCCTTCAGTCTGCCTTGAGCCGAAACTGCTGCAGAGGTGGTGATTTTGCTGTGCTCTCCCTCTTTGCTCTCAGCTATTCATTCCTGCCAGCTTGCTTTTGCTGGTGTTGATGTTTTGGTGTCACACTGGGAGCTGGATCAAAGATCAGCTCCAGTGGGATACAAGATTTGTTTTGTTGTTGCTTATTTTCAGCTGGTACAAGAGAGAGGACGAGTTGGTGATGAGGAGGCGGCAGCTGTTTTGGCAGGAGCCCATATTTATTTTGGAATAAAATGACTGTGTAGCTGTAGCTAGAGATTGTAATTCATGTGATCGGTTATTTGCACAATTAATTCAGCCATCCTATTATACAGCTAGCATTCCACTAAGCAGCAGAAAATCCCACTAAGGTTTTTGCATTTCAAGCTTCTCAGAATATTTTTAATGTGCAGTCAGTTTTGCTGTCATCGTATCACATCGAGCAGTGTTTTGTCTTGAGGTTACCTACCAATTTTGAAAGGTCTTTTCCTGGAAAGTGAGGAAAATGGTAGAACATTTTGCAGTAAAGAGGCTAGCTAGGAAAATGGAAAATGTTAGTCTCAAAGGTCAGTGTTTCAGAAAGCTGAGAACCAAAAGGGTTAGTATGAGAAGTTGTGTAATCTCTTCTATTTCAAGGAAGGCTGACCTCCAGATGGCATAGAAGTTTGTGTATATGTTCATCCTCTCAATTCTGATTGAGTGAAATGGAAGTTGTAAAATAAATGGAAAAAAATGTTTGTGTAAGGAAAAATATATTTGAAAAAAACCTAGATTGATGTTTTAGGTCTTTTCAGATATAGTTTGTCAGCTTTGCTAGACTGTAATACATTTTAATGCTTTAAATGATATGTAGATAGCATTTCTGTGTCCTCATTATGATGATTTCATGCACTAATACTGGAGCAGAAAGCAAATTATATTTTAATTTTTTTTTTTATTTCAGAAAAGCAGAGAAAGAATGGAATAAGAATCTGAAAGACTGTTGTAATTGTCCTGTTGTTTTCCTGTTTCTTAAGTACATTGGTGCCACACTGCATCCCAGTTAGAATAAGTTGAGGGTTTTGTTTTGTGGCCACTAGTTACTAGAAAAGTAACTAACCTTAACCCTTTCTTTTTTTTAAAAAAAAAAAAAAAAAATTTTTTTTGATGACGGACCCCTTTCCATTCCTCCCCCACACCCCTGAGTGGGGGAGAACGGAAAGGAAAAAAAAAAAAGATGAGATATTAATCAGGATAGTAGCTAGTAATCTAATCTATGTGGTGCATATTGGTTTCTAAAGGATTGTGGAAACATAAATCAGTGCTCTATCTGAGTTTGGTTATTAGCAATAAATACGCTGTTCTTTAGGTTCTTCAGAGTGGGAATCTTCCTATTTCCTATTAAGCTGTTTTTATTAGGGGAAGTCATCTGGGAAGCAGAGATGCAGGATAGCGTATTTCCTTTGGTTAGTGTCTGGGCCAGCAGACGAACACATCAGAGAAAAGGCACTGATTGTATTTTGTATTGCTTTTGTTTTATACTTTATCTTGACCTTAGACATCACTGTGTTTTCATGCAAAAATTAATGATGTTTGTAATCCACATGTTGCAGCTTTAATGTATCGTCTGCCTACAAACAGGTTTCATTTGTTGTTATTTCCTGGTTTTGTGCTGCTTACCTGTTTCTTCAGTAACTTCTTTCATTGGCAGGAAGCATGCAATATGTGCAGTTTTCTTCTGTGTGAGGTATCTTACTGTGTGCCTTAGCAAACATGTCACTTTGTAGCTATAGAAAGCAGTAAGTCCTACTTGCACTGGGTACAGGCTATTAGAATTTCATCCGTTTTATTACACAGTCTTTGACTCTGCTTGATATGAAGGAAGTGTATGTATTATAATACTTAAATGCACGTACAGTATTTATTTTACAAGGATAATGACTAGTAGATGGTAACTGACTTAAATGTTAATATGTTGTAATAAGAAGAAATTCTGTTAACTTATAGCTAGTGAGAAATTATTGGTTCTCTTGACCATCAACTCCCATTCTTGCACTTGCTGGTCTGTTGATGTGGATTGGGATGAAGAGGTAAGCTGAAGTGATGCATTGAGCAACACATCATACAGTCCACCATTAAAGGTAAAATACTTGGTTAAACAGTGCTGCACAGACAGAGGTACATCACTTTATACAAATGAAACTGTAATGCTTATACACTGCTGTAGTGTAAAAAACCAAACAAACAAAAAACCAAACCCCGCGAAACCACGTTTGCTCTTTACAGGTGAAGATAAAAACAACCATTGAGAAATGAGTCAGCTAGGGTCATAGAAATGCTTAGCCTGAGCCATTACATCAATTAGGTTTTAAATGTGGAACATTAAAGGCAAAAAACTAAATGCTATCTCTGTGTATAAAACTTGGGGAATAGCATTAGGGTAGCAGACAGCTTCATTTCTCGGTCATGCATCAGAGATCAGATCAGCTTTGTACTAGCATGCTGGTGGTGACGGATGTAGGAACTGCACATTTAAATAATAATTTTGGCTGTCCACCAGCAAAATACTTAAGGGAGATCAGAGCTCCTACTTTGGACTCTAACTGGAGCCGAGGCAGCACACTGCCCGTTAGCGTGTCTGAGCAGAGGGCTCAGCAACTGGTGGGAGTGAGGACTTCAGAAATACGTTTTGGGGACTTCACATGTGACTACACCCTAGGATGTAGTTTCCTGAGCAGCACCCCCACGCCATGCATGGCCAGCAGACACGCCCATGGTTTGGTCGTTAACCAGGTCTGGACTCAGATACAACCAAAAAGTCTTTCTTCAGCTGGTTGAATTTCTCAGTCCCGTCCATCAGCTGGTACAAAGAGTGCCAGGCATGGGCAGCAGCCAGAGCTGGCAGACAGCTCTGAGCTTGGCCATTGCTTGAGAAGTGTGCCTTCCTGTCTTCCAAGCTGAGGCATTTTGCTGCCAGACACAGCAGCAGTGAAGATGTTGCAGGAGCCTAGATATGCCTATATCTAATGTGGCTTCTAGTTCTTGCTTTCCTTAGTCACAATGCAGGTGGGAGGCTTGTCTTTCATCAGATAAGCACCTTCAATGTGCCAGTATTTATTACTTTTACAAACACAGCAGCTGCCATAGCTTTTTTTGCAAAAGACAGCCAGAGTCTGGAGGAAGACATGATGACAATGGTACCTGTTTGACGCAAAGATTTGAATCGTTGCGGAGGGGGAAGAATAGATCCTTTCTCAATTTAATGAGCTTGGCTTGTGGTTTTTTCTGTTAGGTGTGGTCTGTAGCAAGCGGGCTGTTTGGAACAACCTCAGCTCGCCCTTACACAGTGAAGAGCAAAAGGAGGGACCGGACTTGCAGGTGGTTGTTGTGGCACTTGGTTGAGACCCTTGCTGTTGGCCCTATCAGCTTCATAACCCATTCTGGGCTCTGTAGACCCCCTTCAGTAGACTAGGTACTCCTTGGTGATAGCCCTGGCAGTGAAGTTTATAACTAGAAGACTGAGATCCACCACACTGAAAACTGGCTGCTAATTTTTAGATGATCTCGTGCATGTATTGGAGGCGACTGAATAAGCTTCCTGGATTTTGCCTTTTGGCATTTGAGCCACACAGTGAATTTGGGAAGCAGTTCCTATGCTTAAACCAAGTTACTTGTGCTTCATTTGATTGTGACCTTTCCTGGCTTTAGCAATTAGTCTTGTATTTTTTCTTTCTTTTAAAAAAGGAAAGGAACAAGTTAGCTTCCATAACTTCATGTGTTTTTTAAACAGACACTTCAAGAGATAGAATCATAGAATGGTTAGGGTTGGAAGGGACCTTCAAAGGTCATCTAGTCCAACCCCCCTGCAAGGAACAGGGACATCCCTGACTAGATCAGGTTGCTTGGAGCCTCATCCAGCCTGGCCTTGAACGTTTCCAGGAATGGGGCTTCCACCACCTCTCTGGGCAACCTGTTCCAGTGTTTTACAACCCTCATGGTAAATTTTTTTTCCTAATATCCAATGTAAACCTACCTCCCTCTAATTTAAAACCGTTACCCCTCGTCCTATTGCAACAGGCCCTACTGAACAGCCTCTCCCCATCTTTCTTGTTAGACCTTTGCTGGGCAGCTACTCTTTTAATTTAAGAGCAGCGTTTTTAAAATGGGCTTTTCAGTTGGGTTGGCACCCAGCTTGTAAACGTGTGGTGTTTTCTCATTTATACAGATCCAGTGTCCGTCTTGCCAATTTGTCTGGTGTTTCAAGTGCCACTCTCCCTGGCATGAAGGCGTTAATTGCAAAGAATACAAGAAGGGAGACAAGCTGTTGCGTCACTGGGCCAGCGAAATTGAACATGGACAGAGGAATGCCCAGAAGTGTCCAAAATGCAAGGTAAGCTGCTCTCTCTTGGCTTGCAGGTAGTGGCTTCAAACAGTTTAAATATGTATTTAAAGTAAATATTTGTAGCTTCTGCTTGGCATTGGAAATTGAATTCACACTTGCTGTGCAGATTCTTGTCAATGACCCATTGAGAAAAATAGGTCAGATGTTTTACTTGCTGGTTCCCACACTGATTTTACAGAATCTCTGCATGTAAAAGAAAAATTAAGGAAATTATAAGAGGGGCCTTCAGTGTATGCTTATAATCAATATGTGTTACAGAATAAGTTATTCCTAAAATAAACTTTAAAGAAATGTAAAGCTTTAGAGAAACGCAATGCCCTTTGTCAGGTTTTCCAGAGAGCTTGGTGAATTCAATTTCTGAGGAAGACAGAAAGTACTCTTATCAACAAGTTAACCAAGGGAGACGTTAAGATTTGGCAAAACTGGAAATTTTTTAGGATTAAATGTCAGTTCTTCACAATCCTTTCTCGTGAAGTGCAGTCCCACACCCTAAAAATACCATTAGTCTCTTTCAGGTTAGGAAAAATTTCCCACTACTCAAATGAGATGCAACGGCCCTGCACACCCCTGCCCCAGCTGCCCTTAATAAAGATGGCCATTAAGTTTGTTCATTACTTTTTCATAGCCCTTATCTCCAGCTTCTGACAGAGTAGTAAGTCAAAAACTTTAAGAGCACCATCGTGGTGGTACTGTGCTTTGTTTATCAATTTACTGAGTATCTTATTTTGGACTTGGGGAAAGAAATGCCTGTGACACCACAGCTTGAAATTGAAAGATTTCAAAACACTAGGAGAAATTCAGGAAGCTCTGACATCAGCAGTCGGCTGTTTACCCTTTCCTCCTGCACGCACATGGCATTTGAACGGTTTTAACAGCTTGCTGTTTGGTAAGAGTTTATAGGTTTGAGCCAGTTCTAAAAGTGTTCACTTTCTGGGAAGTCTTACAGTAAAATCAGTTTACAAAGTTTATTCCTTTTGGAATGGGAAGAAGTATCTGTTTTCTTTTTAATTCTTTGACTTGTGTCCAGATTCTGATTTTATGACAATGTGAATGATGTAGCTATTGAAATAAAAAAAAAAAGAAGAAAATACACCAAGCAAAAAAGTGTGAATATGGAAAAGCAGGGGGAAGAGGGCTGCTAGCTGGAAAGAGAAAGAAATTAAAACTGCTAACCCTAATGTGTTTATCCTTAAGTTTTAAACTTAAAACACCAAATATACAACTGTGCCATCTTCAAAAGAAAACTCTGGACGCTTGAAACTTATGCAGGTTAAGTCACTAATTTTGAAGCCTGAAGTTGCAGGAGTTTGGCTACTAATTCTAAAAAGACTTTAAGTTTTGTTTCTTAATCAAAAGAAAATAAAACCTCCTGCGTGGTAGGAGGCAGTGTAGAAAGTTACAAAACTAGCACAGAAAAAGAACCTTTATTAACAGATCCTTTCTGGTAAGGTGGTATTATAAGCGAATATTGAAGAGGGAGTTCAACCTTTTCATAAACTGTATTGCCACCCCAACTCCTGATATTTTTTTTTATTTTTTCTTCAGAGGTGAAAAGAATTCTTCCTGCCTACAACCTCAAAAATGTTTGTATCAACACATTGTTTTTTAAATCAAAGCTATAACTAGCAAGTAATCGAAAGAGCCACTTGGACAGCGG
>WHYT01017681.1:29267-42177 GCA_009806455.1 Tetrax tetrax
ACTTGGACAGCGGTTAGTACAGTTTGTGGTTGTTTTTTCTTCCCCCCGCCCGCCCCCTCTCTCCCCCCCCAATCAGTTATTGAATAGTTACAAAAAAAAATCTTAAGCAGCATTCTTCATCAAAGCATTAATAGTTGTCTGGGCACTTGAGGTTAAACATACCAAGAGGTAACAATTTGGAGTCAGGGGGATTGGAGCTCATACTTTTCTGCCTCTCTCTCCACCCATGCCCTGCCCCCCAAACCTCTGTATAAGATTACACTGAATCAGATGACTACCATACTTACAAATAAAACAGAGAAAACAGTGACAGAGGAAACAGAGTTGCTGAAATAGTATTTGATTTGTGCTCCTTCTAGATCCACTTAGGCAATGTTTCAGGTGACAACATATTTTATTTTGGTGTGTGCATAAATATTCTATTTAAAGAACCTCTTTCATGTTTCAGTTAAAAATTTGCTGTAGCCAAAATTGACAAACAGATTGAGGAGAAGTCAAGATTAAACTCTGTTAAGATATTAGTATTCAATCTTTATGATAAAACTGCAGCTAACAGGAATTAAAGGTAGAAACTCCAGTAGAGGTAGAATTCCTTTACTGAGGTAACTTGTAAAATTACTGGTAACTTGCGAAGTGTGATACTGATTGCAGTGTAAACTGTGACCATACATTACTGCTATCTTCTGGAGATAATTATATACACACATAGACTCTTTCTTTAAGTAGCCATGCCATGGAGAAGTAGAATGCACAATTATTATCTTGTCAGGGCGTGCAGGTGAGAAAACGGGAACACTATGGTGTGTGTGTATGCAGGACGATCCTTAGGCGAGTATTCACAAGTTTTTCAGTGGATTTGGTAAGTGCTTTGAAAGAACATAATCCTTTGTAAGGTGAATGCTAGCGGCACTGTTAAATAAGCATAAACCTGATTACTTTTTCCTGTAGGTGGACACAGCTTTAGTGTACGTAATAGAAACCGATTTTATTTACCTGCTCTCTAAGATATGCTTACATAAGTGAATAAAAATGTTACACAATGTCAAAATACGTAATTGTAGATTCATTTTGTGACTATTAATCAGTATGGAAATATTACAAAATGCTACTTATTTAAAAACTATATCTTAAATTAATTTTGACTTTTTTTTTTGTTTTTAATAGTCTTTCCCAAATCTATTATACACTGTTTTGAGAAACTCAGCATAGACCATTTTTCTCAATAAGACTTGTCCAGAAAGTTCTGCACTTGTTCTAGAGGGAGGTACCTAATAAGTGCAAATTTGCTACTTACTATTAGATGCTTTTCATAAAATCTGATTAGTCTTATTAGTCTTATTAATCTTATTAGCCTTGTTAGTCTTTGCCCACTACTGGTTTGGGGTTTTATTTTTTACAGTTTCCTGCGACAAAAGATTTGCAGCAAAATGGCTTTTTTCCACAAGGGTTTTTACAGTACAGCAAACCGAGGAACTACTTCATCTTGGTGTTATCTTACCAGGGATTTCAAAAACAACACTGAGGAAACGCCAAACAGCAGCTCAAGCTTAGAAAGCTTTGAACAGCTGCAGAAATTTAAGTAAACAAGGATGTCAGTGCAAATCAAGGATTATGTACTTCTCATCTGTGGATTCACTATTCTGATTAATATAAGCATTACCATATGACTCTGGGCATAGTTTTTGAAGGTGCTCTGTGAATTATTTCTCATCCTCTGGAACGTCCTTGCTTGTATGTGAAGGGATAAAGCTGTTGCACTAGATTTTCTTCAGAAGGAATAGAGGTGAGATAGCCACTCTCATCCTCAGATCTCTGAGAAGTTATTTCCCTAGAAGATTTCTGTGAGAGGGCATGTAACGTGCAGAGTGGGTAAGTGTGAGTCTGAAATGGCCACTGGGCTACCTTGGTTGTTTCCTTAAGACTCTGAGCTCTCTGCTTTCTCTGGGTGTGTAATTTTCACCCTGCTTGTTCTGGAAGCCGTTCTTGGCTTTCTAAACCATCCCCATAAGGTGAGGGTACGTCTTGGCTTCAGCAGGCTCTGGGTGCAGGATGAAGCCAGTAACATGGACTGAATGCTTGGAGGCAGAACTGGGCTTGCAGTCATTGTGCTCTCACCTTGCCTCCTCCACTCCCACTGTGCTGCTGGGGAGCCTGCAGTTAGAAGGCACTGAACCCCGCACGGCTGCAGCTAACTATAGCGAGCTGCTTTCCCGGCCCCCTGCGTTCCCCCAGCTGCCTGCTGCGTGCCGTGGTATTGCCAGCGGAGCAGGAACACTTGTGTGATATCTGACCCATGGGCGATCCCTTTCTCAACCTATAGATTTGTAATCCATCTCTGTCAGCGGATTATTCAGAGGAGAGGGAGGCACGTCCGTGTGAACTAGAGCTGAAGTTGACCTGGTGAGATGTTGTGTCGTAGACTTGAAAGCAGGCTGACCAAATCATGCAAAGTTCATCTGACATTGTCAGTCTGCGTGTATATGATAGGAAGTCCAAGCTCCGCATCTAAGATTTTTGGGGTATTTTGATGAATTCTTTTCTTACTAAAAAAAAAAGGTGTTTTGCAACCAAAAAAAAATAGGCAAGTACACCCCAGTGTTCCAAATTTGCAGCTTTTGAAGAGTGTTATGTATGTGAAGATAAGTATTCACTAAAAATATTTTAATACTTTTTGAGGAAGCAACAATAAAGTACAGGTAATTGCAATGTGTGTCTGTAAGAAAAAAGATCCTAAATTGACTTTTTTTTGTGTGTTTTAAGAGGACAGTATGTCTAGAGAATTTAAAGCAGAAACAAGTAGATTTAGGAGTGACTGGAGTGGTGCCTGGCTAATTGGAGCTGGGATGCATCTAGGATAGTGCGGTTAGAAGGATGGTGGGCAGTGTCCAAAAGGTGGGTAATTCTGAAAGATGTTGAAGATAGAATGTATAAAGCTATTGCCAGCAGCTTCTTGAAGTTCTTACTACCAAAGAACTTAATTTTTGAAATATGAAGTATTTTGGTATTAGTGTTTACATCTAGGGTTTTTACAGGCTCCAGGCTTGTAAAGATTTTTCATTAGGACAGATGGTAACTTAATAGATTGAGTTGGTAAGTTGAAGAATGTAGAGGAGAGTTCAACAGTCTTGATTTGAAGAGAAAAAAAACAGTTACATTAGTCTCATAAAATCTAATACCCTTGTTTACATTTTCAAGATGGAGATACGTCACTGAATCAGCAGATAAGGGAAGGTACCTCTAAAATAACAAAATTATGTAATTGTTGTCTGAATTTCAGTCCCCTGAAAAATTAACTGGAATTAAATTTTACAGTTAATGTCTTAAAATACAATGAGGCCCTACGTGCAAACTCCACAATTTGGAATTAAAATTCCTTAATTTCAATGGAAGCTAATCACTTAGGGATTAAGTGAAATAAACTATTTTTTTCTATGAGTAAGGTCAACATGTTTTCATATAAAAACCTGGAAAGTAAAAGCAAAAGTCAAACTGACAGTATGCGTTTTAGAAGGAAAATAATGTGTAACTTAGAAGTTATGCTTAAGTTGGTATAATAGTGGGTAGACTTTTTTCCTTTCCATCTCGCTTGCAGTAAATATTTAAACGTGAAAGTTTTGAAGTCATGTAGCTTATAAAGCTCATCAGCAATGGTATTTTTTCAGGTGCATGTGAAAAACAGACACCTGTGATAGAGATGAGGGAATGACACAGATAAACCAAACAGCAGACTTCAAGGTAGCAGGGCATAACTGCTTGGTCAATCTATTTGCATCCCTTCTAGGAGATGAATGCAAGTCCCCTATTTGCCCACTCAAGAGTAATCTTTTAAAGCCCAGTCCTTTTGTCCTTTTTTTTTTTTTTTTTTTTTTTTTTTTTTTTTTTTTTTTTTAAAAAAAAAAAAGGCATTCCTAGTTTGCTTTTGGACCAGATGTGTACCTGTGTTAAGCTACAGAAGCACAAGAAAAATCGATAACAAAATATATTATTACCTTATGTGTGATCTTACATAAAGTTTAGTCATTGTAGTGAGTCTACAGCATGTAAAGCTGTCTATAACATTATAGGAAATGGTATTAAGTGTCAAAAACTGTGGACCTATTAAGGAGAATAGGACTCTCTGTGCTTTGAATTAAGGCATAGAAATTGCAGAAGACTTGGAATTCACCTAGAATGAGGAAAAGCTTTGAGCTTATCAATCAGTGATGTTGAATGTAGAGGTAAAGATAAGAGACTGAACATGTGAAAACAGAAGTCAGCAGACCTATATTGAAAACAATACTCCTGAGCCAAACATCTTCCAGTAAGAAAGCTAGGTGATTTCCGTTTTAGAGCAACACAAGAGTTGGCACACAAACACATAGGCCTGGTAATAAGAATGCCAATCTTGCTGCTCTGCAAAGTTGTGGGAGACTCTCAAACCTGGAATGCTTGTTTAACAAATGACAATAAGTCATCCAGGCCCATTAGCTTGACCTTAGGAACTTGCAAACCTTTAGAACAAACTTAATGAGAGAGGTAAATTAAAGATACAGAAATAAATAGATGAAAGTGGATAAAAGATCAAAATGATTGGATGTGCCTACTCTGATACATTTAGTAGAGATAAATTCCAAAGTATGAGAAGATCTAAGACAATGTTGACACTAGAACACATGAATATACACTGTTCATGAATAAATTTTGACTTAAAATTCAAGAACTGTTTCAAAGCTCTTAGTAAGGTTTTGGAACAGCTTTTAGTAAAAGCCACAATGGCAAACAATGTAAGCTATTTTAAAATGAATCTTGGTACATTTGGTGGAATTAGTATCTGTGATAGCCAGGGTCTGCTCAGAGGCATTACCAAGCCTGTGCTGCTCACATGCAGAATCATGGGTAACCTTATTCCAAGACGAAACCTTCTATATAGAGTGGAGATAGGAATATAAAATAAGTGGGTTTTATCACAACATAGATCAGCCAAAAATTATGTTACTGTTGTCTTAATTTTTGCAATGGCTTACACGTAAGGTATCTAAATATGTAGTTGACAGGTTTTAATGCCACATACAAAGTCCAAAATACAGGTGCATGTACTGAATGTGCATAACTACTATTAAAATTATTTTCTATTTTCCCTGTTTGTTGTTTTAGGAAACAATAATACACAACTTTTTCCTTTTTAAAAGAAACAGCTTTTACTAGTAAGAAAGAAAATTAGTTTATTTGCAAACAGTGACTTGGCAGTAAGGAAATGTGGAAGTGCATATATGAGTTAAAGTTCAGTGCTGAAGGTGTATATGCTCATATATATTAAAAAAACACATAGAGAAAGTATACATTACTTTACTTTCATTTCCTGTTTGCAAGTGTACTTGTGGTTTGCCTTAATTAGTAAACCAAGAAAGATTAGCAAATCTTAAAGCCTCATCTTAAGTTTCTCTTAGGTTTTCTGTTAAAAGTTTCTCTCCAAGACTACCTCTGTCATACAGTGTTATTTCTCGCAGGAATGGTCATCAATTGAATAGAGACAGAGCTAGCTGAACCTGCCAGCACATGTACTAATTGCCCTCATTTTAACAGCAGCTCGTTAACACTCAAGTTGACAGTGATTCAAAGAATTCTGCATTGATACTTATGACCTTAAATCCCTGTCATCCCGAAGCTCTACATTTTAATACTGATCCTGATACACTTTATGAATAACTACCAAAATGCTCCAGAGCCATAACAGAACTCTCACATGAAAATAAAAAAATAAAAGTTTAAACAATTTACATCAGATAAGAATTCAGGAAATCAACTCACTGCTCTTCCTCCATTGGATTAGATTCTGGCGATGATTAGTATATGTGAGCTGGTCTAGAGTTTTTTTTACTTTTTTCCACAAGCACACAGGTGGGTGTGCACACTTTTTTTTTTTTTTTTTTTTTTTTAAGAAGGCGTTATGTTGTTGTAAGATTCTATCTCCTGACATTTTTCTTTCGAGACTGTATGATCCCTAACTGTGATACAGTGTCAGTTCAGTTTGTGGATTCTGCCATTTTGAATGAGTGAAATGTGGCAAGATCAGCTATCTTTCTAAAACTTCAAGAGAATTGATCTGTGCCTGTTCACTGGGTGAATATAAAGGTCTTCCTAGTGAGTTTGTCCCCAACAGTAGTCAATTAGAAAGATGATTTACTTCCCTGTCTGTTTCCAGTAATCATTGTTTTAGATGCTTCCTTAGTTAAGTTTTATATCTGAGCCTTTGTTTAATAACTATCAATAGATGTATCCTTCACCAGTTCATACAGTTCTTAAGTTTTTGCTTCCACAGCATCTCTGGTAGGGGCTGTAGGATTTCCTATGCTTTATGTGGAGAAAGTACTCCATTCCTGTATTGTTTTTTTTTTAATTGATTCCTGATAATTTTATTGGTTCCTTATGTTATCGTGAAAATTAGTAAATAATAATAGCTTGCTAATAGCTTGCTTACCTTCTTACATCTTTCTTTTATAGACTTCTCATCAGATTCTTCTTTGTCATGAGCTTTGGGGTTTTTTTTTCTGTTTTGTTTTGAACTGAAGTTTCCTAGTCTTGATCGGTTAAGATCAAGTTGAAAATCCAGAAATGTTTAATTCCAGTTAAGGATCATGCCTAAGCTTAGAGATGTCCTGGTAGCTAGAACCATAAATTTAAATACATTAAGGCTTTATCAGGCAAGAGAGGAACATTATCGTCAGTAGGTGTTACTGTACAGACCTGGATTTTGGTTCCATTGTGAGAATCAGCAGATGACATTAGAAAGAGGAGACAGTAGCAGAGAGATAGGCCATTAGAAGCATAGCTTCTAAATTTTAGAAACACGTAGCAGGAAATAAAGGATGGATTTCCTATAGTAAAATACCTCTGCTAGTTAGCTAAATAGTGGAAATTAAGAGGACATTATCTTGGCTGTCAGTTGGAGACTGGTAAGTTGTTGCTAGACTTTCTTCTGTGACTTTTTTTTTTTTTCTTCTCTTTCTTGCTATGGAGAATAAATACTTACTTAAGTAAACATGGTGATTTTGTAGCCTTGTGCAGTGAAGATTTTTTTGGCTTGTTTCTATTAAACCCAGGTGGGTGGGGTGTGTAGAAGGGAAAGAACACTTCATGGCAGGCTGGCATGCTACGATGGTTTCTGTTGAGAAGCAAGTGTTTGTCCCTACCATCTCAAGTTGTTCCGTAATAAAAATAAGGGAAAATGATTTATGGCAGCATAAATTTGAACATACTTTTCTTCATAAACCAGTGATTTTGTAAAGGTAATAGAAATCACGGGGAGGAAAAAGTAGAATGGGAGCAGAAATGGTCTCTCAATTTGATGGCATTTCTCTACCTTCTTTAGTTAGCATATTTTTTAGAGAAACTTTGTCCTGTGACCAGTGCAGTAAGGTGAAATTGCTTTTATCCTTCACTCCCAGCACACTTAGATATTTCATTTTCATAATAATTGTTTGGCTATGTTGTTGATGGCAGAATGATTGGTTATAACTGAATTAGTGATGAAATCCACAGAAAGGGAAAACATGTTCAGCTGTCTTAAATGTGCTTAAGGTGCCACTTAAGTACCACTTGAATTCAGTTGGGTATATTATATTCAAACTCACTTGCTATTAAAGAAAACGAAAACTTTTGCATGGTAAACAACATTTCGAATAAGATTTGGAAAGCAGCATGTTTTGTGATCTGACTGACGTACTCCAGTCCCAAACCAGCGTGCAAGATTCACTTTATGTATGCATGACTTTGAACACTGCAGAAGGAAGCATGCATTTCTAGGATCCAACCTTCATTAGCAACTTTATCATTTAAGTCAGTCTGATTTGTAAGAAGTTTCCTATATACACTTGATAGGACTCTTTAAAAATAGATGCAAACTTGTATTAGAACTTAAATCTACATAGATATGACTGTTCTGATTTGTAAGTAGATACTTTTAGTGGCTCTGCTGCTTAAACATATAAAGATATGTTTGGAAAACAAAACCTTTTATTTCTCATATACTAGGGATTAAATTTGTTTTCTAAAACTAGTATATTTACTTTTTACATGACAAAGAATTCTCCAAGAGTTTGAGGTTTTCTGTATATTGCCCTAAAAACCACAAGCAAACCCAAAGTTATGCAAGCGAAAGATATTCTCTCATGTTTCCCTAGCGTTTCCTCATTTTGCAGAAAAACCTCTTTTTCTATATCACAAGTAATGCAACTCTTCTGAGACACCTGCAAATACAGGTGTCTCACATGCTGAGTAACCCCCTAGAGAAACTTTTACAGTTCTACTCCAATTAACGGTAGACAAAGTTCCCTTTTTAGGCTTGTTCTATTTACAACCATTTCTTTTTATCTGTAAAAACTAGCTTTAAACATCGCAAAACTGACTATCACAACCTACTGCTGAGTTCACCACATGGACTAATGACCCAAACTTTTATTCAGCTCTGAGGCAGGTTTTACATTTGCTCTCTCTGCTGGCAGTCTCGGAGCTAACAGACATAGGAGAGTGGATCTTTGGGAAGTTTAGTGCCTGCAATAAAGGTCATTAGTCTCAGCAGCATTTCTTGGTGTGTCACAATTCCCTCCCTGATTAAAAGCCTCATAATCCTTCACACTGTGTGTGTCAAACTGGAATTGGATATAAAGTTAGGTTCAATTCAGATGTGTAAAATTGAGCATTTTATAATTGTTTCATACAGTGCTGATAAAAATGATTAGGGCAAAAGGTACATATCTGCCACTGTGCAGTGATTGCTGCTGTTTGTATTCTTGCCTAATGGAAACTTGTGCAAGTCTTGTTCACCTTGTGTGAACTTGTCCTTTAATTTTAGTTTACAGAAGTAAAGAAAGAGAAAGGATTTAAATGTGGTGGATACATAAGGAGAAGAGATATTTTGGTTTGATTTTGAAGCTTAACCTTTAGAAAGAATGCTTTGATAACCAAAGGAAGATAAGCTGCCATGACAATGAAAGGTCATTTTAGCCTGTAAGATCTTGGAACTACACAATGCTCACAACTTTATATTCACAGGCAGAAAGAAAAAGACACTCATTCATGCTTTATATCAGCTCTGAGTTAGTTTGTCAAATATAAACAAGTTCTTAAACTGAATTAGCTTAGGAACCATTCTTTGTGTCTTCAAGAAATTACTCCAGTCAAAAGCTAGCTTAGCCCTTTCTGCATGCTCTGTTTCTGTGTACTGAATCACCAGTTCAGTGGTTTAAATTTTTAATAATTTTGGTACCAAACCACAATTTTCTAACATTCTATTTACATGGTTATTAATAAAGAGAGTTCATACCTTAACACAATCTTTTATAAGCTTTGCTTTGAAATTGTTAAAGGTTCTGGTAATGTTTTTAAATGTTTTTAATTGCTCATTTATGGACTTTTCTTGGTTTTCCATCGTTCTACATTCCTTCTCCTTTCTACACTTGAGTAATTTACTTGACAATCTCTGTGTGTCTAGAATGCAGTGCAGTGGAGTCCCAAGAAGGTCTACCATTAGGATGCCTAGCAACTAGAGTAATACCAATAATATTTGCTTGGTTTTTTTCCTTCTAGGAATTAATGTTTCCCACCCATAACACTCCTATGAAATTTAAAAGGTATCAAAACAAAGCATGAAAGGACCAATGAATTTAACTACTGTAAATATTTCCAAAATATCTCATTTTTCCCTCAGACTGCCCAAATTAGTGGCTCAGGTAATGGAGAGGTTTACATCATTATTGAATGAAGTAATCCATTTACTGAAATCTGACACAAGTGACTTGAGAGAAGGAAGGGCAGGGAAGAGAGAGGTAACGAACTCACTTTTCCTGCCTTTCTAGAGGTGATCCTTCAAACACGTGCTCAACTTAGAGAACTGCTTAATTTCAATTGCCTGATCACACTGCTGGGGCATCAGTAAAAATGCCTGCCCTGCTGCATTTTCAAACAGCTGAGACAAGTGCCATCTTTGATCCATCTGCTCAGCCAACACAGCCAAGTAGATCCTGCCATTTAGTTGAAAGCATGCAACACAAGAAAGAGAACTTGGATTCAAAGTTCATTTTCAACATAAGTGTTTCAGAAGGAACCCTGCATTTCTACAGATCATTAACTCAGCAGAAATAAAGAATATGAGCACGTTTCATTTGTTCCGAGTGTCTTATGCTCTAGCCTGTGTGCTGCACAACCTCGCTGCCTTAATCATACGTAAGAGCCACATATCCTTTTAAATGTTGATCCAAAATAGACTTGGCTGTGGTTTGATTTAGACCTAAATCACAGCTGTACATGAGGACTTCACCATAGCCTTTTAAAGCAAGCAGGAGCATATTTAGAGGTGATGGTCTCATCGCCTTGAGCTAACCTAAACACTTGAAGATGCTGGTTTGCTTGGCATCTTTCCAGGGTGGTTGCTGTACAGTAGGATTCCAGAGAAGCCAAATGATCATAGCTTTATAGCAATGGCATTCCTGTCAATGCCTGAGGGATTTCAGAATGGAAACAGAAGTAAATGCAAGCTAACTGTTAACGTACAAAATGAGCTGTACTCAGAGAGTTGTGGCAGGTGAAGAGGGGGATGCAGAGAGCTGGCTGAGTGATGATAGCTCCTAGCTGGATTTGTAGGATGAATTTACAAGTAGGAATCCTGGTAAGGTATTGAAAAAAGTGAAACCAGCTTTTGGGAGTCTGGTAGCGAAATATTTATGGCTGGTTGGAAAGGGAAAAATAAAATGCCTACTTTGAATTAATTAATGAATTGTGCATTTCAGCTGGAAAACTACTCATTACACCCCTAATACTGGTTCTGGGACTGGCACTGGGAGCCATAGCTGTTGTAATAGGTAAGAGTTACATATATGAATGAGTGATTCTCATTTTACAGTGACTTTCTCTATGACATCTCACTATTTTCATCTTGAAGAGATGGACACAAAGTAAAAACTTTATAGATACTGTTTCAGTATAAAGCACATGACTTTTTTTTCTAAAAAAAAATTGTTTTTAGAATACTTTTTCTTACTTGCAGGTGATGCCTGTTAGCTTTATTATTTTTTCCCAATTATTTGGTTGTTAAGGCTTTTCTGAATCAAAATCTTTTAACTAGTATAGTTTAACTAGTAAAAAGGCCAGAGTAATTAAAACCTAGTGCTGAGGACTGGCTGACTTGGACTGTGCCTTTAATCATAATTCTAAGATCTTTGCAGTACACGTGATGACATTTTTGGGGCACTAGGCATAGTGCCAAGAGTCCTCCAGCTTGAGGATGCAACAACAACAAAGCAGCAAACTGACATGAGTCAATCAGTCAATTCAGTGCATAGGCTGCCAAATTGGATTCCATCACAAAAAAAAAAAACAGTACCGTGAACTCATTTGATACACTATCAAAGCTCTGTTAATGTGGTTGTATTAATGTGGATATAGTTGTTCTAGCAAATCTGCTCTTTGCATGGCTTAACTGGATTCTCCCACAGAAATGAAACAAGCTGTAATGATAAACGTATAATTTTGCTCATGTAAGTGCATATCCACTATTTATGTTGGCAGTAATATGTCAATCGGGGGTCATCCTGCTGGTTCATAACTCTTCACCAAACTACGTATTCCACTGAAAATTTGCAATATATGCCCAACCCTGAGGCATGTTGGGATGTGACACCTTTATTTTGATACAATAAATCCAAAATATACCAGCATAGTTACATTAATAAGATTGTATATAACCAAAGTACGATCATAGCTTTTCTAGACTATGTTTGGCCAAATAAGGAATATTGCTATTAATTTCAGTATTTAGGCTAAGAATGCATATCTGTTTTTCTATATCAATATTCCGAGTGGGATTCACTGAAGATATCTATATATAGAGATATCTGTCTTTACAATTTATTAATTTTAGTGGCATTTTAATGCCAAAAATATAGGTAATAAAAACTTCTTAATGCCAGTGAAGCTTATTTTGTTTATCAGTCGGGTATAATCTATGCTGGAAAAAACCCACTCTTTGGCTTATATTAAAAAATAAGAGGGTTTTGCAGTAATACAATAGCAATGATAGCAAGAGTACCTAGTATGCCACTGAAATCCCATCTGAGGTATGGTTGGATAAGATATGTTAAAGAAGAGCAGTATGAGCAGCTCCAGAAACATTGGTTATTTATAGAAAAGTTTTGGTTTTCAGGTAATTACAGCAGTATTTACTGCCAACACAACTGTTCAAGTAATCTCAGTATCATAGCTGAAAACCATGTTACACCATTTACAAGGCTATTGAGCAAAGCAAAGACCCTAGTGACTGTAGTAGTCTTTTGTTATATGTTGTTACTGTAGAGGTGTCTGAAAGGAGATATTTCACCATTTCAGTCAGCTGGTGGCAAGAGAAAGGGGGAGATGCTTCTTATTTGGGTTTGAAAGAATACCCCTTATGACAAACTATTTTTCACTTTAATAAATCTGATTTATTTATTTTTCCTTTTACAGCTTCCTTTCTCTCAAAAGACTTTTAAGAACAAATAATTCCCTGCCTAGGAAAGGATAAACATTTGGTATTACTTCACAATAGATGAGGATGTCTGTAAAAATAAATAATAATTAAAAAAAAAAAAGTAAAGCTGTAACATGCTGCCTCTGCCAGTGAAATTGGTTGAAAACTAGTTTAGCTAAATCAGGCTTTGATTTAGATCTAATAATTGCCAAAGTGCTTTTGAAAGTTTTAAGTTTGTTTCTTGTACAAAACAGCATGGTTCAGGAATTAGTTTGTCAGATACGAAAGTAGAGTTAGTGGGAATTAGTTGTAAAGTAAACAGAAAGTGTAGTTTCACTCATTACCGAAGACACTGTTGCAAGCTGATATTTTTTCTGCTTGTCCAAATGCCTTGTCTAAATTCTCTTGAGACATGGAAAGCTGCATCTGAAT
>WHYT01017681.1:54445-91750 GCA_009806455.1 Tetrax tetrax
TTTATCTATTTTAAGGTGAAGAATTCCCTTTAAAATAGGGTTGATTTGAATGACAGGAGGTCATGGTAGTGAGATGACAGACCACAGCTTTTCAGTGTATAGGCTTCTGGCACAACTAGAGTGCTAGCCTGAACACTGCGGATTCATTAAGAAAACAATTTCTAACTCTGGGGTTTTTTTGCTCTATACAAACTAGATGCATCAGCAATTAGAGCCTTCTGTAGTATATCTATTTGATGACTTAGAAATTATAAAGACTGGAGATAGGCAATCGCCATGTAATCAGTGCGTGAATTCCAGTGTTCAGTGTGTTTTGTCTAATGAGAAATGTTAAATGTGTAAGTGCCTTATTGCTTGAAACAAATGAAAGATGTTCGTTCCCCTCCATAGAGCAATATGGGAATTTCTGTTCTGTGAACTCCTACAGACAGACATGTTAAGCCAAAGTAACCAATACTGGTTTCTCAGAAAATTTAAAAATGTTATGTTAGTGAAGAAGTTATGTTTTTATGAATTAAAAAAAGTAATCTAGCATGCCTATTATTTAATTCTGATTACCTTGATATCATTTCTGAGTTTTTTAAGTTGCTGTTCACGCCCCGCTCACCATCTCCCTTCAGACTTCAGCAGAAATGCATCTTACATGTGTTGTCAGAATGAGTTTGGTCTTCCAGCATAACCAGCTAGGATTTCTCAGCCACTTAAATGCAACTTCTTGGAGCAGAGAATTCAGCTGAAGATAGGTTAGACCACAACCTGTGGTACGTGTACCTCCAAACTCCAAGGCTCAAACAGCCCGTGTTCCATGCTAATTCATGAAGATGGAAGCTTTGAGCAGCATGGTGCATGGAGGAGCACTGTAGCTAGGCTGGGACTTAGGGCAGTTTAACAGCATTTCAGTGGTGTGCAATCTTGAACGAATACATCCTGTTAATATAAGTTGGTAATTCCTCTGGGGTCAGTATCTTGATGGACTAAACCATCAAACAAGCTTCATGGAGCAGCTCTAGGGTCTCTGCCCAGCCCTTCATTGCATGGTGGGAGGTATGATCTGAGAAAGTAATATTCATTTTACCATCATCAGATAACTTCAAAATGGACACTGTAGGGTTTATGTCTTCTTCTGGGATTACTTTTCCCAGAAGACAGTGGAATTTTACCTTTTATGATCTAGATTTTCTAAAGGATTTGTCTTTTTTCTTAGGAACATTGCTCCCACTTTTTTCCATCTATTGGAAGTCAGGTGCCAAGAATAAGTTACTTTTCTAAAATTATCTTTAATTATATGAACTTGTGTTAGAAACTGTATTTAAAAATATTGAAGTTATAAAAAGGTAATTATCAGAAGGAAATTGAGTTAATAATAGGGAGGTAAAATGAAAAATTACGCTTAGATGGTCTATTTATTGTAGATTCATGATCATAAAATGGTTTGACTGTGTTCAGTTTCCTCCACTAAGAATTTGGGATGGAAGGAAGGAGAAGAAGGGAGAAATGAGGATAAGAGGATCCCTTGGATCCTTTCCTTCTCCTGAAATTCATGAGTTCTTCAGAACTGTAGGAAAGGCTTCCCCCCCCACCCTGTCCTGCAGTTCTTAGTAATATAGCTGTCACGTGCAGTGTTATTTCTTCATGAAACATTACACACAAGTGTTTAATCAGGATTCAGCTTGCATATCTGAAGTTTCTGGAGATAGGGAATTTCATTTAGAGCTATACTGCAATAAATTCTAAGTGAATTATCACTCTTACAGATATCTTAGTAACTTCTGTTCCAGTATTATCTCCAGTTTTTAGGTATTAACTAAGTCATTCTATAACCCACTGAATAGGAGGCACCATGTATCAAAATAAGTCTTCAATCTGTGAGTTACTTTTTTTTTTAAAAAAAAAAATTAAGTAACCAGCAGGCACACAACCAAAATGCTGATGTTTTTCCATTATCTTTCTCTTGCATTTAGCTGATAACTATATTTCTTTGTTGCATAGTATTGCAACAATGGTCTTCATGCTGTAATAATTTGATAAAAATATTTAGTAATTTTGGGCAATATTTTTCAAATAATCCATCTTCAAGTTGGTGTTTTAAATGTATACCGATAATCACTGTTGACCGTGCTACCTTTGTGGCTGCTTTAGTTTGTGTCAATGTTTTGTAAAGATTATTTCCTGCTACCCTCTTCAGAGTGCCTTTTGATTTAGGAGGTCTAGAGACGGTTCACTGAAGTCTTCTGTTGAATCTGTCATAGTAATGTCTGATTTTTAAACTTGTCCTGATGAATGTATAACTAAAATCCTGTTCTTTAAAAAGCTATAGTAGACACAGGTTGTATATGCATATGTACATGCATGGATACAAGGGAAGGTGTTCTGCCAATGTTTGTCCTGCTGGACAGGACCTTTTGAAAGTAAGTGAATTTTTTTAACATTTTTATTTTCAAAATGTTACCTCACTAGTATTCAGTAGTAGGTATGTCTCTGTACTGCTTCACTTTGCTAAATACAATCACGATCATGGTAGGCAGTTTAATTTAAAAGACTCTGTGATTAATCTGGCGTCCATATTGAGAGTGAAGTTCGTAAGTCAAAACTTGCGATACTTCATTTCCTTTAGAGGCATTCCTTTCACTTACACTGATACCACAAGCCCCTGTTACCAACAGACTGAAAAAGTGCTTCCCCATGATGAAATGGAAGAATGTAAAGTCACATTTGAATGCATTCCACCTGTGTTAAAATCAGTGTTCAGAAATAGGGGAGGGGGGTGGATGTAATGAATTGTGGGAAGACATATATTGTAGAGTTCATTTACTTGCACACAAGGGGTTTTACAATGTCATCTAGTAACGTCTACCTAATAAAGTTTTGAAAAAGAAAAATAAAACTTGTTTGAATGTTTAACTCTTTTTCTTTAAACGATTGTATGCATGAGCTCTTAAGGAGTTTTGCTTAAATCTATAATCTTTTTTGATTCTTATATAGTCCTAAGAAAATCCTGCCAAATTATTTAAACTTCAGCATCTTTGTCTTCACAATCACTATATTACAGTCACTTCACTCCTTAACTGCTTTAACACTGAAAATGAAATCAGAGATAAAAAGCCAGTTTATTATGATGAATATTTTTATGTAAAATACTGTATGCCATGTGGTGTCATCTCTGGGCTATTGCTTTCATTTTTAAAAGCATCTTAATATGCAACACAAAATTTTACCTTATCATGTTAAAATGTTAGCTTAAAATAACCCAATGCAAAATGAGGAGAAAATATGCTGGAATCCAATTTTCCTAAAGCCCCATCTCTTTCAAAGACAGTTTTTAGAGAAAGCAGTCCGTAGCTGTAAACTTGAAAGATGCAATCCATTAATTGAACCAGGTGCCTCTTTATCTGGTAAGGAACTGTTTTCAGTTCCACACTTTGTGAACTGACAATATTGATGGAATGTTTTGTCCGATATGTTGGGGATTTTTAAACACTATGCCTAATCAGGAACTTGTATTTGCATGTTCATTCACAGGCAGACAAGGAAGCACATGCGCCTGCAGTTTGTTTCTATAGGATATAAAGCTGAAAAACAATTCACAACAGTGAAATATGCAGCAAAAAAACTTGAGGCCTGTGCTAGGTGCCTCTGGCCAAGGACAAACCTTTCAGCCCTCTCCCCAGCCCCCTCTAAAACAGTCAAGATTTGCAACCAAATGTCAAGGGCATCATACCAGAGGTTCTTTATCTGCAGGAATTCTAGCATGCAGTCTGCAGCAATGGAAGGATGGTCAGGAGGCCAAAGAAATCGATATCCCTAGAGCTGAAACTGAAATTAAAGGCTAACTTCTCCCTTGCAATCTCAAACTGTTTGACAAAAACCAGAAAAGCAGACTTTGATTACAAACATGGTATTTTTCTAAGTAAATAGAGCTAATGTGCTCCATGGGGATTACAGATATGCAACCGTAATTTTTAGATGCTTCTCTTTAGATGATTGACACGTGCTTTTGCGAGTACTTGAAACAGTGATTATAGGAAATATAGGTGTTTTCCCTAAATCATTAATGCATTTGTGCCTGCTTATAGGAAATTACATTTAACCATTAATAATTAAAACAAACATTCAACAAATTTTGAATGAATATTTGAGTTCCTCATGTGTTTCCTTAGTAGTTTGGCTTCAGCAGCAAAATGAGGCACCGGTATGTTGAAATGTGGGATATGTGAAATACCAGCTAGTGGGAACAGAACTAGAATTAGCAACCACATGGGTAAAGCAGTCATACTTCGGAAAAGTTGACATGGCTTTTATGAAGGAGTCTTGCCTTAACCAACCACAAAGTTTATTTGGCAGGTCAGCAAGTCATCTTGTTTATATAGTATCTTTGAATTTCTAGAAGTCTTTGTTGGAATGCCTTACCATTTGTTGCCTCAAATGAAACTAAGTAAACATGAGCTAAGAAAGAAGATCTGACATGGACAGTGTGGACATCATATGGTCAGAAGATACAGAACAGATGGAGTAAATAGCTTTTAGAGTAAACGGAGGATGCCAGTTGAACTCTGCAGACATCTTTGCTTGAACTTTGCTCTTGAACATATTTGCAAATGATTTGAAGAGAAAAAGGTAAGTGATGGAGTAACAGACGATGCTGATGATGGAGAGTTATTCAGAACAGTAAAAATGAGAGCTAATAACGATCAAATGAATGGGTTTTGGCCAACAAATAACAGAACAGAGGAAGACTCTTCAGCATGGGAATGATATGACTGATACATAACGGTCATCATGCTTGTAACAAAGGTCTCTACACTGGAGTGGTGCAGGAAAGACAAACCAGTGTCTCAATATTCCTTTATTTGAAGAGATGATGAACTAGGGAGCATCACATGAGGCTAGCGGGAGCTGTAACAAAAAAAAAAGGAATCTTTATGCAAAACAATGAAAGACTGGCGGAATCTCCTACTGAAGGGTATTGTAGATGCTGAGGGCTGAAGTGGAAACTGGAGAAGTTTACAGGAGAGAAATTTGTAGAAAGTCCCCAAATGCATAGATACGCTGTTTTGGCTCAGGAAGTCCTTGAGTCAAAAATGTTCGGAGGCCTTGACAGTAGTAGGGGGTAGTATCTGTTATATCTGGTGATTGTCCCCTGCCCCTTCCTGTTTAAAAACTGTGATGCAGAGTGTCTTGACTCATATGTTGTCAAATAAAAATAATGGCAGGCTCACGTCTTCGTGCATCATACCTAAACAGCTTTGCAGAGCAGAAGATGTTTGGCTGGGAGATGGAGGTGCAGGGGTGCCACCCTGTCTGTGTGAGCTGTGCTGTGCGGTGGCACCTGCCTTCTCACAGCTTTTCCCCCAACCACCTTGATTTTAACTTTTTTTTTTTTATTTTCAAACAATGTCTATTTTAACCTTTAGCTTGAACTTTTGAAAATGTGGCTTCATCTTAAATTTGTCTGACTTTTATGAGGTGATGGACAAGTCCAAGCTAATAATAAACTGGCTGGTGGCAGACCTTTGCCAAGTGGAACAAACATTAATTCAGTTGAGCTTTCCAATAATGCCTTCAATGTTTTGGACCTTCAGTGTCTGCTGGTGCCTTTTTCTCAAATTCCTTTACAACGAGCACTTTATGTCACCACTCCTCTTATGGTGTTATTTTTTAAAAACAGGTTACTTAGACAACTTATAGCCTTCATTTAACTATCATTTATTAATTTATTATAATCTTGAATTAGCTATTTGCAGCTTTGCACCTGAGAAATGAACGTGGTGTTGTTATCTTTCCTGTAGCAGTAAAAGGAGATAAGCTAGAGAAAGGCCAACTTTTCCTCTCCCGCAAATGAGGGTTCAAGGACTAAACATGATTGTCAGAATTATACTTCATAAGAACCGACATACGTAGGGACCCCTTGTCAGCTTGGTCGGGGATAAATGGAGCAGCTGCCTCTGCCAAAGCTTTTCATTCAGCTGACAGCCTGGCAGATGAGGAGTGCTCTGAAAAAGGTGGCTGAACATAAGGTGCAGTAATTGCTTTGCTTGTGGCAACCTGTCTGGAGCTGCCATTTTCCCCAGCTTCTTGAAGGGTAAGTCTGGGGTATGTGCATGGAAACTCAGCAGGTCCCGGAGCCCTGGACGTGGTGTGCTTGCGTAAGGTGCCTGTTCCCCCTGAGCAATAGGTCCAGTGGAGTCATAGCAGAGCTCTGCACGTCCCAGTCTTGCTACTGGAAGAAGGTGTGGGACCCGCTCCCATCAATAGGCATAAAGGTAACATATTACCAAGTATTGTACTTTGGACTGTCATCTTTTCAGAGCGTTATGTAGATATGAAAAAAAAAAGGGCATCCTTCACCATAGAGTTTCTCTGTGTACTGTTAGCTAACAAATATTTCCTTAGCTATGACACATGGGTTTTAGAAGAACACATTTACATTATTCAGCTTATGGTGCATATGCATGATCCTATTACCATGGTATGAAAGCTTTCTTCTTTATATATGTAACATGTAACAATGATTTATATATTATAATATAATAATATATCTAATTGTCATATATATTCATAGATAGCAATTGATCGATAACATAGCAAACCAATAGCATGAATCATTCCTTGCTAGTTTGTCGTGTTCTAGAATAAAAGAATTGCAGTGAAATAATTTTAACTGCTGCCTGTTTTCTTCTCCATGTACACTTCTAGGGTTTTTTTTTTTTAAATTGTTATTTTGCTAATTTGCTTATCTCAATGGCATTCTTTGGTACTGAATTATCTACATTCCAGTGTGGAAATGTATTTCTTTGCTTCAGTAATTGCCTTTTTATATAATTATTATCCGCTGCCTTTAAGATAAGAACAAGGAACAGGGAGATTGTTGTAGATGTGAATGTGTGTATGTTGAAAAGTGAAAAGAGATGTAAAGTTGTGTTAAAGATGATGGCAACAGGATTAGCAAGAAATGAAAATGACTGTTGTGAAGGCACATCTGATGAGAATTTTATGTTTTTGTTTAGGTTAGAGACTGACCATGTTAGACTGAAGTACCTGAAAACCTTAACACAATTCACTGATGAAAAGCAGGGTCCGGTCATTGTTTTTGCTGGTTCCCATGTTTGTTAAGGCATTAACAAAATCTGGTTTCTTGTGGATTTATTTTCTGTACCCCTCCACCATAACCTGTCTTCACTTAGTGCATCCTATATGAGCACACTCCTTCCCATTACAAACCTCTAGTTCTGCCCTGTGTTCCCTAAATTCTCACCTGATGCCTTCTTCCTCTCTTTAGCTCAGCAAGAAGTAGCATATGGTCTACCTTCTTCTGAAGTATATGGGTGCCAATTGATCATTTGCTAGAGTTGTGCTGCTTGCCAGACCAATTTTCAGGAGCTGGCAGGCTGGCTGGCCTCCTGCCAGGTAATGACAGCCTGGTGCTTCAGTCTTTCTCCCAACTGAAGCACTGCTGGTTTTGTTGCTCTTGACCAGGTACTGATTTTCAAAAATCATATAGGAACTTGACATCTTCAAGCATTGTTGCTCTAGGCCACCATGCAATGTGATGTTACAAGACTCATTTCTTTAGAATCCCAGGATAAAGTGCAGATTTTCACATATGGATATATAAAGTTCTCCTTTTAACTTCAGCGTGAGATTTCACTTTTTGAACATTACCATTAAAGCACAGCAATGGTAATTAGATCATTGACAGTGTGCCAACTGTATGTTGGATACTGCTACTAGCAGGGGATATGAAAATGTGTAAAGATAAGGAGAAGAGGTGCATAGACAAACTCAGAATAAATTCTGGAGCTAGGAACAGAAATTAAGAGGTACCAATAGCTTTGACCTAATTCTTCCTGGCTATGGAGAATATTTCTTCAAGCATTGGATCTGAATATATCAAGAACCTCCAGCAAAAATTTCCTGGAACTGGAATTTTCTAATCCCTTTGTGGTGCTTGTGTGCCACTAGCTGAATAATTGCTAGAGAAGGATATCAAAGGAAAAATGCTATTAAAAATAAATTATATTGCTTTCCTTTTATTATTAAATTAGAATAGATTTTCTTTAGTTTTAAATTTAAAAAATGAGACGTTTATATAACAAATGAGAAATTACTTAACAAACAACTTTCAATCATCACTGTTGTGCAGACTAAAAAAAGCCATGGATCTTCAGCCATGGATCCATTTGTGAAACTGCACAAATGTTTCAAAACCTCCAGATAAATTTTCCTCAGTCATTTTATTTTATTAATTGTAAATAACTCTATTAATTAGGTTTATTCTGTAAATGATCTACCCTTAAATATTACAGAGTTGGTTTTGGTTGTATTCTTTCAAATTCTAAGAACCTGTTAAAATAGCTTCAAGACGCTGCTTTTCCACCAAGTCTAACTGTGTGCTTTTATCATTCAATTTATTGTTTGATTTAGGTCCATTAGCAGGGACTTCTGGATGAATAAGGTTTTCATCTGGAAAGATACCTGAGCAGTTGGGCTACCTGTGATGTTGTGTTGTGTATCTGTGTACAGGTAAACATCTGTGTACAGCTATTGTGTACCTGTGGTAATTAATATGCCATAAAGACTATATAAAAACTGATGTGAAATGCATTAAGGGTCCTTCCTCCACTGTTTTTTCCCCTAGAGTATTTCTGGTTTTCGTAAACTTAAATGCTACAAATAATATCATCAAAATGTATTTTTTCAGCTGCTTCTACCTTCATGAGTTTCCTCTCAAAGATTTTCCTGTGTTGGGGAAAGAGACAGTTGCCAGCTATCCCACCCAACCGTGTTTAGTTAAGGCATTGCCCTAATTAAAAGAACCAGCCAGAGATAGTAACTAGGGACTTAAGAAACTCAGGACAAAGCAATAGATCAGCATAGCTAAAACAGAGCAGTTACCTTGTGATAGCTATGCTGGTGTAAGTCCTCCTTATGGCCATTCTGTTCTGGAGTAAAGTTACTTTATTTTGGAAAAATCCCTGCATTTGCTTTTTTGGAGTACCAATCTAGAAGCAAGTGCTCACCCACATGTTCCTTTCCTGCCCGGTGGTAGTGGAATGACTAGTTGACTATAACCTCGCCTGTCCTTTTGCCCTAGTGGACAAGTATCCACAAAATTCTAGTTCAGCGGGAGCCATGCAGTCCACAAAAGTCTGTCTCCTTACCTAGATGGAGGCTAAAATCCGTAAGGTAAAGAGTTCACTTTCAAAAGCCCCAGTAGAGTTCAATATAACTATATATGGAAAAAGCTTTCTTACTCAGTCTGGTTATTTTGGCAAAGATGTGAAGCCTTAGGAGACAAAGCATTTCATTTTGCTAAATCTCTTATGTTCATGCCTGCTTATTTTATTGACTGCCCACCGTGCCAGCAAAAGGAAATGATCAAGCGAGTTAAGAGATGTGACATTAGATTTATTGTGTGTTAGTGGTTGACATCATGTCTAAGTAATATTGTATGACATGCTCTTCTGTAACCAGGCACTTCATGCATTTGTGCAGGAATTAACAAAAGTTAAGAATGACCTAGTAGAAGAACAGCACATCAAGCGTATTCGTTATTATAAATCAAACTAAGGCATTTTTATGAGACAGTTTGCATGTAATGAAAAGGAAAACATGCAGCCATTGCACTGAATAAGAATATTGTGCTCTTTGCTCATGAACAGAAAACTGAATCAGAGTAGACATAATCACTGCAGTACTGTTCAGAAATGCACTAAAAGGGGATAGGGTCACGGTATGACCAACCTCGGTGGATTTGATGGATGCAAGGTATTTTTGAAAAGGTGCCATGTACTTAACAGCCAAGCATTGACCTTTATCTGTTTGAAGAATGTTGCCCAAACTCATATTTTAAAGGGGAAGGAACTACTTGAAAAATGGGTGGTAAAAGCATGCATCTTGGAAGGACTTTTGCAAAATAATAGACTATAATTATGTGTTCAAAATAGATTTTTAGCAAGATGCATACTCTGCATTTTATTGTGCATGAGTCCAAAGGTAGTTGATGTTAGAATTAGCTCCCTTTCTTGTGTGAAACTGCACAAGAAAGATGTGTTCACCCACCACATGATCCTGCTGACCCTGTGGAGAGCTTTATCAGAGGCAACATACCATGTCCCACACAGTCCTCAATATGTCACTGCCTCAGCACAGAGGCTCTGGCTCTCTGCAGACATGATGTAGTCCATCACAAACAGGAATTTTAGCTTGCTTCCCTTCTGGCCTGTGTGGCCTCAAACCAGATGTGTTTGAGAGGTCTGAAATCCAAACAAGCCCCATTCCTACTCCCTCTGTAGAACCAGGATCTTTCTAGAGCAACTTGTAGGAGCCAGGAAGGGATCTAAGCTGGGAGCTGTGTAGCATTGGCTGGGAGTAAAAAAGCATAAGAGTCGAGACCAGCTGAAAATGGCCCAACAGTCTTAAAATGTGAAAAAACAAATTACATATCACTCCATTATTTATTCTAGAAATTGTCTTGGTAGGCAGTATTTTTTAGACTGATGTGTTCAGATGTTATGTCTGAAATAATATTTTTAGATAACTGACACAACTCACAAATAGCAACCTTTGTTTATGTGTCATATTTTATCAATCTAACTACCTAAAACTACTTTAGTTGAAACATTACTGCAATAGTACAGAGGCCAAGACCAGTGTTGTGTACTTGTAATCGAAAGTTTTAGTATGTCTGAAAATACTGCTTTCAGCAAGAAGGTGACAACAGTTTGATGTTGACTCTGTGGAATGCTATCAGACGCTAAGCATGCAAGTTTCTATCAGACTGTAGTTTTTTTTATGGATTTTTTTTTTTAAAAGTGTTTTTGTAAACTGATGCCTCCACTGATCATAAATATCCTCCTCTTTGCTACCAGAGGGCAACATATTTGCTTCTACTCCTTGGTCACTCACTTGGTCCTGGATTTTCAGTGCCTTTCTAATTCTCAGTAGGGACTAGTCAATACTACACCAGACTGTGGACATTAGGACAGCATGGGCAGAACAGAGTGGGAACGGCCACTCCAAGGCAGATTTCTGATCCTCCAGAGGCTGTAGTAGTTTGGCCAAGCAATGGGTGACCTACTCAGTGATAACAGCCTTTCTGAATCAATAACTGCTGTACTTGAGAGCTTGTATGAACAGCTGTGCTGGATCAGACAGAGTCTGATAACGTATGACTTGAGTAGCGTAAGAACTGGTTAAGCACTTTCCCAGCCTCTGCAGGATCTTCTGGAACTGAAATGGTATTTTTGTGTTTTCTTGTCCCTATAGATATTTTAAAATGAAGTTTCTCCATAATTTTTGAACTACACCTCAGTAGACATTACTTGAATCAGTATTTCCTCATTATATATTTGAAATGGTGACCTACTAACACTAGAGGCCAATATGTGTTGTATAGAAGAGACAATGAGCTATCAGCCCCTGCTCACTGCCTCCATGTCACTCGCAAGACCTGTGTGTCCCTGCTGTCTATATCTTTATGTGAAATTCTCCCCATTCTCCCTCTCCCGATATGTCTTTTCTAAGCCAACAAACCCTATCTCGCAAGGTGCTCACTCAGCAGAAATTCTTCCAGTATTTTGACTGTCCTTGTTGCTGTTTTCTGTTCCTTTTCCAGTTCTGTCAGGTCTTTTTTGAGATGGGTGGTATACTACAGAAGGTAGATGAGATGTGCATGTTGTCCTGAATATCTGGGAAAATATAGAATTGTATAATGGCTTAATCATTCTTCGTGTACAATTGGCTTTTTTGGACTGCTAATAAGTAAGGAAGTGAAAGTTCTTTGAAAATATCTGCTGTAACACCAAGGTCTCATTCCTGAATCCTAGTTGAGCTGTACTAGATCGAGATCTGGGCAGGTTGCTTAACACGGTGAAGAGACACTAGAGATAAGAGGTTTTCCTTCTTGATTAGCTTTTTTTCTTCCCCATGGAAAAAGAAAATTAGTTCCAACACCCTTTTTTTAGATGAAGTTATTTGTTATTACATGTTTCCTCAAAAATAGATTTTTTTTTTCACTTTATAAGCCTATATATATGTCCTGTCTCTTCACTATTATAATCTGAAGAATGGCTCTAGTAGGTTATAGCAGTTATTCTTTCCATTGAGGAATCCTGTCTCCTGCAGTGAAGAGCCCTCTTGATTATTGCTTCCAAAAGAGCTGCAAGAAACTATACACTGGGCAGATGCTAAATAATCTGGCAAGAGGAAAAATCTTTCTAAATACCAATAAGTAAAATACCAATATATACCCACATGGGAACGGGCTTCGGTCATTCCCAGTCCTTTGTCACAGTTCTGGTTATTCTTGTATATTTAACCAGGTTTCAAACCCCACTTGTCTCTTACCTACAGGGATGACCAATGTTTTGTTAAAGGATTCAAAATGTTCCCCTTTCACCTATCCTCTGACATCTTAGAACTAAATGGCAGATTTTTTTCCACACGGAAAATTCCCTGCTTGTAATTTTCTCCACCCACATTAGGAAGTTAACTCACAGGAAAAACTTCCAGCCTGCTTCTTGACATTGTGGACATATATGTATAGCCAAACTCTTAGACTGAGCTATTTGTTTTGTTTTCATGGTTATGTAAAACAGTAAAACAATTAAATAGTGTATTTCTTATATGCAGATGATTTTTCCCTCTAGCATATATATGTATGCATTATTACATGTTGCAGTATTCATTATGATATTAAAGTATGTTACTATGTATATAGTATATATGTATGTTTAGAATTTGAATCTTGTTAATTATTGAACTTTTTTTTAGTCCTCTTCATCCGATCGCACTAGATTGATGCATGTTAATTCTCACACACGTATTTAAGCAGCAGCACTGGCAACAATGCTGTATTGACCTGCACATGCAAGTATGATGAGGCACGTATGCTAACAAATCCTTCTCACCATAGGTGACCTAAGATTAAGACAGCTCTATTTTTTAGCTGAGAGTAGAAGTTTAGATGTCAGAGCCAACTGGAAATGCTAACCTGAACTAAGGATCCCATCCCATCTAGGCACGTGGGGGCTAAAAGGGAGAACTGCGTAGGAAAGCAGTTAACAGTTGAGGTCTTCCACAGAACAGACAGCAACGTTCTTTCAAACAAAAGGCAGAGTAGCAAAGCCTCAGAAATTGAGCTTTTCATTACTACGTGCTGTTTTCAGCACAGCGGATGAAAAACTGGAGCTAACTGAGCAGTTGGAAGCAAGAACTGTTTTCCAGGAAAAACCTGCCTTGAAAAGTGCTTCGTGTGCATGTTGGAGTTGGGGAGGCAGCAGTGTGATTTTGCCGTTTGATTCTGTGCTCTGACAGCCTTGTATCTTCAAGTTCTTGGGTTGGGGCTGTGGCTGAGAACAGGAACTGTTTAATACAATTTGATTAGATTTTTGTGAAGCAGTTTAATCATACAAAACTAGCACATAGGTGCTATGCATACTAATAGATTATTGTGCCAACGTATGTTTTGCAAATGCTCTAAAAGTTGTGTAATTCTTCTTGGCATTTTTGAACGTTGTTTCTGATACCAACATCTCACCCTGATCAGAAGTTAGTCAGGAGTAAATATGATTACAGGCACATGGCTGTGACACATCTACCTTAACACCCACATTAGGAAGTGTAGTTAAGTCGCTTTCCCAAATTGCAGTAAGTCACAAGGCATCTTTTACAGGACTTCCCATGTGCACAGGATGGTGCACACTCAACACCTGGCCTGCACCTCACTGTAACTCCCTTGTAGCTAGACAGCATCCTAATGTCTTCAATGTGAAGGGATATGGACCCAGTGGTGTTTCTGAGCCCCATGCATCCTGGAACAAACAGATGAATGATAAAAGGTCATGCAGTTAAATTCACCAGGTCTGTGGGGAATTATTACATGCTGTTAGAAGAAATAGCCTACACACTCTCTGTGGGCTGAAAAGAAGACCTGCGCAGGATACTTACTGTAACTCATGTGTCAGCCTTTAGAGAGATCATGATGAGTAGTCCAGTGAGTTTGTAAAGGCACAGCATGGTGTTCATGTCCATGCTGAAGCACATCAAGCCAGTCAAGACCTTTTCTCTGAGGCCTAAAAAGCACTATGTGCAAAGGGTTAGGAGTAGGGGCACTTGGGCAGTCCCCTTCCTGTAACTTCTTCAAAAAGCAGCCATACTACAGCACAATGTGAGCTTGCCTGTAAACTCTGCCTCCAGCCTCCTTAACACAAGTACATACAAGCTCCTTCTCTCGCCCCATCCTTGCTGTCTTTCACCACACCCATGTCCTAAGGACCAAGTATGGATCCTCACCCACATCCTTTCTAATTGCCAAGACTGTTGCTTTTCTAATGCTGAGCCCCGAGCCCTAGTATTGCTTACTGTCCCATATCAAATCAATCCTACCAATTGGACCGTGCTAACCTAAGCTAAGAGCCTCCTGAAAAATCTTGTGCTTGCACTCACCTAACTCTGCTCATAGTCATGCTAAGCCAAGGGCTAAGAGCCGGCCTCATTCCACTGCTGAGTCAACCTGCTCAGATAAGCTAATTTTATCCTGGACTCAATACAGATGAGTCTTGCGAATGGTGAGGACAAGATGCTGATTTTGGAAAGGAGGTGACTGTGGTTGTAGACACTCACACTGACGAGGATGTATCTGCGCAAGAGGAGCACATTGGAGATGTGTAGGTGCCCAGTTGTCCTTATCTTCAGGGTGTAAACACCAAGTGGGTGGGCATCTGAGAGGGTGAAGCCAGATGAATCACTGGCAGATAGACACATTTAAAACGGTTTTCAGTGCTGAAGTTATAGCAGGTGAACAGTAAGGCCTAATCTTCAAATATCCATGATATCAAATGATAAATGTATGTTTCCTATGAAAATTAAATACAATTCAAGTTTCAGCTTAAACCGTATTTCAAAAGGTGACCTGGTTTTAAAGTTGTTTTAGCTTTGGTTAAGTGTGTAAAACGTTTGGCACCATCAAGTGGTAAAACGGTGTACTGCTTATTCATAGCAGTCTTAATAATAAAAAAGGGGACAATTATATAGTTGTATTTCAGAAAGGTGCCTAAAGAATCTCTGAATACATTTTACTGAGGTTATTTCAAAAAGTTCCTGAGGTTTTTTCAGGAAAAGCACCAGATTTAAATGCTTATGTTTCCAGCAAATCTAACTTGGATCAATCATTGTTTCAGCTGGAATCTATCGTAGCAATCAATGTTAGGATTTTTCAGTCTAAAGTACTGAGGTTGAGTTTATTTACAGGCAATCAACATGGAAATAATGTTCATTTTAGGATAAAAGCTGGTATAGGTAACCTCTGTTGTTATAGGCTTGCTTTTCCATGCTGGCCACTGAATGGGCTTGAACAGGGCCAGCCACTGGTAAAGGCAGACTGCAAAAGAGACAACTGTAGGCAGACAAAATGAGTAGAAATGAAATACGGAATTTAAAGCAGCACAAGTAATTTGCTGTAAAAGAATAACAACAACAAAGTCCTTTCCTAGGCCAAACGCAATTCTGCAATCTGAAGAGATTTTAAATTATGCAGTAATCATGCATAATTTCAATTAGTACCAGCCTTGGTACAGATAACACTTAATATATGCATAACTTGATTAAAGAATTAATTGACCTACCTGTGGGGTAAAATGATCTATAATTATCCTGGCTGATTGTTACATAAATGTTTGTAATTTTGTCACTGTCTGCTTATCAAATAAGGATAAAAAAAGACCTTTTTGTTCTACCAAAAAAAAAAAAAAAAAAAAAAAAAAAAAAAAAAGAAAAGAAAAGAAAAACCTTACTCCTACTAAAATAATCTTTTTTATTACTTAAAAATGTATTTTAATGAGAAGCAGACTTCAGGGGATGAGATCACACAAATGAAGAGAAAGAAGAAACAGGCAAATGAGCTGATCTCTGAGAAGGAAATGGAGATAGTTTGTGCCAGGCAGGAGTTAAAAGAGCAGCAAACCAACCTGAATAACAGTGAACAGAAAATCCTTATGTTACAGTCAAAAATATTTTTCCTGCTATCACTGAATAACTCAAAGCATTTATTTGTATTGACTCCTCATGTTTATCTGAGGAGAAATATCTGATGCAGAGAACATTTCTCCATTTTGCTGTGGATACAGTAGATGGAATTCAGCTTATCAGAAAAGAAAATTATTACTGTTACAGTTTAAATTCCTTTCTTTAAATCTACTGTGCAGCCATATAAACACAATATTTTAGTTACAGATGAAGACTTAATTCCCTGCTGTTTGTCTGAAATCAGTGTTAACTGAGCCTAGGATTCCGATAATGGGAAGTGGGAAGCATTTGCTGACTCTAGTAAGCTCCTTGAAGGTCAGGAGGCTCATCATCTTCCTATGTCCATAGCTTGTAACATTATGCTCTTCATATATCTCTTGGACTTCCAAAAAGGGGAAACTTTGAAAGGCCTTTTTAGAGATCTTGACCAAATTTTAGGAAGTGACATGCAGGGGAAAAAAAAAAAAAATCAAAAGTGTCTTTTTAAGTACAGGATAGACTTGACTGCAGTAGCTTGTCCAGCATCAGGAAAGGAGAACGTGCTCAGAGAGAGAAGGGCCTGTGATTGCAGAAGTGCACAAAAACCCTCTCTCAGCTTGTCCCAGTGTTAAATGCTAGAATTTCAAACACAAATGCAGAGAATTATGTGGTACTTAATAAAATGGCACTCCTTAAACATTAATCAAGACCAAAATACATAAAGGTGCCTCCGTTAAAGTATCATAGGAAAAAGACAGAAAGACACCTTTCAAAGAACACTGGGACAGGGAAAAGGGAGATACGATGAGTTTTATAAAGCCTACAACAATTCTTTTGTGTAATTCCCTTGTATAGACCTCAGTCACTCATGGTAGGAGAGTGACTGATAGCAGCAGTCTGCTGTCATCCTCTGAAACGCAGCATTTAGCGGGGAAAAGGAGGGGTTGCTGCGGGCTTTGTTGTCAGCTGGGAAGATGGTCTGGGGAATGGCAGCAGAGTGGTGTCTCAGCTCCACTCAGACACCCAGCCAGCTCCGAAACAGGGGCCATGTGTCCCCAGGTGAACACAGCACTGAATCCAAGTGAAGGTACCCTGCCTTCAGCTCAGCCTTTTGTCTGGGGTTCTGCGAAGAGCTGGATTGGGTTCCTCTGAGCTGGAGACTGCACTGAAAGGCAACCCACTTTTCATGCCTGCCTCCAAAAGCTTTTGTGGGCATACTCTGAGTGGTGGAGTGTTTCATTTCAGGCCTTTGAGAGGAGTCTGCTCTATAGATCACACATCCTTCAGCTTGATCCTCATGTCATCTTGACTCTCCTTGAATTTAGAATTTGCAACACCAAAGGAGCATGCAGGAACGTCACTTTATCACATGGATAAAATCATGGCTTAACAAGTGGAACTTGCTTTGAGAAAAACACAAAAATACACAGACATGTCAAAAAGAAATATGTAGCCTGTGATATAATTGTATTTATAAATTAGGTGAAAAATGAGGAAGCATTAGAGACCTGCTCTGTTTCTAACCACTCATTAAGTAAAAGATTAAATCAGAATGTGCGGCAGATTTTCAGTAAGCAAGCTACCTTTTATGCCAGAGCACTGCCATCCCAAATTAGTGGTATGTTTTACAAGTAAGCTGTCAGTTAACCAAAATATGGAACCTCATGTTGATGTTATTTTGCCTCCTTGTATGGATACTATTACCAAGCTAAAGCAATGTGCAGAACAACAAACACCCATAGAACAGCCACTTTCTAAAAAGAGAAGAGAGGTTCTGAAATTGCAAATGGCTGTGCCTGACATGGAAGAGAAAATAATTTTAAAAATAGTGATGCTGCAAGAGTAGAGAACATGGGGTATCAAGTGATTTGGTTTATGGTAGTTGGGATTTTGAGGGCATGGGACTCAATTCCAGACCCATTCTATTTTCAGTCATCTGTTGTACTCTTAGGGAGGTTGAAGTCACTCTAACTGGGCACCCAGTTCTCTGAATGCACTCTGCACATCGTGATGGATTTCTCTCAGTTCTTCCTTGTTCACTTTTTTTAAAAGAGAAAAAATAATGAAATTTTATTCTGACGTTTGATGATTCTATGATTGATTCTGCAGAGGCATCCTTTCTAATGTGAACCCCTTTTAAAGAAATCTTAATTTTTTCCATTTTTAAGAAGAATCATTCTCAAGTATTTTGCTTAAATTGGAAAATCTTTGAAAATGTAATCTTTCATGAAGTGTGATTCATACCTTTCCATCATGATGCTAATGAATCCATATCTAAGGACATAAAATAGAGTATATATATAATCTGTTTCTTCCTGTTGGTTAAAATTATTTGTTAAAGAGTCATATTTTTATTTTGGTGATCTGGATAATAAACAGGCAGGAGTGTTGTCAGGTTGGTTCAGTCACTCCCAGTCATGCGGCAGGATGCACTTCTACTTCAGTCTGGGGATGTAGGATTTAAGCCCCAGAAATGGGCATTACATCCAGCAACACAGCAATAATTAAATGTGCTGGGCCTTCCATCAATATCAAAAGCACTTCAAAGAAAGAACTTCTTTAAGAGGGTGAATTAAACATTTCTCAGCAATAGCTTGTGGACCAGCTTCCCGGTGCACACATACATAGATTAATGCTTTCTAATCTAATAAAGAACCTAAACAGTCTCAGTCAAGAATTCTATTTCTGAGCTACATGTGAAAAATAAATTCTATCCTTGCTTTTAGGATAGCTTTTGGATATAAAGGAAACATTCTAAGAAGACACAAGTAACCGCATCAGTTCTGCTGAGTTAAAATTAAATCGCATTGGATCTGTCATGATTGTTTTACCTGTATCAGAGACTGGTTTAGACCCATTAAAATTTTAATTGTCATAATATAGATTCACCAAGTTGATTTTCTTAATAAAGCATCATTTTGCAGTATCTGACAAAACTGGAAGTTTATTGTACAGCAGGATTGGCACATAGCTGGATAAATGGACAGAGAGGTGGACTGAAAACTGGCTGAAGCGGCGGGCTCAAAGAACTGTGATCAGCAGCACGAAGCCCAGCTGGAGGCCAGTTACCAGTGGGGTACTGGGCTGCATGGGGCAGAGTGCTGCTGGCAGGTCGAGGGTGGTGATCCTTCCCCTCTAATCGGCACTGGTGAGGCCACACCTGGAGCGCTGGGTCTGATTCTGGGCAAATATGGACAGCAAAGGGCCATGAAGATGATTGAGGGATTATTATTTGAGGAAAGGCTGAGAGGGCTGGATCTGTTCAGCCTGGACACTCAGGAGAGATCTTATCATTGGGTAGAAATACCTGATGCTTGCAGTACTATTGGGGCAGCCTCTGGGCCTTGCACGGTGCTGTGGGACACAGGCTATCTGCAAAAACAGAAAACCCAAGCAAAATGTCAACAAAGAACACGTGCATGGGGACAAGACAGAGGAAGTCCAAAGGGATTCCAAAACCAGACCACATGAACCGAAAGAACCAACTGATGGGCCTGTGAATCAGAAATTACACTTTTAAGTTTCAGAGAAGGTGGTTGGTTGGGGGGACCTGCCCCTGTTCATGGCTGTGGAGGAACTTACAGATACTTGTGGCTCTATTACAGGGTGAAGGCTGGGGCAATGTGCCTTTTGTAATGCTTGGGTCAGTGTCCTTGTACAAAGTGTTTGTCTGTGCAAGTTAAATCCATTGTCCAGTGTTTCATTTCTGATGTCAGTAGTATCAATGTGTCATTAGACATGTCTATGCCACCACTTCTATTGAAAGATATTTACTATGCTCTTGGGGAGATGGGAAGTTTTGGGGGTATAAATCCACTTTTTGAAACTGATAAAAGGTTAATTGCTGGTCTGAACAAAAGCCTAGGGGCAACTTGGCTTGCAAATCAGGACACAAGGTGGCAAGAATGTCCTTGAAAAGAAAGGAGGTGATTGTAACAGAGGGGGATGCACAGTGGCAGGCAGGCTTGGTGAATATGCAGCAGTTCTGCAAACACAGTGTGGTGTTAAGTACATCTTAACAGTGACTCACCTACAGACATTCAGCTCACATCTAGCTGCACAAGGCAGGATTCAGTTGTCTGAAAACAGGCTCTGGTCTCTCACTTCAGGTATGGAAAGGAGACTCACCTGGCCTGGACCTGCTGCTCCAGAGCAGTGCTGGCCTGACATCGGGGCTATGCTGCACCTCTCTGCTCTACCAAGTGGTCTCAGACCCACCCAAGCAATGCTGGCTGTTTGTCTGTAAGTAACTAAATGCTCTCCATACAGAATAATTCAAGTGCTTAAAGTTAAATGTCTAGTAGTATTTTAGATGTCCTAGGGTATCCTGCCTGTCCCAAGATGCCACTTCACAGATCTCCCACAGATTCTGCCAGCTCATGTGGGTATCTCGGGTCTTCTGAGACACCTAAAATGGGTTTACCTCTGTACATTTAGGCACATGATATTGTGGGAGGGAAAGAGACACTTTTCATTGATAGGACAGTGAGAAACCTGCTGAGTAATGGGAAAAAACCACATATTTATTTCACTTCTCAGCGTTATTCTAAATGCTCCCTGTGAGTTGTCGTAATACAGTGTCGTAATACTGTCACTGATTGTCATGTTATATATTTATCAAAGACTACCGCAGTGGCTAATCAGAATTTTATTGGTTATAAGAGAGATGTCAGTTGGTATCAGATAAAGATCTTGATCCAGATTCTCCATGCAGCATTTACAGTTGGGAGCAGCTGCTAAATTTCCTCTGAGATTAGGAGCATAGTGATCAATGCCAGATAGCTGATACGAAGTTCAGTTCCACAGATCACTGTTGTGAGAAAGTCAGGATGTTTCAAGGAAAAGTGAGCTGTGGAAGAATCAGGTAGACATTTTAAGTTCATACTAGTAAGAAGAAAATACTTTTCTGCACATGATTCCATTGCAGAGCATGTTTCATACAATGCTAAGCATTGAAACATAACTTTAAAAACCACATTTTTTTTTCTCAATATCCAAATCAGTAATTTAAATTTTATGTTAATTTGCAATACATTACATTAACTGAAATTCCCTGAGTCAGGACTGTTTTGCCCATTACACCTACTCTTTCCTGCAAATAACAAGAGGGTTTGACCAGTGATTAATGTTAAGGGCTTGCTCTGCATAGCCTTTCACTTTGACCATGATGTTTTGTCTCCCTAAGCTGCATTTTCCCATATGTAAAGTGAACATGTCTTTCCAAAGAGTATATATTGTATATATATCCCATTTTGAGATGCTGAGGTGAGATGGGAAATCATCTGACAATAGAGTGGGGGAAAAACCCCCAAGTTTGGGGAAGGGTTTTTTTTGTTTGTTTGTTTGTTAAGCAGATCAGAATATTTGCAGAGCCACCATGGCTGGGCTGTGCATGCACTCTGAGGGCCATTTGGCCACCCTGCACCACCATTCTGTTGAACGGTAGATCTTAACTCTCGGCATTTCCAGCCTCACTTATTTTGTCATGGACTCATTCTCTTCGCAGTGAGCCAGTATGCCTTGGTGGTAAAAATGGTGTGTTTTTCCAATCTTTTAATGAAACAAAAGAAACGGAGCATGTCCTTGGCCTTTTCATCCATGTCATATTGCTAGAAAGTTTTAACCTGCCCATTGCTGGGGGATCTAGCTTTTTATCACAACTAGAGTGTTGTGCTCACTGAGGCCTGCCATTTTCCTCACAAAATGCATGTATGCATACACTGCAGTTCATCCTATTAAACAATCATTCAGCCTGAAGGACCAATAATTTGCACTGGTATTTCACGGTTCTTAGATTGTCTGCACTTATGCGAATTATTCAGCACAGGTTTTCCTCATTATTTTCTATGGAAATTCAGTAAGAGTTTAGGATACCCAGCATCATGCAGAACCCTGCCTTAATCTGTTTCGCAGAATGCACGTAGTTACTCCCTACAAGCACAGAAAGATCCACTGAAATCTGACACTAGACTGAATGGTGTCGCTTTTGTGTTGGAGCACAAAAACAGTCACTGTAATGCCATAAACATAATACATTGATGCTTTTTACTGTCATATTGTGAAAATGGTGTAATCTCAAGTGTACAGTAACACATAAGTGTTTTCAAAAATTGAATAATTTGGCTTTTGTTTTATTCTGTCTGACCTCTTAAAAAACAAACAAAAAATCAACTGTCTTTAATTTCAGCATGATGGGAGAGACAATGACCTTTCTCAGGCAACAACTAAGCTGCTACAACTTGATCAAGACCTTCCAAGACAGAAAACAAAGTCTGAATTATGTCAATCTCTTCAGACAGAAAAGTGGAACAAAGTCTCTCACAAGGCAAATTCGATGAGAAATCTCACCAAATCAGTGATATAGGTGGAACAAGATGAAAACAGCTCCTGCTATACTGTAGGTAGAATATGAATCAGCTACTTTATAATTAAATTACATCATTTAAATGGGATATGAATTTTCTAATCAGATTTACCTTTAAAATGCTGATTTCCTAACTGTGTGTTACAGGACAATATTAACTTGTAAATGAGTGATTTATTTTCCTGTGTAACACGCCATAAGCTGAACGTGTGGATCTCATAAAGATTATAGGTTTGTTTCCCTGAAGATATTTATGGATATCTTAAATGTAGAACTAATTGTCTTGTTTGCCAGTACTTGTTAGGTAAAACACTGCTTGGATTTTCTTTACAGAAGAGCGTGGAAAAATAAGTCATATAAATAAATGTAAAGAATAAATCAAATACGTGTTCTAACTATACTCATAGTTTCACATATTGAGAGAAATTTCTCAGCTGTTTCATGCATTTGTGGCTGGACTTAGGTTTGTTTTTTTTCATGTAGATGTTGATAGCATTTCTGAGCCCAAATCTTGTCACGGTAGAATGTCTCTTTATTTGAAATTATATGAGTACAGGAATTCATTCTTCTGACAACCTCTGTTCTGCTTTTGTAGGTGGTAAATTCCAGCCCAAGGAGATGTCAAATCATAATGAAGAGAGGCTTGCCTGGAAAAAATGATAATTCATGCTTTACAGTAATTCAAATTCAAAACCACCAGTGTATGCATATTAAAGCAAAATATCATTAGATGTATACAAATTAAAGCTGCCTTGGCCTTAATTTTCTAATTTGTTAGCAAAGCGAAGTTGAGAAATAAGGAAATTTGACACTTTGCTATGTTCTATAATATTTTAAGGAAAATACCTTATTTTCTATCTATAAATGTTCTTTTTTTTCCTTAACCTTATTGCATAATCGTTTTCTTTAGGATTTGCTTTTCTTCAGCTAAAGTATTACCTGTTTGTTTAACTTCACAAACAAATGTCCAATGCTTCCTTCACCTGCCTTTACTCTCTTGCTTTGTTATTTTTAATATTACAGGCCTCGTGAAGCTACGCATCCTCAGCATGGCCTGGAAGGCATTCGGTAGTATCATGTACACCAATTAGATACGGTGTCTGACTGACAAATACAGGGATAATCAGCCATGGTGAGCGCAGCATTGCTGAAACAAGTATTCTGAACACTTCCATAAGTGAAGTTAACATGGACCGGTAAGGAAGTGTGGAAGTTTTGTCGGCATAAGCAAACTTAGAGTAAACCTGCACTGTCCTGTGAACTAGTTATTGTCACCCCAGCTTGCAGTGAATAGTAGGATATGGACCTACATACTGGAAAAAACTTCGTTTTCACCTAAACTGCTAAACATATATGACAGCATAGGCACTGTCAGTACTGCTTTGGATGTATTCCCATGCTCCTACCATAGGAGGTACTACTTGAAACCCGCAGGTACTCAAGTGAGCCAAAGACTACGTTCACTTCAGGCACCCAACTGCTTCACCGAGCTGCTGTTACACTGGCTTCGCCTTTTTGCTTGCTGCCACCGGCACCCTGGGGCTCCCTGCTTCCCCTGAGGAGAAGCCCCAGCTGCTCTGCCTCAGGGAAGGGAAGATGGCGGAGACCAACAGTGCAGCTGAGGAACCCAGGTGTCGTTCGGGGCCGGCTTCCGAGCTGAGGGGCCAGCCCAAGCCCGGGGCAGAGAGGGGCTGCAGGAGAGTGTCTCCGACACGAGGTTTATCCTTGGGACACTGCGGCCTTCTGTGGGGAGGTAACACCCCCTGCCATTGCCATTTCTGTCCCTTGAGCCGGAAGCTTTGCTTGTACTTTGCTTTGCAGGGTACTCGACCGAGCAGCCAGCGGGCAGAGGAAGGGCTCCTCTTGGGGAGGAGACAGGCTGCTCAGACGTGCAACCACAGCAGCCGCGACCTCTGCCAGCGGGGTTCCCCCCGACGCCCCTCGCCAGGCCCAGCCCCGCCGCTGGGGTGAGGTGAGGAGGTTGGGGCGGGGGCGGCCGCAGGTGCGCGGTGCCGCTGCTGCCCGCTCCTGGCCGGCAGGGGGCGCCGCCCGCCCCGCGCTGCTCCCGCGGGGCGGGGCGGGGCGGGGCAGGGGAGCGGGAGCGGCTGTCAGCGCCGCGGGTCCGTGCGGGGCGGCAGCGGCTGAGGTCGGCAGAGCCCCCCCGCGCCATGGAGCCGCAGGCACAGGGTGAGTCTCGTCGGGACGGAGCCCTCCGGGCCGGCGCGGGTAGAGAGCCCGAGGGAGAGCCGCGGCCCGGGGCACGGCCCGGGGCACCGCCCGCCTCCCCGGCGAAGGGAGCGCGGTTTGAGGGACCCGTGCGGGGCTGCCAGCACTTTGCGGGTTCCGCCGAGGAGCCCGGCATAGCCCGGCCCGGCCCGCGGAGCGCCAGGGCGGCCTGGCTGTGCGCCCCCTCCTCCGTCCCGACTCGGCCCCCTTTTGGTTGGGATGGAGGCGTCCGTGTTTTTCCTTCTGAGGGTTTAAACGTTTCGCGGTCGAGTAACCGGGTTACAACTTCGCGTCAAGTCCACCTCGGTGCTCCTCTGGGCTGTTCAGAGCGGTTTTGGTGCTCGGTGTGGCCCCCTCGGGAATCCGTCCCCGCTCCCGATGGACCAGGCGGGGTTGCCCGAGGACCAGGTCGCCCAGAGAGGCTGTGGATGCCCCATCCCTGGAAACGTTCAAGGCCAGGTTGGATGAGGCTCTGAGCAACCTGATCTAGTCAGGGATGTCCCTGCTTCTTGCAGGGGGGTTGGACTAGGTGGCCTTTAAAGGTCCCATCCAACACAAGAAACTTTTCATGCAAGGTTTAGATGATGTTTGGGTCGACCTAAAGTATTCAGCATACATAGATCTTGCTTATCTTTACAGTCTTGCTTATATTTTCTGAAGAACCGCTGCACATATCTGTAAGTCAGCAGTACTAAGCGGGTGGGACGAATATTTCTGCGAAAGCAGAATGTTTAGAAACACCATTTTATGTCATCTATAAAACGGGGAGATTAAATAAGGGGGAGACATATGCTCATTGAAATTAACTGACAAAATAGCCTTCCAGAATAGTTAAAAACTGTCTTAAACACACACACATAAAAGAAGAAAATGTTGATTGCAAATACAGTTGTATGTAAAGGAATACCTTGGGAAATTAGAGTTCATAATGCTTGTGAAGGAAAAAGCCTTTCCGGCAAAAGCGTGGTGTATGTGCTAGCCTAATGGATACATGGCGGAAGCTGATCACAAAATAAATAGATCTGTGGCTCAGTTCCCGGGGTTTTTAGAAGTCACTATTAAGATTATAGCATAAGACTCATTTAAACTGATTTTCCAAATACATCTGTACAAATACTATGATGAGCGTTTCTGTTCTTTAAACAGAACTTCATATGGTAAAGGATTTGATAATTTCTTGTTTTGTAGAACTGATGGAAAACAGTATCTGATTCTAATAAGCAAGATAGTGGTATATGTCCATGTGAATTTTTTACCTTCCCTGACTAGTAAGATGAGTAAATATGTTCTTAGTACATGTCAAAAATTCAGCCAATTAATGTATTTTGTTAATGTATGTTTTGGTCAGCACTTCTATTACTGCCACAGATCTTTAATAAATTCTTCTTCTGGATGAGTGTTGGCTATCAAGACAATATAAAAGCACATTGTATTGCTTAATTTTATCTAATTAGGGATTCTTAGCTCTTCATTTTTCTGCATCCAATGCAGGAGCTCAGGAACTTTTTTTTTTTTTTTTTTTTTTTTTTCCTCCTGTGTAATCTTAAACTTAGTTGACAGAAAGACAGATATCGGACTTTTCAAGGCTATATCATATTAAGTAACTTTTTTCTTCTATTTCTCACCTGTGTGTTTTATTTCTACAATTTCTCAGAACAGCCTCTCATTACTTAAAAAATATCTTTCTTTGATACACTAGCAATACAAGCTAAGATTTTTATGGCAGTTATTTCCATGCCAGCAAACCTTTGTTCTAAAACATCCCTCTTTCCTTCTGGACTTAATTCAGTGTATGCTTCTGCAGTTAGGGAGCCTTGCTGGCAAAAAGAATGTAACCTCTATGTGTCTAATGCAGTTTAATTCAGTTAAGTATATTGAAGCACTGGCCAGAAATCTGAATTTTTCAATCCCACTATGCAATTAGCAGAACATAGTTATAGGAGATTACTAACAGAACAGTAGCAATTTGCTTGGGAAAAGACCCAACTTCAAGTATCTGCTTAAGCAGCAGGAGAAATGTGTATACATTTTAATGCATTTATTTGTTGCTTCTATGGAACTTTTAGGTGCACACAGGGAAATGAATCCTGAATGGTTTGTTCCAGAGTGCTCTGCTGGGGGGATTACATTCTAATTGAAAAGACAAAGTAAAAGCTATACGTTTGAAAGCACTGTTGAATTTCTCATATTTAACACTTTAAAGGTTTTCTTCAAAAGGACTTTTCTACATAATTGCGTTGTTTGTGCCATTTTGTGCCACTAGTGGCTTGAGGCTGATTTAGTGTAATTGGTGTATGAGAAGAAAATCCATCTACTTGGGTAGGTCCATCAGCACACAGGTTGGTCGGTGTTGATACATGTGAGAAAATGGGAAGGATAAGACAAGGGGAACCTTACTTTTCTTGCCTAGCAGCAGCTGCTAGTTCCTTCCATTGTAAGAAGTGTATTTACATTCCTCACCTATCTTTCCAAGGAAAGTCCCTGGCCGCTCTTGCTTCTTGAGGATTCAAGATTCGCTCTTGTTCAGGAAGGATTTGTGCTGTCTCCTTGCTGCCGTCTGGAGCTCACCATTGCCCCACTATGGAAAGCAGGAGAGGACTTTGCAAAGGGTCAGGAGGATAGTGGGGTAATTGAACCAGCCAGTGATAACCTGCATATTTGGCTGCATGATAGATACTGTGTTAATAAGATCACGTGAAGATGAGGTCAAGTGAAAATGAGGGGGTTGTAATTTGTAATAGGATTCTTAAATATTTAACAAAAGTGCACAGAGCTCAGGCTAATTGCTCTTTCATCCTTTTTATACTAAAAGGAGAGAAAACATACGCATGGAGTGAGTTTGGGTGTACTGGATTTTGAGCAAATAAATGCCTGAAATAAAATGTAGTGCTTCTGATTTACCCTTTTGAACCTGTACTGCTTTCAGCTTTATGATACTTGTCATATGATGAAATTCAGTTTGAGGCTCAGAAAATTGAGTGGTTTTATGTTACACATGAGACCTGAGAAGAAAATGTGGTGGGATTTAGAAGAGAGATATAAGAGATACCTCCTCTAAAATCTAGGACCAGTCTTAGGAGGCATTGTAACTTTGCCAGTTTTACAACTATGAAGATATAAAATACAGAACATGCAAACCAAACACATCAAACCCTAAATCATGTTTTAAAATTCTTGCTTTGTTTTTTCTTCTAGATCTTATTTTCACAGAACTGCTGGTATGAGTCCTTCTGTGAGGCAGCTCAAGTATAGTCTGAGTTAGCTCTCTGTCAGTATTCTCAAGTGCACTACTGGAAAGATGAGTCTGCTGAAGCTACTCCTGTGTGCCTCGCTGACCTGTGCAGTACAGTACAGAAATGTCTGGAACTTCTGAGGTGCTTGCTTAGGGCATGTGCAGCAGCACATGCAGGTCAAGGATGTGGCATAAGCTTGGCAGAAGATTGCAGAGGGGTTGAAGTATGTTCTATGGCCACATTTAGCAATGTAGATGTTGTTTAGTAGCTTGTTTTATCGTAATCCTGGAATTTCTTTTTAGAAATCAGCCTTTGTTTCAGAATGTGTTTTAAGGGTAAAATTAGATCTTTCTTACTAATCAGAAAATACTTCTTAGGATAATACATAAATAGGAGACATAGGCAGGCTAGTTTTATCTTGTTTGATTTGTATCTCGTAGAAATACACAGTTGCAATGCCAGATTTTAGAAATTTAGTCTGCTGTAGTCATATTGCTTCTCTCTAAACCGGGCATTTTGGCTACTGCCATCTCTAAACCCATCATGTATGAGGAACAATGAGAGGGGACTGAAAAATCTCTATTCTAATGTCAGATGTCACACTGACCTTCTCCAAAACTTTGGCTCTGTATCAGTTGACAGAAGCAATTCTGCTTAGCCGTCTTTGAGATCTGTGGATCAAAACTGTATTATGATAGCTAACTAGGGTATCATCATCACACTTCTGCATCTGTGGTGTGGTTAAGGGTCACAGGTGGGTAAATGTAAAAGACACAGTCATTTAGCAAGTGTTTGTATTGCACTTCAGCACTAAATCTCCTTTCCTTTCTCTTGTGCCATCTCTCATTCTCTCTCTCTTTCACTTTTTAAAAAGTAGATTGTCAGCAGTAAAGATCCTTGGGCAAATGTTCTTACCAGAAAGTGTAAAACAAATTCAAGAACGTGACGTATATGAAGTGATAATGCCTCAAGTACCGTCTTACGATGATAAAGGTCTTACACTGAGTTTCCCATTTTCCCTCTCCTGCTTGGCATGTTTTACCTTTTCGGTGCTCGTAGGACTTCAAGACTCTGGATAATAAAAAGGGCTTCTAAAAGGCTGTTCTTTTTAATTACTTCTGTGCAAGATTTCTTGAACTTCTTGATACTTTTTCACTTATTCCAGTAAAAAGGTATTGTATTTATGTTAATAGCATGATAAAGTGAAAGATCCACTATTGGATCCCCAAGCAGAAAAGAAAGTTGCCACTGCAAATAGTCACATAAAATACTGGGAGTTTTGGTATTCTCTCCACATTCTGTCATTAAGCTTTCTTACGTAAGTCTGGTGGCTGAAAGACATCTAATTTTTGTCGCTGAAGGCCAGAGCTTTTACAACAACCAAATAAGAATAATGCAGCAGTACAATTTAGAAAGACAAGTTTACAGAAATAAGGAGCAGTCATGGTTACACGTGCATATCCTGTGGCGAGATAAAATAGCTTCTCTCATTTAGTCTTTGTCCAACTAATGGACTTTCAGATGCTTAGTGGCTTCGTAGTCAGGGATCCAATTCTTTGGCAATTTTTACACGTTTGTGTTTCAGGTTCCTGAAGGAGAATCCAGGGAGTTTGGAGAAGCAGGTAACGGGTATAAAGATCAGAAGGAGGTCTAATGTCCTCTGTCACTTCCAGAAAAGGGAAGGTAACACTATGCCTTGAGCAGTCAGATCCTTCTGAAGCAAGGAGAGCTGTCAGGAAAAATGCTTCCTTCTGGGTTTTTTTTTTTTTTGTTGGTCTTCTGGGGCTTGGTTTTTGTAATGTTGTCCTGCTATCAGCACTAATTTGCTTTAGCATGCTGTTATCCTTGCTCTCCACCAAGAAGCTAGTCAGTAGAGTGTTTTAAACTAATGAAAGTCTTTAAAATGAGTAATGGAAAACAGTCACTTTTCAGCTTTGCTGTTCTAAAGGCAAAATTAGACTTTTAATGTTTTTGTAAGATAATAGAATGTTAAGTACTTTTAACAACAACAGATTCCCCATAATGCAAACTCAAGATTCAGCATCTAGTGTTAACACAGGAACTAGGGCTCTAGTGGCCCTTTTGGCAAAGAGAGAGATAAAATCACACTCTGAAAACATTTTTTGATATTCATGCAAGCATGAAGTGTCTATAGATATGGTGTTGGTTGTCCCAGTAAAAAGTGTTTGCACAAAATGTTTTAGTAGCAGGCAGTGCAGCTTCTTTTCATGTGCTTTCTTGCTGAAAGGGCTACTTTTGTTTGCCAATAAGTGAAGTTGTTATTTGCTTTCCCAGGTCCCAGGGGACCAGATCCTGCCTAAACTATTTCTTCCTCTTTTGAGAAGCATTCTTTCTGTTTTTTTTCTTTCCATTTGTACAGTCTGATTTGTGCCTGGGTTTTGCTTTAACTTGTGAAACACCATTCCTCTTTAGCCATCCAAATACATAAGGTATCTCTCTGTAGTACATGTACTACACTTTAAAGTTGTATTTAACAGTTGCCTAATAATTAAAGTTACTAATTTATAAATTGTAGGTAAAGTATGGAAAGCATGATTAAAAATAAAAGGCTGTATGATTTATATTCTGTAAATATTTATAAATAGTGGCTAAAGGAAGCTGATGCTTTCCACATCTGCTTTTTCAGCAAAGAGTTAGGTTTTTCTGTGTTCATCTGTTTGTTCAGATACTCTGTTTTCACCAGTTTCCTCACCAGTAAATTGCCTCGCCACCTAGGTGGAACTAAGGTGGTGCAGGTTTGTGGTTACTAAAAGGTTGCTCATAATCATCTTAAAGTTTTAAAATACTTTTGCATAATTCCCTTGGAATAGTTGTCTCTATTGTGCTTTAGGTGGATTTAGTAAAAAATTGTCATGTTGGCTCAGGCATTTTAGGGGCTTATCTAATTTCTCTTTCTATGTTTCACATTTTAATTAAAATGTTATTGACTCCACTGACTAGATCTTAGATGGTTCACTCAAGGAGATGCTGAAAGATTTTTAGAGAATTTGGAGCAAATGTGTTTAGTTAGAATGTATTCTGAAGGCCCCAGATGCTTTATATTCTTTCTCTGCTGAGTTGGTGCATGCTAAATTTTTATTAAAAAGTAATCAGAGATAGTTGTATTTAAACACAATGAGATTTTTCTTAGAGACAAGTAAAATGTATGTACATTACAGAGCTAGAGGGGCAATTATGCCAGGAACAGAAGATTATCTTCTGCTCAAAGTATTTTAATAGGCAGATGGCAGCTATTAACTTATTATTGTGGGAGGAAGGAATCAAAGTCATAATCGGGGAGAATGATGTTTGCCACGTAATTAAACTATCTAACCAGTGCTGTACACTGTTATGTGCATATGAGAATACTGAAGAACCAATGAAGACATATGGTCTTGCAAGGGTAAATCCTTCAGTCGTGTTGTGGGTCAGATGGTGCAGAAGCTTTGATAGCGAAGAAAAGATGGTGGTGAAGAAGTAACAATTACTTGAGCACTGTGACTGATTTAAAAAAAAAAAAAGGCTGCTGAATAATGTCATTCATATAAACTGAATCACAGTGTGGTTTTGAAGATTTAAATAAAACATTTGCAGAGTTAAATAACAGGTATTGTCAGGAAACTGGAAGTTAAATACTACAAGTAGAGGAAAAAAATGTCTCCACTTGTGGCTTTAAATTGCTTGAAAAACTAGAGAAGCATAGATAGTGAGCAATATAAGATGAAGTCTGTATTAAGCACAAGGCATACAGAAGAGTGTGTGGTGATAATAGTTTGTACCCATTTGAGAGAGGTTCAAAGATAGGAACTAGATTTAGACCTAGATCTACAATTAGATTGCACAGAATTGTCTGCACGGAAATATGGAGCATGGAGAAATCCTGAAAGGGGAGCAGCAGTCTTCTGGTCATAGTTACATGCTTGATGTGGGCATCAAAGACGGGGAAAGGTAAGAGAGAATAAGATTTTAACAACTGAATGGAATAGGGATGAAGATGCAAATGGAAGTTATTAGCAGAGATGCGAGCACTGGAATACTGGTTTATTTTAGAAAAGTACGTTGTGTGATGTCCATCATGCAACAACATCCTCAGAAAAGTCTTCTTACATAAGGTAGTAGAATAGCGAAGAGAAGACAAGGGCTGTCTTGCGTCCTCTTTCTGGGCCTTCTTAGAGTACTGAAGTTACAATAGCAGTGATAACAGACCAAGTGATCTGTATGGAGTAGGGTACAGGTTTGAGTGATGTTCTTGCCACTGAGTATGATCTAATGCAACCTTGAGGGGAAAGCAATTCATGCCATGTGCTTAGCTAAACCCCTTCCTTCTCTTACCGATTGGCCTGCCATTACCTGTGTCCACAGCAGCTGTTAGAGAAGCTGGCCCTCTTTGGTTTAGGGCTTATCTTCCCTTTTAATCTTCAGGAAGGAGAAAAAAACACACTCTGTTTGTCATGGCTGCCATTTTGGCTGATATGTGAAGGTAAATCTGGGACCTCAAAGATGGAGATTGCATGGTGTGACTTAGAAGTGCCAGTTTCTGTCCCCTGGTCTGATAAATAGCCTCTCCTCCTGCAGTGTGGTCATTTGTGTAACTGCAGCTGACTGCAGAGGCATGCCTCCTGTCTTCAAACCCTACCCAACCTAGGGAAAGGCCAAGAAACCTATTTCTATGGGAACTTCACAGATATGCAGGGCCCTAAACCCCAGATGTCTCCACCCACAGCCTCACTGAGCAAACATTTATTTGTAATGGTGTGCTACAAAACACTGAGTGGGCAAAACCACAAAGTTAATGATGCCAAAAACTCTGAAGGCCTTAACATGGAGCTTGACATTAAAAGCGGAATAACAAATACCTAATTTCACAGTTCAGGGTGCTGGCAAAAAAAAAAAAAACAAACTGGAGGGAAAACAAATGAAATTTTGAGTTGAGCAGGCCCGGCTAGATGGTGCTGATCTGATGGAGAAGTATTTTTTTGTGGCCTGTGTCCAGAGAGTTAATGTCACACTACCTCCAAAGTCCAGTTTTATAGGAGCAACCCACAGCAGCAATGGCTGCCTAGCTGCAAGGCGGTGCGTTTGCAAGAAGCGAGGTGGCTCAAATTAGAGTTGCTTTTCTATATATTTGGAGTATGTGTTTTAACAAATAAAAATTTGTTTCGTCTTAAACAAAGGGCCTGTGCAAGGGAATACACAACCTTTGTCTCTGGTACAATGGATTGTTTTCAAATAATATTCATATAAATGAGCTTTATTTTTACTGGTTTTAAATGAGAATGCAATTGTGTTGCAGGTAGATGCAACCAAAGTAGGTCAAGTTTGTTTAGGGAAGCCTGGAAGAGGTCTACACTGTCAGATGACCCACCATGGGAAGCCAAAATTGGACTGGTGCAAAGTAGTTGGTCTTAATTACAAAGGGGTTAAGGGGTACTGCAAACTGAAGCAGGTTGTGCTAAAGAGTTGGAGGGCGAGGGGAGGACACAAGACATGCCTTCTCTGAGGAGCGTGTTGATTTACTGCCTCTTCTTGGTGGCTGTGAGCTCTTACATAGTCTAACATAAACATGTAAGAAAAAGTCTGAGGAGAGGAACCGTGCCTTTATCCCAATGTAGTGAGTGATTTAATGTGATTAATTTATAATTATGAAGCTGCCTACAAAGCTTTGTCACAGATCATGGACCTTTTGTGCTAAGCAGTATGCAGAAGGACAGTTTTAGTCCTTAAAAACTGAAATCTTTACTCTCCCAGTGTGAGAGATTGAGCAGATGTAGGGGAGGATAATTTGTCCCTTCTCTCTCAGCATTCCTAGATGTGTATTTTAGTACATGTAACAATGCTGAGACATTTAATCTGTATTAAAGCAATGGGAATAATTAATTTGAGCCTGAAGGTAATAAAGAATTTGTCGTGTGCCCAGTTAGAATTATTTCCTGTGTATTTTCCCGAGTAAGTTTACAAGATCAAAAGTGACACATCTGCCTTACGTGTTGAGATAGTTGGATGGGGGTGTCGGGAAAGCAAAGAAACCAGCTGGCTGCAGCAAGATTTTGCTAATTTTTAAAATTACAGTTATAAAGATCTTGTTAGTTATGTGTTTTGTGATCTAAAGGATACAAATTATAGCTACTTGAAGAATTTATTTTTTAATTTTAAAATGTAATTTTATAATTTCTTGCAGCACAGGTACTTTGGAAGTTAATTGAGGAGGCTTGTGAGTTTAACTATATTGCAGTTAGATTGCTGTCTAGTGATATTCTCTTGCACCTGGCTTTAGAAAAGTGCAATAAACCGATCCATTCTTAGGAGGGAAAGGTTATTAAATCCTTCGATTAAGTTTCTGTGATTTTGATTCAGTGAAGCAGATGTATGAGCTTAATTATTCAATTGATAGAATCGCAGTCACTTCTACCAGCAGAGGATGGGACCCAAGATGCCTGTCTATTCTGATATTAGAAAAATGTACCTTTATGTATTTTTAGTGTGAAAGGGTGGGTTTAAGAAATTTGACTGACAACTTCCACCTCTGACTGCTACCATTTCCATGTCATATCTCTTATCTTTCCCTACATTGTTTTTTCTCTAGTCTGATTATATATGCGTTATTCCTTCATTTGCTTTATGCAGTCTGTTACAGTTTCTAGAGTACCTTATTTGTAGAGAACAAGTCTCTTTTGTGACTCAGTGTCATCCACTTTCTCATTCCCTATTATTCCATCGTGACTTCATCTTTTTTTTTTTTTTCTGCTCTGCCTAAAGAAAGAAAAAGAGATGATAACCCTTCCACTTGTGGCATCTTTTTCTTACCCTTGACCTCACAGAAGGTTGTGCAGAATGATCAATAGAAAGCACAATAAGGGATACAATACTGTCATTAGTTTCAGTATTGACATAATAGAAAGAAGCATCTGCTGTCTTTAAACTGTTACAAAGCAATTGTTGTGAAATGTATTTCCATAGCTACAGTTTATAAAGCAATGTCACCCTTGTCTTCCCCAGGCAGGCAGGATTATTATTTTATACAACAAGACCTAGCTATTGGATACAATTCGTAAGATCATGTCTACTGAGCATTTCTGGATGTTTAGACAATTATTTTGTTTGGAAGATCAGTTCTCGGGTTGAAGCTTGGTAGCTACTTTTTGTAAGTGATATATATATATTTACCATTATTGCTATTTTCACTTTTATCCATTGCACTTCTGTCTTTGGGATGATTATCAAACTCCTTACCAATGTGTATGGCTTCTCGGTGCAGCGGTCAAGCTGCGGAGTCCATTTTCTGCCAGGTATTTCTGTGTAGATTGTCTCTCTTCACTGGCATAAATTGGCAGCTGTGCTAATGGCTTCTGGGGGAAAAATAACATAGCAAGATCCTCAATGTATGATTAATCTCTTTATTTTACTAAAACAAAGAAAAGATTTAGCACATTACAACTGGCTGTTAGCTTATCCAGGAGCTTTGAATAGAAGTGTTCCTTTGTTTGGAAACCTGCCAGTCTAACTCGTAGCTGTGGATAGATTTGTTATTAATCCCTGATTTTGCAGGGGTTAAGAGATGGCATGGAAAGCTTTAGTAAGGTCTATAATGAGCTTCTCCAGGATGACTGGAGACGCTTCTGAGATGGTAGACTGAGTCCTAGAACTCTTGAACACTGGAAAGTGGTACTCCCTCCCTCTCCTTGTCACCACTACACTAACCCAAAGCCCAGCGGAGAGAGGACATGAAGACACTTGCCCATCTATATCTCTCTTCCAAGGAGCATTCTTGGAGAAAAAGGAAGATTGAGCCCCCATGGTCACAGGAAGTAGAATCTACAATTTTATTTCAAGTTTACACTTTTGATCTACGTGATCTGTGACTCTTGAGTTCTTCCCTCTCTGAACTAAGATGAACTCAGCCTCTAGTTTTATTTTCCAGTCATAGCTTCAAAATCAACCTTTCTTCTTCCAGAGTTCTAAGTCCTCTAGGAGAAAGACTGTATGGTAATTTTTAGACTCAAGCAGTTCAGACTTGTCCATGGTTAGAACCAAACACAGAAGGGAAGATCTTCCGTCAAGTAGTTTGTTTGTAGGTGGATCCTCCCGTAATAACTTAAGAGTGAAAAAAGTGGTACTGGAAATCCTTGCAATTTTTAATAGTTGTTCTGATTAATGTAGTTATTTACTGTACATGCTTCTAGTCTCCCCTTTTCTCCCCTTAATCTCTGTATCTGGCATTAAGACTACATTATAAAGAAGATCAAAGACACTAATGCAGTGTCTGGACAGTTCTACTTACCATTTCATCCCTTTCAAGACTTAATTGCAATTTAAATTTGTAAACAATTATTTTCCCATTTTAAATATGAAATAGTTCTGTTCTTCTGCTATGCTGTTAACTACAATATAATGACATGGCAAAAGAAGCTGTAACATGTCATTTTGTTTACTAGAAAGATTATACAATTGGAAGATGATTTCTCACTATTTGAGGTGAATATTAGATAACAAGGTAGGTATGCTATTTTTAACTGGTTGAGAAACAAAAAAAAAAAAAAATAGAGCAGTAAAAGGGCTTCAATTCTTAAAAGTTTTGTTAGATGTTTTGTTGATGAAGGACCATCTATGTATTTTCCTGAAATGAATGTTGAAGAATGTACAGGAGCAAAAATTTCGTGTTCTTGCCTTTAATTTTGCTGTCATTATGGTTAATTCAACATTGCCAATAATGTGGAGTTTTGTTGTGTTTTTTTTTTCTTAAGAAGATTAACATACAAAAATTAGCCTGATACTCTAGAACAGGAGCATGAGATTAATATGGAGAAAATACATAAAAAACATTAATTAAAACACTTTCATCCAGTTAATCTTCAGATACCCGAATGAGTCTAAAAATCTGTCTTGGATTTTATCATCCTATACTTTGGTTAATTTAAATTTTATGGAATAGTTACAGATCCTGCAGTTTCTAAGTGGCTTATCTAATTGTCATCCCTACAATTCTAGTAGCAAACATATGCACAGGTACAGATCAATGCCAAAACAGTCTCTTGTGTTAAATCAGATTTAACAGCAGACTAAAACCTAGTTACTAGTCTCAGCCACAGCTACCATGAACTTTGGGAGAAAACTAAAAAATGCCCATGAAATGTTTTAGCATACTCTAATTCCTTATATGGTTGTTGTATTATCTTATGAATCTTTCAGAAGATCACATTAAATGTGTTCCCCCAGCTATCCACCCCCTAATTGTTCTGTATAAATATCCTAATACAAAGAGCTGTTAGCTCAATTGTTTTGAGTTAGATTCTTCTGTGACTTGCAGTTCCTAATTACTGATAAAACCATACTTTTCATATTTCCTGCATATTTTATCTGATTATATGTGACAGTAAGTACTAAAACTTTCTCTAAAGTAAAAGCCAAACAGCTCTTTGCACTGATTTATACCTATTATATATTTTCCCATGCTTTGTGGGGGCTTTTTTTTTTTTTTTTTTT
>WHYT01017681.1:102818-136039 GCA_009806455.1 Tetrax tetrax
TTTTTTTTTTTTTTTTTTTTTTTTTTTTTTTTTTTTTTTTTTTTTTTTTTTTTTCTCTTTTCTTTTGAAGTAACATTTGTCCAGACAATCACTAGTCTACCTGTTTGTGGAGGATAAATTCTAGTGTAATTTGTTGTAGGCATGTAAGGTTATATTAGACCATAGGACCTTCAGATCTTATCCCCAGCACTCTTAGGCTACATGAAGAAGGGTTGTCTGGAAGAGATAATGAGGAAGGTGGGCTGGGTCTTGCATCCATCTCTGGACAGAGTCCTGTAATGGCATATCCCAGAGCTAAGTCTTGATTGAGCTTCTGGATGGAGCTTGATTGCAACTGGAGGAAGCGGAGAGAAGGGAATAGGCAATAGGGACTCCTCAGATGACCATGGACTATTAGGGGTGGGAAGTTCATGGAATAGGTTCTAAGATGGCTTCTGCTCCATGAATGCCTCTTGTGTGATTTTTCTGGGAAAGAGAATTGATGGGCACCAGGCACAGTAGCTGAAAGTAAATTCAGGAGAACCAAGATTGGCTTAATCTGGACAAGATGGAGGAGGAGAAGAAAACAGATGCTAGTAAGTGGTGGTGTGTGGGCTCTATCCTCATGTCCTATCTGTCAGTGGCCTGCTTGAATGAAAATTGGAAAACCTCTACTTTAGACAAGTATGTGGAGGTCAATGCCTAAAATATTGTGTTAGTAAAGGACATAAGAGATACAGGATGTCATCAATACAATGGATTCTTGTGATGGCTGGTAATCTATTGGATGAAGCTCCTAGTTCATTCTGGGAAGCTTGCAACACCTGTGCTTGTGCTTGTGAAGCAGAAGCTATTCACCCCCTCAGCAACTAAATTGCTGTTCTAAATGGGTGTAAAGTTAATTCCTGATTCCACACTTGAATATCGGTATAATTCTGAAATCAGTAGCTGTGCATCTGAACAGTTTAGTAAATGTCACAATTCCAGTTTTTCTAGTTTTGACCACAGCTATAAACAAGGCATGATCTTCAGTGTCTCTGGGAAGAGTGGAGAAGTGGAGCAAGGAATGCCCCTTGAATGGGACTCCTCCATGAAGGTGTGCGTATATACTAGTCAGGAAAAGGAGGGGCTCAGACTGACCTTTCCCTGTTTTGTTTTTCCTGCTTTGTTTTTCCTTTCTTCTGCTACCAAATATCTATCAAGATTTTACACTAATCTTAAAAATATTTCAGCTACTTGTACAACTTCCTCCCCAAAGGTAAGGAGTACAACCTTGTACTTGTACAACCCCCTCCCTGACCAAACCTTCCATGGCTCATAACTAATACCTTTGCATCTTTAGGCAAAAATATTGTCTGTCCCAGATCAGCTAGCTGTGTGTTGTCAGGTTATGTAGCTAGGAAAGAGAAGATAATGCCTGCCTAGGATTTTGAAGCTGTACTAGAGCAGTATTTATAGGTGGGCTTATGTGACCCTCCTTAAAGCACACTGGAGGGTGGTAGGCTGCTCCTTGGAAACCTGCCTTTAAAGGATGGCTCCATCGTCATCAAGAACTTGCAGTACTCACCTCACTCTGGAGACTTTAGCTGTAAATATGTGAGATGACGGTATCTAGACAGAGAAAGCAGTAACTGCAAGAAATGTTCTGCTGTCTTTGCAGTGTAGCAATGCAGAGATACCCACAAGATCTGAGGAACTGTGGTCCAAAGCAGAGGTCCTAGCTCAAGGCTCTGGAGCAGTATATTATATTACGTTGTCAGCGTGCCTAAGCTGATAAACTGTGTAACTTGGCATGGCTAACTAGCAGAGAACAAGTTTGTACTGATGAAACTGTAGCCTGAGTTTGAGCTGGTGGATGCTGACCTATGTTGTGCTCAATTTCAAATATAATAATGTCCTAATTGTAACCCCTCTGCTTATTGTTGCTGCTTTAGCAAGGCCATTGCCTAGGTAGAGCTTGACTTGCATTTATCAGGATTAAAGCATCATTATGTATTGATCTGGGGAGTATCAGACATCTTGTAGTTCTGGAATTACTGCAAGTCTCAGTTAAATTTAATAATCAGGGGTAGGAACCATAGCAGAATAAGTTCTTTTAGTGTCTTTTGTGAGGATGCAGGTTAATCTGCTTTAGCTCCCTGCACATAAAACCAGTGGGTAATTTGGCACTAATGATTCTGACCAGGCATATATTTGTCACTTCCATGGAAAATTAATTTAGCCACTGGGAAATGTTTAACTTTGAAATGTTATGCTCCCTATATTTTGTCTGAAGGAGCTTTAACTAAGAGTTAGTAAATAATAAATATTTTCCCTAATCCTGTAAGTTAGGAGAAAGAATTACTTAATTTTATGGCTTCCCTATATTTTCAGTAAGCTATTGGGAAAACAGAGCCTTGAAATGTTACATGACCAGGTTCGCAACTACCCAACAAGCTTGTTTTAATAAGCTGCTAACAATAATTTGAATACTATTATTTAAGGTAGCCTAAATTTATACTATTATTTAAGATAGCCTAAATTTAAAGGAAAAGATGGGTTTTGCATAGAGATCTGCAAATGGGAATCAAGCTATCCTATTCCAATGCTGCAGGAAAGATTTGCCTTGGACATCTGATCAAAATGCCATTCTGTATTTTAGTTTCTTGAGAAGCTACAGATTATTTCTATAACTATAGATACATTATGACTAGGTATAGATATATAGTTATTTATATAGACATATATTATGTAGATATATTTAATTCCCGATGAATTGGGACCAGTTAAGTTCCTTAACTCCCAAAGGAAGAACTGTGAAACTAGCAAGAAGAGCTGTGTTACATGCTCAGCTGCAATGATTGTATGTATAAACAGAATGTATAAACTGTGTACATGCACACAGATGAATGTCTGCAGTGCTAAAGTGCAGATTTCTTTTTTTCCTGTGTGAAGTACATAATTGTTGGAATTGAATGTGCATGGTAAAGTATAAAAATGCAGTGTTATCTTAAAATTCTGGCTTTTAGATGTCTAAATCTGGCACTCATATATACTGCAGAAAAATATTTTGATTCTAGAACTCGGCTCTAACCATTTAGCTGAATCAACTCATACTTGTGTGTCTTTTCATGAATTGTTAGATTAAGCATGTTTAACAAAAGGTATAACTACATTGAACACACTAAATAGGATTCTACCTTGTTCCTTGATTCTTAAAGAATTACTCACGTGGTTAATTCAAGATATATCAGCAATCCTACTGAGCTCTTGTATTCTATTATGCTTCTATACTTGGTACATCTGTAATGGATGTCTGAAAGGTATATTTCCCAGACTGACTAGTTGAAAGGATCCAACAGGGAAGGCTGAGAGGCAGCTGTGCTTCCTGCACAGAATAAAAGATGGGAGAATATTTTGGAGTCAGTAATACTAGCAATAGGAGCTGTTTTACTACTGAAATCATTACCAATTCTTATATATATTGGTGTGAATTTTGCTGCAGGTTTCTATTCTCCTTGGAGACTGCAAAACTAACAAGTTGTACTATGAGTAGGAAAATGTCAATAGTCTAATTTCCTACGGTTTTGTGTCTTGTGTTTGCCTGACTTCTTTGAATCAAGTTAATACTATAGTTCCTCCTGAGGCTGTGCTGAACTAACTCCTTCCTGGGTAAGGTGCTGTAGGAACCTCACAGAAGGAGTGCTTTGATGGAATGGCTGCTGTGGTGCTCAGAAGTAGAAACTTGGACATTTTTTTCTATTGTTGTAAAACAGATTTTTGTGTATTACCCTTCTTCCCTCTTTGATTTCTCTGATACCTCCTATAAAGATGAACTAATCTACCATTCTCTCTGTCTGTGAAATCACTTTAAATCTTCTCTACAAACTGACTGTTTTCATTTAACTTCTTTTAAGAGACCTCTAACTCTGTTTGATATCTAATACAGGACTCAGTGGCTATTAGAGGGGAAGCAGGGAAAGACACATAAATTAAAAAAATTACTAAGAACAACAAAGTCTTGGGAACCTTGCCTGCCTACTTTGCTGTGCAATTGCTTGAAACCATGGATGCTAAATTCTCTAGGATATAAATTACAGGGACAGAGTTCTATATCTACACTCTCAATAGATGGAAAAAGTTGAGGTCTCTTCTGCCTCAGCCTGTTTTCTCCCTAACGCGTTCAGTTTTTTATTCATCCCTTTGCTAAGCTGAAGACTTAAGACAGGCAAATTAGAGAAATGGTTTGTGAGGGTAGCCCCAGACACTAGTGAAGAGATCTTTTCATATCAGATTCAAGAAATGAGTTTTTGTTGCTCAAATGAGGAAAAGAGACTGAGAAGTTTGGATGACCTAGTGCTAGAAGCGAAGCACACTACCTGTGCCAATAGACCTGGCCCGGGACTAAAGTGGTTGGTCGTGAGTGGTGAGAAGCTACCAGTGAAGCTGTCTTCAACAAAGTAGAATGGCAGCAGAAAGTGAACCGGAACTGAGAGTTGCTAGGCATGGTTGGAAAAAACAAGGATCATGAAGGAAAGACCGAGACTGAAATCAGCAAGGGAAGAGTAGGAGAGTACGTTGTTTGTAATAGTGCTTGTGTGAGGAAGTTTAGAACTGAGACTGACTGAAAGATGACTACAACCCACAGTATGGTGGAGAGATGTTCAGACTAGAGCTGTGAGGTGACTGATGCAAAGCCTTTGTGGAGGGACGTTCACCATTGGGCAAGACTCTGGTAGCGTCTTCAGCAAGAAGGTGGAGACTGAAGGATCAGACTAGATTTTAGAGGAGTTGGGCAAGAAGCAAGAGATAAGAACTGGGACTAGCAGTGGATGAGGTTGCAGAGGATCATGCAGATGATTGACATGCATGCTCTGTTTTGGGGTGGATTGTAATTTCAGTTCAGTCTTGAAGCTTGTATTTGACCACTAGTTAAGTGTTACTCAGTCATCTTGGTGATTTTGGCCCATGGTGGCTTCCATATCTATTTAACCATTATCCAGCAATTCTGGCCTCTTTACCTAGCTAATCCCAAACTAATGCTGTCTTTTGAGCACAGATCTGCCTTCTTTTTAGCTCAAGTATCAGTTGCTCCAAGATTGCCCCATCTCACGTCTACCTCAAGACTTTCCTTAAGGGTTTCAGCCTTAATCATATTGTCCCTGAGATTCTTCCTAGTGTTTCCAAGAGCTGCCCTGCACTGCTGCTCCTCTATCCATGAAAAAAGAGAATGCTTTCAAGACCATGGGAACTAAGTTTAGCCTGATTCCCATAGCAACACTATTAATCCTCAAATACCAAACAACAATTGTCTTTAGGGATGGAGGAGTGTTAATAAAGGTGATTTGGGAGCATTCCTACTGGATAAATGTGCTTTTCTTTTGTTGTGACTTTGGCAATCTAGGTTTTTCTGTCCAGCTGCTTTTTGGGTAATAGCTCAGGTATCAACTATGTCTCTATCCTTTCATGTTTTTTAAAAGGTTTTGTGCTTAACCATGGTGCTCTGTTCTTGCATATGGTGCCAGGCAGGGGGGAAGTTGTAATTAACAGGGCTGAGTTCACCACATTGTGCTCTGGAGTGAAGTTGGTCTGAATCAAATCGGTCCTGTTCGGTTAAATAGGAGGAAATCCAGGTACACTGGGGGACTCTAGGTGGAAGAAATGACATAAAACTAGAGGGAGTTTCGCTTTCTACATGAAAATATTAAGTACTCCATTTTGAGTTACTGAATACTCCAGGCTTGCTGCTTGTAACCTTTATTCTCTACTTCCAAAACTTAACAAAGATAAATTATAATCTCTTTGTAACAGAGTATACAGACCTCTGGGGACCTGGGAAAGAAATTGTTCTCTTCTGTATTAAGCAGTATACAGATGTCAAGAATCAACTGAGATGGCTCATTACCCAGCTAAAAAACTGAAATACAGAGAAAAGTGTTGTCCCAGAGAAGGAGAATTTTTTCCACAACAGAGATAGATTGAGAACTTTAAAACAAGGTCTGAAGGAGCGAGAATGTTTTTTGCTATCTCATGTTTTGCATTGTTTTGTTTGCAGGCAGTGAAGAATGAGAGGCTGTTAATGGCTGGAATCCCAGCAATCATTCTTCTCTTCACCGAATAACTGGGAGATAGGTTATATTTTGTTTCCTCTGTATATATTATACCAGGCAGGCCCAGGTCCTGCAAACATTTATGTATGTGCTTGTGTTGATTCTCATACATACTCCTCCTGATCTTGGGCACGCAGAAGAAGAAAGTAACTGGAGCTCTAGTATAGTTGTTCACCCTTCACAGGTTTAGATTGAGTGATCTCTAACGTTTACAAAATTCAAACAGTAGGTCTGACATTTGCTTCTGCAAACTGTGTAACCTCTGTAAGGTTCTCAATTTGCTGCAATGAGCAGTACTTTTAAAGCAATTTTGTCTCAGTAATATACTTCCCATATTGCTCATAGTATCGCTGCTATTCACATCAGAGATGCACATAACCAGCTTTCTTACTTTGAAGAAAAAGCTTTCTTTTTCTTTTTCTTTTTTTTTTTTTAATTTATTTATTTATTTATTCTTTATCGTTAGAAGCAAGGAGAAGCCTCATCAGGGATTTGTGGGGTCCAAGGTGATTTCTTTCTGGGAATGAGTGGTGCTTTCATGTATTAAATTGCCTCTGTGTAGACATTGCCACCTAATACTTCCAATAGCTTTTCAGAAGCAAGGAGGAACGGAATCCAAATGACCTTTAGCAAGAAAAGGTTGTTTTGTTTTTTTCTTTGATTTTTTTTTCCTAGTGGATGAATCATGTATCATTCTTAGATTTTAGGGGAGGTCAGTAGCATAGCTGAAATAATTGATAACTGTTTTCTTGACCTTTTAACTCTTTACTTTAAGGCCTGTTGGAAACCCAGTCTTTGCATGAAGCAGATGAAGATGTGGTCACTGATGTTGATTTCACCAATATGATTTCTGAAGAAGAAAAAGAAGAGTTAAAGATTGAGCTAGCCAAGGTAATGAATTTGAATTTCTGTAAGTGTTACTGTTTCTGCTTTCTTAGACTGGAAGATATTAATTGTCAGATGAAGCACGCATCATAAGGGTAAGCTCTTCCTTTTTAGTAAAATTATTCAAGTCTACAATAATGTGAAGCAATTAATTTCCTTAGATATTTTTTTGAAGATTAAATATCTTCTACTTCATGACTGTAGAGAGAAAGTTAAATATACCTTACCATTTTAGTCAAGGCATGTGTCTTTTTGTATAAGCCTTCCTTCATAAAGAATGAAAGATGTTCTTATTAGATCTATAGTATTGTTGTGACACCTGATGGAAAAGATTCTTCATGTGTTGCTCAGAAGAAAAGCAGATGATCGTTACAGAAGAGACTGATGATGATGAGCACAGTAATTTCACCACATTTTTGTTTTCTTTGGCACCGATCTATTTAGAGAGAGTTATATTTTTTTGTTTGCATTTGTTGTTTGCTTAATTAAAGAACTTCAGGAGATGTCATGACACCACGAAGAGGTTAAAAATAATAATAAGGAGATGGGAGGAAAAAGATGTGAACCATGTGGTTCTTTTATTACAAAGATTAAGGACATTGTCTAGAGTCTGTCTACAATGGGAAGATGGATTCAGTTTTAATTACTTCTGCTGAATACCACAGAAACAGAAGTGAAATTCTGAAATGGAAATGAGAGAATTGTAAAAAGTGATACTTTATTTATTTTAAATATGAGACAAATAACAGAAATCACAGCTGTATGAAGGGAGGGAGTTGTTTTAATTGAAATAATGCATTTTTAAGACAGTAGGTTGGAAGCTTCACATAGCAAGAATAAAATAACTACCTATTTGAATAGTAGGAAACCCAAGATTTGAGACTGTGAGCATATACTCTCCAAGTGTGAACTGGCTGGGGAAAAAGCATTCCTTCATAATCATACCATAGTGCTTTGTGAAGCATTTGCTGCTATTACACACAGAATGAGCCCATCCAGAGGACAGTTCTTTTGCAGATAGTGATCCCTGTCTTTCATACAAGAGAAATATTTAAATTAGTATTAAGTTGTAATATTAAATATGCTTAAGAAGTCACGTTCTTAATGGCTCTCAAGTCATTTACCTTGAGTGCAGATTTTGGATTTTCTAATGAAAAAAAAAAACAAAACCCAAAAGATTGGTTTTTGCTTTAATGTTTTATCAAGCCTTGTGTTTCTGAGTTGCCAGTTAATTTTTACTACTTTGCTGATCCTGTCACGTCTGTAAATAACAATAAGAAAGCTGAAACTTTACATGTTCGGTTCATCACATAGCAATGAGGTAGGAGTTGGGATGGTCATTATTGGCTTTTCATCCAGGCCAGGGGCAGTGGGCACACACTGAAATGCAAGAGGTTCTCTCTGAACATCAGGAAACATGTTTTTTTTTACTATAAGCGTGACTGAGCACCAGCGCAGGTTGCCCAGAGAGGTTGTGGAGTCTCCATCCTTGGAGATATTCAAAAGCTGTCTGGGCACAGTCCTAGGCAACTAACTGGCTCTAGATGGTCCTGCTTGGGCAGTGGGGTTCAATGAGATGACCTCCAGAGATCCCTTCCAACCTCAGCCATTCTGTGATTTTCTTCTCTTTTCTGGTGAAAGGGACTTAAGAGGCAGATGGAAACAAAGAACTTCCTGCAGCCATCTGAGAATTATATACCTCTCAAGAGAATTAATCTCAAGAGTTTCTGGGCATCCTTCCTGCTTGCTAATTCCTAGGGGAGCAGAGAATTCTCAGTGGCTCATGGTAGAAATGCTGTAATTCATGTACCAACACACAAGTGAGAGATTACCTTTCAAATATGATCTTGGCTGACCTGGAAATTATTTTCTCAATTCCTCACAGCCATTTATTGGCATACAGTTTATGCTTTAAAACAAAATAAAACTGATAATTATGCTAAGAAAGGTTTGGAAAACTTGAATCTAGAGTGAACAAAGTCAAAACTTAAGTGAGGCTTATAATTCTTAGAGAAGACTTTAAAAAATGTGTAAGACCTTCACTGCTTCAGAAAGAAACCTCTGTGGGAATGTGTTAACGTTTCCTTTTGAAAAGCTATTAGTCTTTACTTTCAAGCTCCCTCTGCTCCAGCAGTGGTAGTCTTGTTTTCTTTCATGTCCTTATGTGTTAGGTAATGCCTGTTGGAGCCTGTAGGAACAAGCACCTTTCTTATCATTTTGAAAGGTTCAAGTCTTCCTTAATGCTGCAGTCACTTAGTAGTTGATATAATGGGGACCTGTTGTGCACCTGTTGTGCATGTATTTAAACAGAAAAAATATGTTCCATCTCTGTGTTGTGTATCTGCTGTATATATTCTCTGTCTTCTTCTTCCTTCCCTCCCCAACATTAAGAGGGGAACTGGCACTACTGTTTTTCTGACAGGTTTCTTGTATAGTCTTTTCCTATTTCCCTGCTAGTAGTCTCTTCGTACTGGAAGCTTTTAAGAGCATGGACTAACTCTGTTCTTGTATTTGTAGTCTACCTAATGCAGCAGGGCTCTGACTCTGATCAAGCCTTGGGAATTTCTACAATGCAAGTAAAATGAGTAACTCTTACAGGAACTTCTAACAGTCATTTGAATTAACAGAGGTCAGTCTGACACTTTGGAATACTAGCAGAAAATTGTAGTCCTACATAAGACCAGACCAGAAGCTTGTTAGCAGGATAATTTGGTTCCCACCCCCTGCTTCCTACCTCGGTGTGAGGAGCATGATACTTCTGAGTCATGATGGGGCTGAGGTTTTGAGCTATCATCTCGTTCACTGCTGTCAGTTGTCCTTGCTGTCGTCCCACTCCTATACCTTCAAAAAAGCAGCTGTCTGGTTTGATCTACAAGCTTTCTAGCTGATGTACAGCTTCTAAGTTCAGCAAAGTTCAGTTTGAGGAAAGATGCAAGTACCTCTTTCTGCAAACTTATGTCTAATTTTATTTATGAATGTCCCTGGTGTCTCTGAGTGTTGTTCACCCAAGGAAAAACTAATAAATCAACAGGTACTCAGCCTGTAGGTATAAAATTTGAGCTATATGATTTGGTGCAGAGGTGCAGTGCCTGGGGTTTTTTTTGTGCTGTGTTATTCTGTTCACAGTTACAACTACTTTCTTTAAAAGACTACCATAGTAAGGTGCTCTCATTTCCCTACAAATACTTTCTGTATTTTAGTATACATGTTGTTATACTCAGCAATTTTGAAAATGAGTAACAATTCCATAATAATCACTAGTTTACTAAATAAAGTAGCTAGTCAAATTTTAAGGGTCCCTTGGGTTGGCTTCACTGAGAGACAGTTTTTCTGTATATTTGCTGTAACTTTATTTGTGTCTTCTGACTTAAAAAGGATTATGTGAAAGAACACTATAGACAAGATGCAGTCTTGTAGGTGTTTTTTTTGTTGTTTTTTTTTTTTTTTAAAGCCAGTGAAATGAAGGAAAATATTATTTTCTTCCTTGCAAAGCGAACTTCTTTCTGTTATCAAGCACTCCCTCATAGTTGCTCTTCCTGCCAGTGATACAGCTGCCCCTTCCTTGGTATGTTTTTTTTGCCTGTTACATGTTTTCCAGCTTTTCTTACAGGGCATAGCTATGCAGAGAGTTGATGTTCAGTTCTGGCACAGGCGGGCAGATGCATGCTGCAGCCTGGCTGCCACAGTGGTACCTGTGATGGTGAAGTGTGTGAGCCTGCCCTGAGGGTATTTCTGAGCCATGATACCACAATGTGAGAGGTTTTGTGGCACTGCCCTTTCAAACTTTCTACCCCTACTATTTTCACCCGTGTGCCTCCTGGCTGGTTTTGGCAGCATGACTAGGAGATGCTGTGCTGTGAGCTAGGTTGGCACAGCTCTGCAGGGGTGAATTGTGGTGGTGCAAACAAAGATGGGTGTACCAGCTCACGGGGGCCAGTGGACATTCCTTGGGACAGCACTGGCTCCAAGACCCCCCTGTCAGGGGACCCTCGCCTCTGTTTCTCTGCTGGCTTTGCTGTAGTTGCCTGCTAAAGTTTTTGTCAGCGTATGATCACGCTGCAGGTAGTTAGGTAACTAACTCGCTTCTTATTTCTTTAAACAATACCTGCCAAAACCTGTCCCTCAGGCAGTTCTCACTCCTAAACAGCCATGTCTGCCTTCCTTTCTGTAGTGATGTATGCCTGTGGTACATGTCACAGTACTTAACCTTGATGGGTGTACTGCATGTGTTGCTTTGATCACTGCCTTCCTCTCTTCTCCATCTCCACTTGTTCCTGCCTCCTCACCTCCCCCACGCCACGCTGTACCCGCACAGGTGCTTGAGCACTTCTCTGCACTGGATCTAGGAACTGATCTGGCTTTAAAATAGCCCTTAATTTTTCTGTGATGGCTTTTACTTGGTTCAGCTCCACCTGGAGAGGAGGGCTGTGTGAACAGATGGGCCAGGGCACTACCCATTTGGGTGGTGTACTGGTAAGGAAAAAGGATACTTAATTTAACTTAGAAGTACACATTTAACTATGCTGGCTTCTGTTTTCTGTTGAGGCCCCTTAATATTTTAATACTGTCTTGGTTCTTAAAACAAGCATAATAAATGTTCAATTTACTATTCAGCTTACCATTAAATCCATTCATCAGTATTATTCCAACCAATAGCTAAATCTTTCAACCTACACATTTTACATAGTACTATGTTTATCTCAGAATAAAGGTAATACCAGCTGACATATTTTTTTATTAATAGTAGTTTATCCAAAATGCCCCATTTTGCAGAATAAGTACTTTCTGGTTTGTTTTTTTATGAGCCATTTCATGGGTTTCTACTGGAAAAAAGCAGGAAAGTTTATGTGTTGAAGGATTACTGTGATGTTTTGTTTTTTTTTTTCAGACATGCCACCATCTTAAAAGGATGCTCAACTCCCTAAAACATACAGTTTGCCTTGCAAAACAAGGGAAAATACTTTTTTGTGTTTGCGTGCTGGACTTCCCTGTCCTTCTTCCGTATTATTAGTCAGTCCCAGATTTTAGAGATCTATCTGCCATTGTGGATTTTTCCTGGGGTCTCACCTTTGTGTGATTTACATACTACTCATGTCAGCTAATCATGGGAATTCTAATGTTTCAGATGGTCAGCTCCTCTCTTTGCTTTTGCACACGTCCTACACAATAATACATGAAAGAAAAAACAGCTATTAACTCTGATTCCTAAGTCCATAAAAAGGGAGAAGGGAACTTTGTCCCTATATGATGCATCTCTATTTTTCTGTTGCACTTAGAAGGGAAATGTGAGGACTAGAAGCTTGTATTTCTGTTGATTTAAGCCTTAGTTTCATAATGGAGTCTGCGTTTATAACAGTGGACTTTTCAAAAATGCCTAAGCAAGTGATGCCTGACTTCCATGAGAGTTAGGTATGTAACCTGCTTAAATGCTTTTCAAGATCCCACTCTAAGTCCCCAATTCCTTTCTGCCTACTTCAGTCTTCAGCCACTGATATCTGAGCACTTGAGGGAGGCTTTGTATCTTCCATTGTTTTTAAATTATGGTACTTGAGGAGGATTTTGTCAAATCAGACTCTGATCTCTAAAGAAAAATAATTCATTATTTTTAATACAGTCAGAAATGTTCATACTTATACCATTGAGCTCATGGTTCGTGCTTGTTTAGGGCTTGCAGCTTTAGGTGTCTATTCAACAGAACAGATGGAAAATAATTTTAACAGAATGTTTACATATCCAGGTACCTAATGATCAGCCTAGTGCTAGCCCATATGGAAAGCATTAATGTGTAAGTACCTGTAAGCATACTGGTATTTGTTTAAATTAAGTTCTTTAGCAGTGTTACTCAGGCAGACTTCTGCACCAAGGAGTTTACTGTGGGCGGGAAATGACTAAAGGGAGCTCTGAACTGCCACCTGAGGAACCCTGACATTTGTGATTTCTTCTTTCTCTAAGCATTTAACCAGTTATGCTCTCAGAAGAGAAGCTCATGATGCCTCTTGACAGTATTTCATTTGCAGGTCAGGAATATAATGGAGCATAAAGGATATGGGAAGGAATAAAGCAATTTTGGACTGTTACGTAGTCTACCAGCAAAGGGCTGGTATCTCAGGCATTGGTGAACACTGGTTGGTATCTGCTTCACTGAGGTCATAATTTTGCTTTGTGTTCATAGTCTTGTCGCTTTAATTCCTGAGCTGCTTGAATAATTTAGATAGCAGGTAGTGACAAAAGATAAACTGATAGCTGGGGGATTCAAGGCTGAGACTTCCAAGAACAATGAGCCTGCAGCCAGTTTTACAGGGAAGCAAAATACGTGAGTGTGTAAAATAAAAATAATGCTGCTATTGGCATCCTAAATATAGCCCTGGAGAGGTCAGCAACTGATTCAGCTGGTGCTTGCCTCATTCCTTGCAGCCTATGGAGTTAAATCACAGGGAGACTGTGGTTCCTGGGAACTTAACATATGGTAATCAGATATATTACCATATGTCATCCTATTAACATATGGAGGAAGGAACACAGTTGGTAAGGGAACTTCTAAACCTGAAGTGAAAGGCAGCTGCTCTGGTGTCACTTGCCCTTGTTAGCTTCAGCACCTCTGAGTGCTGCTTGTGTAATTGGCTTGGGAGTTTTTTGGATGGAGACCGCAAACCCATGCTCGCAGGAGTGCTGCCCAAGGGGGGAGGATCCTGAGCAGGCTCATTCAGCCGTCCCTCCTCTCAGTCAATTGTTCTTCGTCCTTGCCTTGCAAAAACACTGGCTTGGTTTAGATGTTTCAAATAATGTCCACTGCAGGGAGAATTATATCCCTCTGATTGGGCTGAATGGCATCTTTACAACTGCAATTCGCACAAGTTGGGTTAATGACTAGAAGCCCTGAAAAGACTAATCTGCTGTGTCTTCTGAATGATTCTATGCTTTGGGTAGGATCTGTTCACTCATGTTAACAGTCCATCTGCTATGTATTTTTATTGTACTATTTTGAAATATGTAAGGCCTAAAAAATGTAGACAAAACTTGTGTGACAATGATGTAGCTTTTTATCATTCTCCCAAGTCATATGTTATCATGTGGGGGTTTTTTTGTTGTTGGTTTTTTTGTTTTTTTTTTTAACCTGCTCGTTAACAATTTGTATCTACTTTTTCCATGAGTGGAAGACCAAAAAAGCTGCAAATAGGACTTTAAAATCCTGTGTATTCAAAGAGAGATATCTGCCTGAATTATCCAATCTTCTCTTGTTCTGACCATTCCCATTTTATGAGTGAGTGGAAAGCTGATGTTTGAGACTCCTAATGCCCTAAGGCAGATCTTGGTCAAGTTGTTCAATAGTCACTTCCTTACTGGAGAATTCTCTCTCTCATCAGATGCACGCATATGATGGTGCACATAGCTGACACAGTTTGAGAGATTCACTTAATGTGGTGTCAGCTCTGTTCGGGGCATGTCTTTGTGATCTCCAGAAGCACTTGAATCTCTCTGTCTCTCTAGTCACCTATGAAAAATGCAAGTTCATGTAAGAGTAGTTTAATCTCTTGGCATAATATATGTTTATTGTTCTGTGGGAACACACTAACACCTTTCTTCTCCCTCTTTGTGTCCCTCAGCTAGAGGATGAAATTTCAACTTTGCGGCAAGTGCTAGCAGCCAAAGAAAAGCACCTGGTTGAAATTAAACAGAAGCTTGGCATAAGTCTGATGAATGAACTGAAGCAGAACTTTAGCAAAAGCTGGCATGATATGCAGACAACTTCTGCGTGAGTACAGACCTTGCACAAATTCATTCTTATATGTTGTGTAGCATGTTGTGGGTATTGTCTTGATGAGCCCTGGTATGAAATGTAGCAATCGAAATATCTGCCAAGTGGCGTAGATGGCAGGGATAAACACATAAAACTTCCCAGAGCAAGGAGACCTGAAAAAAAACCTTCCACGGCAACAATGTGCTTTGCTACTGGGTTGCACCTCACTCTTGCAAAATCACAGCAACTGAAACTGTTGTGGCACTGAGATGCTTATCTTCCTGTCCCATAACACGTTCCTCCAGAGTCCTTACTGGGGAGAAAAAGGACATTTTTTTTAATCTCAGTGTATTATATTTTTCAACTTCCCAGAGAGAGGATGTAAAAAAAAAATAATAATAAACATTACCAAAGTATTAGCAACTATTAAAAAAAAAATAGTACTGTCATCTGAATTGTAAAGAGTAGTGGCAGGATCAGTTGATTGTGACTGTGTTTAATTCCTGCTTTTACTTGTACAAAAGAAAGAAATAAAACAATTTTTGGAGTAACTGTACCATCTTTGAGGTACAGTCCTACGTCTGTCGAGTTTTTTGTTGTTTTCCAGCAATGTGTTCTTAGGCAAGTCCTTAACACCTCTCACAGCCTTGGTTTACCACTGTGCAGAATGGGTATCTAGTTCACAAGGGTTCAGTGAAACTCACCTTGTGTAATGTGTAAGCAGCTTTGAGTTCCCAGGGTGAAAGGTAATGTGTAAAAGTGAAAAGCACTTACTCCACTACTGTTGTTGAAATGGTTTTAACGTAATTTTTTTTTTTTCTTTTGACCCAGACCAATTACATTGTGGAAATCTGTAGTCTTAAGTCAGTGGCTGCCTTCCAGGAGGGCACCTTTTAAAAATACAGCAGTTCTTGGATGAAGAAGCAGAGGAGGGAGGTTGTTTGGGCTGCAGCTTGCTGCCAGGAACTACTGTTTTAAGCCTTTTGTCTCACATAAGGAAGGAGTTAAATTTATACATATGGACATAGTGATAAGACCTGTCCTGAATCTGCCACAAAAAAAAAAAAAAGTTCAAACCCAAGACAGGCTGTGTTACTTACTTGTAAGCGTCAAACACTTTTTGCTCTGTATCTCTGATGGAGGGTCACTGAGAGAGATGGTGAATAAAACTATGAATTCCAAAGCTTTAGGAAGGACATTATTACTGAAGGGCTGGTCTTAGCTTCATACAGATCTTTATACTTACACATATGAACATATTATATTCCTCTAACACTTTTTGGGTGGAATTAATAGCAACATTGGTAGAAAGAACCACCCAGTTTTCATGAAGTGCTGTCTGAAAAGCTGGGGTTTTTTTGTTTTGTTTTGGTTTGGTTTTTTTTCAATTGACAACTGAATTTGACACTGTTAGGGAGAAGCAAGAGTGAGTGGCTCCACAACAGAGCTGAGCTAGGAGTCGACAGCAAGGCAGACAGGGCAGTGGCATCACCCACGAAGGAGCAGTCCCACTGTACCTGAACAAAGAGAGCAGAGCAGGTCCAGTGACAGTAAACAGGGTCAAGCCAAGAGTTCAGATCTCCAGGTGAGTCTGTAGTGATGAACTAGGTCCGAGGTCAAGCCAGGAGGTCAAATCTGTGGGTCAAGATCAGTGAGGTACCTGGCCAGATCATCAGTAATGTATCTTAGGCAAGGACCAAGGGTTAAATGCAGTCTTAGGCTTTAGTGTAGCTCCCAAGCAAAGGGAGGGAGGAGCATAACAAGTCTTCTCCCAACTCTTTCTCATACAGCACTGTCACCACAGTCTTATCCAAGGTTACACAGTTGTGCAGTGTCAGAGCTGGCCTTGACCCCAGGCAGCCAAACCCACAGGAGCAAGGGGGAAGAGTCTGCAGTGGCTCTTGGTCCACTCAAGGCCCTGGCAGAGACTTGGAAAAAAATACATTAAAATGTACATTTTTACATTAAAATAATAATTCTTTCTGTTTTAATGAGAAGTCAAATAAGGTATAAACCCCTTAATAGGAAATGTAGTTTGTATGTCTTGTATTTCAAACTTTTGGAGAGTTTCTGAGCTAGATCCTGTTTCTCATTATGTGTTATTAACAGGGGCACCCATGCTGGCTCGGTGAGGATGTCTGGCGTGTGCTAGGAGAGGTTAGTCTAGAGAAACTGAGCTTTAGAAGACAAGAAGGGCACAAGACACCTGAACTAGAGTTACTGGAAGACATTAGCAAAATTTTGAAACAAAAATTTTCATTTTTACTTGAAATTTGGTAGCAAATTCCAAGACAACTTTTCATTTTCCCTTCACAATGTTGACATTTTCCACAAGGATAGAGAGACTCAGGAGACTTTATCAGTACGATAGCTGCTTCTTTTTATTTAAGATGAGTTTCAAAAACAACAAGCCATAAGGTGATGAGTGTCCACAAGTACTTATATGGAACTGAGCAGCAGGACTCTATTTGTGCCCTTGAAAATCCTGATGCCCATGACCCAACTGCTTTATAATTCTGGCTGACACTCATGCCAGTACAGTGATGCCAGTACAAGTCATGGTAATCCAGCATTCTTCATGATGGATGTGTTACGTAATGGAGGTGATTCATTTTTGCTGCACCAGAATAGGAGTGGGATTGCATTACTCACCAAGATTCTCTGATTTAGTAAGGATGAAAAGCCTGTTTTAAAAAAATAAAAGTTCAAAATATTTACATACCTGTACTTTAGGCTTCTAAATCCACAATTAGTAATTTTAAAAAGACCTGTTTTTAAGGAGGCAAATTTTACTTTCACTCGGGGTTTTGTAGCTGCTGTGCTTTTCTGGAAATTAAAACCACTTTTTTAACAAGGAGCTTTTCAAAGCTACAGAGAACAACTAAGCACCAAATTTTTGTCCTCTTATTTTTAATATTCTTTTTAATCTCTTCATTTAGGGATGTATTCTTAGAGTTAAAGTGGACTTAGAGGCAGAGGGGTGGACTTCTCTCAGAAACAGTTCTGTAAAGTGTGTCCAAACAACTAGTAAAGACTCATGACCTAACTCACAGGACGGATGCCACCTGGAATGGATAGATGTAAACTTGAGATTCTGGCTGGTTTTTAGTATTTACATTCAAAATGGTTGGCCACAGGTAGCTTAGGAGTTAGCCTGAGTGTGCCTGACATGTACATGTCAGAAATTGTCATTAAAGGATTGTTACAAGTAAAAAGAAGAAAAAAAGTAATCGTTTTCATACTGAGGAAAGATAGAGCTGGAGGTCAGTGGACTGATGTCCTCCGTAGAGTGGAGATTACGTCAGGCTCAACATACAGTTCTGCGCAAAGTCTGTCTCCTTGTCATTAATTTATACTTTAAGGTATGCAAAAGCAATTCTGACTACCTCTAGTAAGACATTATATTTGCAACAGTAATGTGCAGCTTTTTTTTTTTTTTTTTTTTTAATCAAATAAGCGCTTTTTTAAAATCAGCTTTGTTTTTCTCTAAAGAAAACCTGTAATGTTCTTTGCCTTTTTCAGCCTTATATGAAACACACTTGGAAGTCATTTACTTATGATGATGACCATAATGTATTTTTCAAGTTTCTTGTTCATTTCCTCTGCTATTTTCAGTGCAGTGTTTTTTAGCATAATCTGTTAAAGAAGGCAGGGAGTTCTACTATAGAGGATATTGGTAACTACAGAGCAAATGATTTGTCTCAAGTTTAATTTGCTTTCGTGGTAGTAAGGCATTCAACTGGAATGACTTCCCCCACACACCTTTTTAAAGATCAGGTTTCCAGTGTATAGAGGTGGGTGGATATTCAGTTAGCTTCTAGCAATGCAGGGTTTTTAGTTGTATTTTAAACATAGATAATTAATTCTTATTTAGATGCTAGAAGCAGAGTAATGTTGCCAGATTTCAAGATTGTTTATTTTATCTTAAGGGATCATTAAAAACATCTTTATAGCGATATTTATAAAAACTATAACTGAGCTTTTCTATTTAACATTTTGCTACAAAGGAAAGGTTTTATGTAACCTTAATGCAGTATGTTTGCTTAGTTAAAACTGTTTGATTGGTGTTGCTTCAATAAAGTTTCCACGGCTCTCTGTAGCCTTCTGTACTTCAGATTTTCACTGCATAGTGCACTAAGGTAAGAAGACAGCTTCTGTAAAGATTGACCTAGTTTTATACAGAATCATGGAATAGCTGAGGTTTGCAGCTATGTCAGGAGACTGTCTAGTCCAACTCCCCCTCTCAGAGCAGGGTCAGCTAGAACAGGGTGCTCAGGACTATGTTCAGGCAGGTTTTTAATATCTCCAAGGATGGAGACTCTACAGACTCTCTGGGCAACCTGTTCCTGTGTTCAATTACCCTTACTCTGAAAACCTTTTCCTTTTGTTTAAATATATGTTGCATTCAGTTTGTGCCCGTTGCCTCTTGCACTGTCACTAGATACCACTGAGAAGAGTCTGCCTCCATCTTCTCCACTCCCTTCCATCAGGTTATTTATACGCATTGATGAGATCTCCCCCATGAGCCTTCCCTTCTCCAGACTGACCGGTCCCAGCTTTCTAGCTTTTCCTCATATGAGAACTGCTCCAGTCCCTTGGACACTTTTATGGCCCTTTGCTGGACTTGCTCCAGTATGTCCATGTCCACCTTGTACTGGGGAGCACAGAACAGGACCCAGCACTCCAGGTGTGGCTATAACCACGGCTGGGTAGAGGGAGAAAGTGACTTCACTCAACTTGTTTGTCACTTTTCCTAACGCAGCCCAGGATACTGTCAGCCACCTTTTCTGTGAGGGCACATTGCTGACTCATCTTCAACTTGTCTACCAGGATCCGACGTCTTTTTCTGCAAGGCTGCTTTCCAGCTGATTGGTCACCAGCCTCTGCTGGTGCATGGGGTTATTAATCCCGAGCAGCAAGATTCTGCATTTCCCTTTGTTGAACTTCATGAGACTCCTGTTGCCCTACTTTTTTTCAGACAATCAAGGTTCCAAGTAGTAGTATTCTTCAATGCAGTTACAGAATTGCAATGCATTATATATGGAGAGGTTACAAGGATTAATTTATCCTCCTTACCAATCCCTCACATAAAGCACTAAGAACATAGATCCACAAGATACCTTGATCTTTGCTAAGCATATATGTTTTAACAATGCTCAGCTTTGTCTATCCCTCAGCTTTTAAGTTGGCACTCTTCTGTACGTCTCTGAGAAAAAACAGTAGGGCATTATAGTGTTGTCCTCTCAGGAGATATTTCAGTACTACTGCGTTTCTAAGGAGCAGTTGTATCTGTAAAATTACTCACCAGTAACCTCACTCCAGCTGATAGTTCCCAGAAGCTCCTTTGTCATTCTTTCTTGAAATGTTATCAACTGTTTGAAAGTATAAGCCCCCTCTGTTTTGAATGGATAACCTTTCAGCCTATGGATGGAATAGAATTGCAGAGATAGCTTCTAGTGAGATAAAAATGCTCAGTTTTGCTATTCACCCCTTAAAAAACCGATACTCCAGACATTCAGAGCGCTTTAAGTAGCAGTTCTGCCATGGCAAATAAATTATTTGAATCGCTAAAAACTTAAAGAAAACTCCTTGAGGACTGTAGTAGTGAAATTAAGTGAAATGTCTCAAAGCCCGTATACTTAGTGATGACAACCAGCTGATTGGGAAGCCTTTGATGTGATGTAAAGTGGACCCGTGCAAGGATAAGAATCTCACAAAGCTGTGTTTTCAAAATGACTTTTCATATTTTGCACTCACAGACAAAAATTGTCATGTGTAGAATCAGAAAATCTCATGAATTAGTGGCCAGAATCAAGGGAACTGTAAGTGCTAGCTCTGAACAGTGGGTCTCCTAGACAGTACCCTGGGCTTTCTCAGCTGGTGGCTGTCTTTTGAAGCCTTTTTAGGAAGGTTTCAATATTCCTCTTACGTTCAACATGGACTTGGCCTTTCCCTCCAGAGGCAGAATAAAGATCTCTTCATGGGCTACTAGTTGAAAACTATGTAAGCAAGCTTAGTTCTGCTGATAGGGAACCTGAGGACAATAGTATGGGTTTCCACAAACAGTAGAAACTTAATGTTTTGTACTTCAAATTTCTGCCAGGTGATGAGAAAATAGAAAGTAATAGTTGCACTGCATGGGTTTTAGACTTAGAATCTACTGTACCTGCCGTCTTTATTAGTGTAACTTTAAATATATGTTCCAGAGGTTCAGAATTTTCTCAGCAAGCCAGATATAATTTGTGGACAACCACAGTCCTACTGTGACTTTTAGGAATTCAGTATGCCATGTTCCTACACGCATACTTGTAATGAGTGGTAGTAAAAGAAATATGGGTGTTTCTGTTCATTGCAATGTGTAATCACCTTTTGACATTTTCTTCTGTAAATGTGCAAGTAAATGAGCAGTTGTTCAAGTGAAGAAAAAGGCATGTTGGCTTTAGCAAGCACATTACCTGCCTGTGATCCTGTGCTCTATGGAAGTAAAGGGAGCCTCCTACTTGCACTGACTGTGTGTCCTTTGAGTCAGATCAGGCAATGTTCACGCCTTCGTCAAAGACAATTTTTTGGGGGCTAATTTTCCACATATATCTCTGGCCTTTAACTTGGAAGGGTGAAGTAATGGAAAATAAGGTTGGAGAAAGGACTTTGAGAAGTTAACTTAGTCTATTCTTATTGTCCCTTTCCTAAAAGATGTATGTCCACTTGTTTACACCAGAAGCTTCAGCTAATGGAAATGCCCAGCAACGTCAAGTGATCTGTTCCAGATCAGTGAACGTAGTGCTAATTTCTCAGGAAAAAAGCCCACTGTAATTGTGATTGTGCACCAGAAAATATATACACATATATTGTAGATGCTTGTATGTATGTGTATCTAACTGTAAGCAGGGGAGGGGAGGCCTGAGTGTAATTTGCAATCTCTAAAATGACCAGGATTAAAAATATCCAGGAAAGGATCAGTGGTGAAGGGGACAGGGGAAAGGAAAAGGAAAAGAAAATGAAAGGAAAGGAAAAGGAAAAACATAAATGAAGCAATAGTAAAGAGAAAGAAGGAAAATAAAAGAAATGGAGGGATGAAAGGAAAATAAGGGGAGGTGAAAAGGAAAGAAGAAAAAGGAGGGAGACTTAGGAAAAGGAGGAAGGGGAAGAAAGGAGAGGGCAGGAACGGGGAGAAAGGAAAAGGAAGGCTGAGATATGTTGAATCTGTGTGATTTTGTTGATCTAATCTGTATAGTGCAGAGCCCACAGACGTTGTTATTGGCATAGTTTAAGGTGTGATGAACTGTGATGTTTCAACCTGGAATATCTTAAACTCATCTGTGCATAAAGCAACATATTGTGGCTTTTCTACCTGGAGATTAACTGTACCACAACTGCTTGTTTTTTTCCCTGTTCTATGCTATGCTGCACAAATAGTGGCTTTCACACAATTGTATCCCCAATTTTTCCTAAGGTTTTTAATATCATGGTAGATGCCTCATCCCTGGAAACATTCAAGGCCAGGTTGTCCAGCCCCTCTGGAAGGAGCAGGGACTAGATGACCTTTAAACATCCCTTCCAACCCTAACTATTCCATATTTCTTTGAAATCAATATTACAATTCAGGACAGCACACAATATTTGTCACCTTTGTCTGGCACCTTTCCTGACCCCTCACTTTCCAGCCTACTGAACAGTCATCTTCCATGTGCTGCGCACAGATTTCTGGCTGCAGACAGGTCTCCTGTGACCTGCAGAGGTTTGGTTCCCTCAGCTATGCCCTTCCTCTTTCTGTGGGAGAGGAACTACCTGGGGCATACTTCCTTTGACTAATTTAAGCCTATGTACCCATCCAGATGCCAGCACAGTTTCAATTAGTTCTTAATGTACCTGGCAAAGGGAAGAATGTTGAAAGAGGTACATCTATTGTTGTTTGGTTTTGAAGTTGGAATGAAATTCAGGTGAGCACTAAAGAAAAAAACAAAACACCCGACAATACCTTAGAGTTCATTTGTGGGCAAAATGACAGTATGAATACTCTTAGAGAATGTTTTCTGTACGAGTTACATGCCATTCATATATGCATTGACTTCATTTGAGCATTAGCATAATTCCGTTAATGCTGTGCCCCCTTCTTCTCAGAAAATCGACAGAAAAATAGTTTTCTAGCTGAGAGTTTCTCAGAGATGCAGATGCTTTACATTGATTCCAGAAATGTCATTCTTAAGCTGACTAATGGTTTGAAAACCAAAAAGATCCAAGCTCCATAAGGCATGGCTTGTGCTACCAGGCTCTGCTCTACTGTATGGTTTTGTTGTTAATTGTTTGCATTTTGTTGCATCTTATGTAAGCTTTATCACAGAAGAGGGGTTCTCCTGCATTAATTTTGCCAGCAGGCATTGATGGAGAAGCACAATGCTCAATGAAGATGTACTAAATTTACAGAAGCTGAATTTAAATTATTTATAATTTACTGTAGTAGACTGAATGTGGATCTTGCCATGCAAAATATGAATTCTATATTTGTAGCCTACTTTTGTCAGCAGCCCATGTATTGCACCTATGAAGGAAGGTTAGATTTAAGTCTGCCATGTGAAGGACAATTCTGTACTCAGTTGAGATGAGATCAAATAGCATGCAGAATGATTTTCCTGCCTTATCCTGCAAATGATGTTGGTCATTTAAACATCTAGTTCTCTCTATACCTGCTGCGTCGCTGTGCTCTATATGAGGCACTATTTCCTTCACATGTTGTGTTTTATGAAACAGTATCTTCTTTTATTTGCTTTCACTGGCTGTAAAAATCAGCTGATGAGACCTGGTTGTCATATGATAGTACAACCTAAATGCAATATATGAAACTGTCAGGTGAAAAAGCAGTCAAAATACACTGCAAATCTACTTTGCTTAATTAGTGTGTTACAGTACTGGACATGTGAGTTATCTTTAAAGCTTCTTTTAAATGTCTTGGGCATATTATCAGAATATAACTGATATATTAGCATACTTTATGATAACCTCTAATAATCAGTTTTATAAACAATTGCTTTTGTTAAAGAAATACCTTATTTTGAAAAACAAATTATAATCAGAAGTTGATAGATGAAATTCTTAGGCTAATGTCATACAAAGGTAATGTTCAAAATGACACAGGTGGATTTTATTTACAAGTTTACAATTGTGACAGCTATTTACATACCATGTTTGTTTAATGTTTCTTGTGTGTGAAATACATTATAAATATTTATGGTTAAGTGCTAAGGGAAAAGCATGGAATATGTTCACCACTACCAGCAATTCCTTTGTGCTATGGAGTATGTTTAGATGCCCCAGAACCAGAGAAAGTTGTTCTGAGTTTGTTTCTGCTGGAGCATTTCTGCCTACGTTTCAGGGTCACTGACCATATTTCAGCCGATGGCTGACTGACTGCTGAGATGCTGTCGCCTCTCCTGATGAGTTTGGTGGTCAGTAGTTGCCCAACAATTACCAGCAGTGGCTACCTGAAAGATGAGAGTGTGCAGGTATTGTAGATGACTTATCATGTTGAAGGATTTGGTGGTGTTAGGAGGACTTAAGCCATGTATACAGCACTTTTTCCAAGGAATAAATATTAGTGGGTCTTAGCTGGAATATCCAACTTTACTGCTCCTAAAGGTTTCAGAACATTATGCCAGCTGTTTGGTGCCTTAAAACAAAACTGCAAACTGGTGTGTGTTACATGAGGGTATGAAAACTGCTGGCTTAGGTTATTGATACAAGGGAGAAGATTCCTAGGGGTCAGAGAGAATATGTTGAAGAGATCATTGCTACCAGAGCGTTTGGCAAGGTATCAAATGAATGATGTAAATATGACATAACTGATGATAAAATGATCAGAACCAAAACACTGTGCTGTGTATCAATACAGAGTGTAACTAACTACAGAAAGGCAATGTGCTCTGTGGAAAGTTAATTCATTTATGAAGGCATAGTGATGTGCATAATGGTGGAGAGGCAGGGATGAAGAGGGCTTGATTTTGAAGCTGGCAGTGAGCTCTACTATGATGCAAATTACTGGTTCTTGTCTCTGCTGACAGGTATTGGCATGTTGCGCTGCATTTTTACCTTTGTCATTTTGTTGTTCCTTAAAGATCCTCTTTAGCATTGCGGAAGGGAGGAAGGGTTCATGTCAAAGGTCATTTTTGCTGAAGTTGGTGATGAAAAAAAGACCAGTTGTGTAACAGTCCTAGCTGGATTTACACTGTTAGGTAATGTCAAAAGCATTGGGAACATAAATGCAGTCTCTATGTCTTCCTGGCTAGTGGAAATACTGGGAAGGATGTTGGGTTTATGTGATTTACAGAGAAAATACAATACTAGTTGGAATGCCAAAATCAGCGTCATTTCAGCCTATTCTAGAAAGTGTATTCTAACCAGTGTAATGTTCAGAAATATGTAGAGGACTGTAATGCTCTCAATTAAAGTTGAGTTTGTCTGCTGTGTGGGGTATTTGGGACTATTACCGGTTTTACACAGCATGAGGAACCCGCAGCAGAAAGGTAAGAGGTTTTTTTTCATAAAGCTAAATAAGCCCATGGATAAAATGAACTCCAAGGTGTCTTCTTCAAAAAATTAGTTCAGAAGATACCTGCAGAGTATTTTATTATGCGCAGTCAACCTGTTCATAAATTGATTCTGCTACCAAGGATCTTTTAGACCTGGAAGTAAAGTCTTGGGCTTCACTTTGTCATCAGCAAAAAAAATTCCACTTGTGCTGAATCGTTTAGGAAACCTCTCTGTTAGGAAAATCCCTAAAGACTTGTATGCAATAATGTAGGCATTTTAAGAAATGCTTTTATATATTTTTATATATATAAACCCGACAGGCATTAGAATATTTTTTTTTTTTTATAGGCAGCACTTACCAAAAAGCTACACGCTCATAATTTGAGTGAAGCAGCACTAATGTCTATTTTAGGGTCTTATCCCACTGTAGTTTATATGAGAGTACGTCCACTGACAGCAAGAGAATGGCAGAGCTGTTGAACTGGTTAAGCTAGAGAATGAGGCCTCAGTGAAGTAAGAGCATTGCAATCTTGCTATGTCTGGGAATGGACAGCAGGGTTGAGGAGAAAGGAAGACCTAGTGAAAACAACCTTTTTTGATCTTTATACTTTGCCGGAAGAAATAACCAGGCATAACTAGCGCTCTTGCCTTTCTAATTATAGTTTGTGCTCCTTCTGTCACTGTTGCAATGTTGTAGCCCTTGTTGTCATTCAACATCGTGCATTAATTCAGCTTATTTAACTGTAGTTTTCTAGAGATTTGGTGCTCTGGTCTAAGTTGCTCCCTGCAGACTGCCTTTCTAGTCAGTGAAAACAGAAACAAGCACCCTCACAGAAGGAGCCGTTTCACTTGACCGTTTTAGAACTTGTTAAGTCAATAGTCTGTAAGATATTTTGTAGCTTAAAATCAAAGTATTTGTGTTGGGAAAAATGAATTGTTGCTAGACTGTTGTGTGAAAGAATAGAGCATTAATTAGCATCTGCTTTCTAACCTGTGGTTTGTAAAAACACAGCCCTTAACAGGGGACTTCCAGCAATAGGTATTGCTAAGGTTGAAAGGACCCAACATAAAATATGATGTGCTCTATTGCAAATGTTAATCTTCTCTTATTTCCTCACCTGCCTCCACAAAGTTATATTGCTTTCTTATACCTAAAAATAAGAAGAAAATACTCTGTTTCAGGAATTAGGCAGTGGGACTTTTTTTTTTTTTTTTTAGTGAATTTCCAGTGTATTTTGGTACATATTTACAATCTTACAGAATTTGTCCAAAGGAGAATTAGAACCGGTGGAATTGTATTTCTGAATTTTTCATGATCATTCCTTCAGTTCTTGTCTGCCAACGCACACCACAGGATACAAGACTGATTATCATGTGCTCTCCTTTTGTTACTAGGTCAGTACTTCTAATTCTGAGCTTGTCTGCGTCACTGGGAGTATCAGAGAATTTACTCGGAAGGAAGCCTCTGACATGCTCAGAGTTAGTTTACTCAACAAAACAGCATCTTTGCAGAAAAGCTTATTGATTGCACTGAGAATGCAACTTAACTGTACTGAAGAGTCTATGTGGGTCACAGCATATATTCCAGATCAGGAAATTAAGATGATTCTGTTTTTGAATATGTGTGCTCTATGTGAAATGAATGACTTCGAAAAGGATTAGTGCTATATAGAATATGGATTCACTATCTAGATTTTTTTTATCTTTCTTTCTGTGTCTTTGCCAAAGCCTTTTTCCTTTAAAGAATTTTTAGAAAGTAAAATTGTAGTATATGAAGACAGATCTGATCAAATTTGTCTAATTTGAAATCAACAAATAATTTTGAAGTGTATCTGTTAAATGTACTTAATATGCATATAGACAGAAGAGCAGACTTGTGTGTGTCCTGATTCTTCTCTGTGCTTTAGACAGCAGATTTTGCTACCAAGTCAGTGTATGCTGCAAGAATGCTTATTTGATGTAAATTTACAGAAATTGTATCAAACAGGTATTTGACAAATCACTGCATTCTACTATTAAACAGCTTGCGCTGACCCGCTCAGGGGATGTTATCTGCAAAGGGGAGAGTGAAGGATCGCTCTGGAAAGCATTTTGCTCACATCAGGATTAAACTGCACTTAGGAAGCTGTGCAGAAGTGGGCATCTTTGTAATTTGTTTTGTCCTACAGTTATTATCTTTCTTAAGCTTTCAGCGGATGGGACTTTAAGATGTAGAAATAAGGGAAAAATGAATTAATTGCAGAGGATTCTAGCCTCTCTTTTTAATACTTATCACTAATTCTGTTTTATTTTTTGTTTACAGTTACAAGAAAACCCATGAGACCCTGAGCCATGCAGGACAAAAAGCAACAGCAGCTATCAGCAATGTAGGAACTGCTATCAGCAAGAAGTTTGGAGATATGAGGTACAGGGATCTGCTGCTTCTCTGGTCTTATTTGGAGGACAAAAAGTATAAGTCATATGTCAGCTCCTCTTTTCCTTCTATATTAGTATTTTAAAGGTTCAAGTAGTTTGTAGTCAGAGTATTTTATAACATTCATTATGTCAACCACATATAAGGGATAATGATGAAAGAAAATATAATTCATATTTGAATCCTGGTTTAAAAAAAAAAAAAGTGTAATTTGAAATCCTTTTACCATAACTTTGCAAGCTCAAGGAAATGTACAAGTAAAATAGAACAAAAAATTGCTGTTAGATCTTTACTAACCCAATTTATTCATACATGGATTGGGGAGGCCAACATCATCATCTGAAGAAAACAAGCCTGCCTTGAAGCTGCTTTTGGAAAGATAAATTAAAAAAAAATATTTCAGGCTGGTTTTTATCAGCTTTTTTAAGATGTACAAAGGCAAAGTTTTGTTCTGCGGTTGTATGTATAAAAAAAAGATATGATGAAAGTAGCAGGAGTTGAGGTCAGGAGAAGAACTGTCACTTAGATGGAACTTAAATGTCAGGCTTTATATGTTGATGTGTTGTTAAAAATGTTGATCTCAAAATTCCTCAGAATGAGAGCATAAATGAAGACAATATACACTGTAAATCAGCACTTCTGTTTTCAACTTGATAGCAGATTACAGAACTTCTCAGGTGTATTAGGAAGTTGGTTTTTTGTGATGAAATAAATGGAGATGGGTACCTACAATATATTGTTTGAGCTGCAGAATTAGAGTTTTGTTTATTAGAGGTATTGGTATATGCTCACTTTTCTGGTCATTTTGTAACATATGAGGTAACCATATCCTAAGAACTGTGTGAATCTATTTTACAGTATTTCAAATTTATATAGTTTTTTTACTGCAAGTGACTGAAGCATATTTCTTGACAGGTAAAATTTTTTTCCACTTTTTTTTTAATTTTTAATCTGAATCTTAAGAAATCTTTAGAGTCTCTCCTTCATACCTACCTTTTACATACAGCTTAATAAACCCTCTACAGAAATACAACTGCTTTTCTAGGTGAAACTAAAAAAGGAAAATCTTCACCACTGTATGATCTGCTTTACAGTGTCTTTTTCAACATTGTAGTTTAAAATGGAAATCTAGTGAGTGACTTGCAACCAGGGTATGAACATAAACTAAGAATTGTTTGACTCGATACAGTTAAACATCCACAGGTAGTATATGCCTAGAAAACGATATAAGAATAAGGTAGCATGCAGTTACATTTTTCCTGGTACATTTTTTTAGCATTCAGCAATCTGAGAGCTGCAAACTTTCTAAAATAGTGGTTTGAGCTTTCATTTAGAAGTCTTTGAATGGTTTTTCTTCATGAATGTATCTTTTTTTTTTTTTAATGTATTTTAACTAGTATGGGCTTTTGACATTCATAACACCTCATGCCTACCCAGATAAACAGATAGTTATATGAAAAAGAAGTGTGTGATTTATTTGTTTGTTCATTCATTCCCTATTCTGAGTGTCCCTCGTCTTTCTTTTGATGCCTTCTGGCTCTTCTGTTGTGAGAAACAGTGAGTGTAGTCATTCTGCTGTCCTTCATGTCACTCATGATTTCGCGTGGTTTTCTCATATTTCATTTCAATTCCTGCTTTTCCAGGCTGAGGCTCCAGTTGCATGAGTTGCTTTCACAGGTGCTTTTCCTAGCTTTGTTTATTCTTACTGCCTTCCCTGCATTTGTAGTTGTATTCTGTACTTTTTGAGAAATGCATGAGATGCATGTGGCACCAGCATATCCTCTGTTTCATTTTCTGTTCTTTCCTAACACTTCCTCCTGGAACAAAGAGAAGCCCACTGCTCAGTGAACAGATCCTGTTCTTGCTTCCATACTTTAGATCCTATAGCAGTGACGAAAGAGTTGATGTGCAAATACCTTGAACACTCTTAATCATAGAGGGAAGGATGACTTAACAATTCAGTGCTTCCCCATGTCCTGTTTGCTTGTGCTTTGCATAGGGTATGAGATGAATTGCAAAGGCAGAAATGTCTTCACTGTAACAGAGCATGTTTCTCCTTTAATATTTCCCTTAATTAATGTCTGCTACCAAAATCCTTTGTCCTACCTATCCGTACTGACCCTCACCCCCATGGTGATCATGCTTCTGACTAGCGCTTGGAGAGCAGATGGGTGGTATTTATCCCGTTAGCCCTTTAGCAGGGGCTCAAAGCAGAGTCCATAAGCATTTTGATTAATAGAGAAGCTTGTTTCTAGTAGCTTTCTTTGATCAAATTTATTACCTTGAACCTGGTTGGGAATTTTTCAGGAAAATATGCACGACTAACACTGCCATTTTTTTTCTTTTTTGTGGCTACTTACTGTTTTCAGTGAAGTTCTCAGTGTCTTCTTGACACTTGGTGTTGAAACAAGCAGTACAGCCAGTATCCCGTAGTTACATGAAGCATGGCATGACTTGGGCTTTCTGCAAATGCTGAACATCCTAAATCTAGAGTAATGGTCAGAATGCTTCCCTCAGCAACAAAGCGGGCTTAAGATCTTGGCTCAGCTTGGGCAGGTGCGGTTCTGTGTGGGGTCTCACTTGGAAATCTTGACTCTTAAATAACCTGGTTTTAAAAATCTTCCCCTCTCTCACTCCAGTGCCAGCCGTGTTTGGAGGAGTAAGCTGTAAGGAGGCATGCATTCTTTGTTTATTGTTTGCTTGCTTGCTATTTTAGTAATCCAAATAATTTTATTTCAGTGATGTAGTATATGGATTATCACTGCCCCATCCCATAATGCTGATTTAAACACACATCAGACTCCAGCTTAATTCTCGTGGTTAGGCATTAAAGCTGATAGTCACCAATGGCATCCAGATGCAAATCCCTGTTCTGCTTTCATTCAGGGCAGACACTTGAAACTGATTTCTAAAATCCAGATGATCATCATAATTCCCAGTATGTTCAGCAGTCTGGTGTGTTTTACCCCCTGCCTGTGGTGATGGTCATTTTGAAAGGGTTTCTAGTCAGCCTGACTCTATTGAAGCCTTCCTTCTTTATGAAACAGATTTCTACGTGGCCTGCTGTATCAGCTGTACACAGCATCACATGAAACATATGTTTCTGTTCTGAAGATGCAGAGTCTTGATTAATAACCTGAAATATATATTTCACCCTGGATTAGCTCTAAAAATATAGACTCCAGATAGACTCTCATGACTGTACTATTTTGCTGTGTTGGAATTCAAGAAGATGAAATCCGCAAGAAAGAAAAATGACAAAATTCCACATGTCCCAGAGAGCAGAGAAGCCACCCTTGGGGAATGGAGTGCTTTCACGCAGCTGCTGTGCTTCTCTTTCATCCACTCTCCAGCTTCCCAGTGTTGCAACTCTCTTAACTCATTTTGTGCATGAATAATCATTAGCATTTTACATTCTACATTTTATATTAATAATTGGTGCTTGCAAGGTCCCTTGACAGTTGTAATGCATTCTGTTTAATGTATCATGTTACTAGAAATACCAGAAATGCATATAAACCCAGTATACACATACTTTTTTTTTGCTTTGGGATACAAGCCAGGCACTAGTAGTATAGTTCATAGATTCTTCATTAATAGCTCTTGTCATTAATGATATGGCATCAAGATTTTTTTGTTGCCCCTCCACTCCCAGCTTATATTAGCTCCTTTAACGTTTTGACATGGAGAAGGAAGGCAAAGGGGAAGAGAGGAGTCCCACATCACTCACAGGGCAGTAACATGGGCTCAGATCTCTGAGCAGTAGAGGTTACACTCTGACATTTCAACATGGCTCTTGCCATGTAGAGCAGAGATGTGATACGGAGTTGAGGGTCTTTATCCCTTGCTCCTTTGCATACTGGTAAAGCTTGGATCTTTCCCTGCAATACTGCTGGACTGCTCTGCAGCTCTCTCTGTAGCTTTAAGAGTTTTAGCTCCGCTGAAGGCCTTTTTTAGAAATAAGTTGTGATACCAAGTGGGAGATGTTTTCTAATTTTTTTTATTTGCTTTAAAAAAATAAGAAAAAGGAAACTATATACAGTATACTAATACAGTCATACTACCACATACATTACTACTATACAAGTAAATGCATTTAAAGAGTAAGCTAACAAAGGCATGTGTGCAAATTAGGATGTCAGCAGTTATAGTGCTTACCCATCTTTCACTCAACTGTCTTGTACATTTTCTTTAATTACATGATCACACAGACCTTGTTTCAAATTCAGTGCCTGGGATGAGCCAGCTCTAAAGATGAATAAAAGTAAGATAATGCCTCATTGCTGCCAGGAGCTGGAAGGCACAGAAGACTGCAGGGAGGGAGAGCATAGGGGCATGACTGTGGCAGTTCAGTGCACTCCCCAGAGATGAGTGGAATCAGCCCAGAAGGGATGTGAGATCACAGAAGGGTGGAGGAAGGCAAACTTCATCCCTCTGGAAGGGGGCAAGGGACATTCTGGGAAATACAAAGCAGATACTGGGGGAGTACATTAACCTCTTATTTTCTAAGCATTTAGAAGACAGCATAATGGCAAAAATATAAAAGAGTTTGTCAAGAGGAATTATCTTGAACTGACAGCACCTGTCATAGAGGACAGAGTGGAGGCAGGAGATGTGATAGAGCTTGACTTTGATAAAGCTGTCCAAACTCTTTTTGCAGAACTAGACAAATACAGTTTAGATATTACTGCTTTAGCAGGAAAAGGCCATAGGGAGTTGAAAATGATATTCAAAGACTAGGTTTCAGTAGCTAACCATAATGCAGGATTTTGCAGGCATCTGTCCTGAATCTGTTACTCTTCAGCATTTTCATTACTGGTTTAAAATCCCCAGATGACTGCAGTGGGAGGGAGTGCAAGGGCTTTAGACACCAGGATTGGAATTTGAAACAATTTTAAATGATAAAATAAAATTCATTGTAGGAATAGGGAGCACTGACCAGCCAACTTTGAAGATAAAGGCCTACCAAGTGCTAGGCGGTTGGCTCCCAAATACAGCAGGAGTCAGTGCTGTCATGCTATCGTGGCTAATACAAACTTAATTCCAGCAAGCGTTACAGGAGTGTTGATCGGGAGAGAATTGCTCTGCTCAGGTCTAATGAGGACTCAGATGGAGCATTTCAGGCCAGTGCAAGATCACCACCTTTGGAAGGGTATGCAGATAAACTGGAAGGAATGGAGAGAAAAAGAAATAAAAATGAAAAAAAAACCAAACCATCAGCTTCAGAAAACACAGCCAGTGGGAGTGTTTGAACAAGTTGGCTTTTAGGCTAGACAAATGTGGCTGAAAACTTAAAGGAGAAGGAGGATGTAGTAAGTTACTGTGAGAGGACAGGAGAAGCTTTTAGCTGTAAAGCTGAACAGGGGCACAGGTTATTTCTGAAGGCTATGAGTTCTCCCGCATTGCAAGTTTTTAGAAGTAGGTTAGGCCAATATGTGTTGGAGATGGCTCAGGTATAATTAATATGCTTTAGTGTTGTGGAAGATGGTTTTTGCTGTGCCTTTATTGTTGTGCCTTTCTGTTTTTGTTTGTTTGTTGGTTTTGGTTTGTTTTTTTTTTTTTTTTTTTTTTTTTTTTTTTTCTCTGAACCTGT
>WHYT01017681.1:136059-219060 GCA_009806455.1 Tetrax tetrax
TTTTTTTTTTTTTTTTTTTTTTTGTGGTGGTGGTAGAGTTTTTGCACAGCCTTTTGCTGAACTCATTGGGAGCTGAATTCCTTGAAATATTGCAGTTGACTTACCCAAAATTACCATTTTAAAACCTCTGTGTCTCAGATATCCCCTATAAGGGAAATACTAATACTGTCTTCCTTCAGAATGTAATTTCACGAGCATTTCTTTTGCTGATGAGTGAAACAGTGGTTTTCTCTCATTTCTACTGACACATGCCCCTTCATTTGTGCTTCATTTTAGAGCTCTGCAGTAACACAGGTTTCCTTGTCATATGGCTGTACAGGCATCTGTGTTGGCGCAGAGAAGGGGTGGCTGTTAGTGGGAGTCAGCAGGCAGTAAAAGGAGGCTACGTGCAGCAACGGTATTACTTGAGCTGCTCTAAGCAGAAATGTATTGTGAAGGTAAATCCATGAGTGTTTGAGAAGCACCAATATGCATGATGATGATCCCTGTAAATAATCCTGAAGAAATCAATGCTTTTCTTTAGAGCAAAGTATGAATATTGTGCAGTAAATAATGCATCACACCACACATTGAAAACAATGTGAAAAATAAATATTGAAGTGATGTTCATTAAGTGTGTGCCGTCTGTCTGGCTCACTGCATGAGGCAGGTGTTCCCTTGGAGTGGTCTGTAATTAAAGACCACATCAGTAACACACAGATGAAGGAGAGGCTGTCTGCCTCATCATTTCTCGACTTTGGAACCTTAATGACATCCTTTGAATATTGTGTTATCAGTGTGCCTCTCCCAGTTCTGCTGCCTTAATTAAGTTTCTTGTGAGCTGGAAAACAGTGTCAAAGTGTTTCAAGTGCTGTTTTCAACAAAGAAGAAGTCATTTAGAATATGTAGTTGTAGGAATTAAAAGCCGCTTTTTTCCATACCTTTCTCAACTGAGAGATGATTAAGAAATCTAGAGGAAAAAAAAAGATATTTGCTGCTGATGTACGTGTATAATTCCAGTTTGCATATACTGTCTGTTTACAGTAGGATTTTAGGAGGTGTCCTGGTTCCGGCTAGGACAGAATGAATTTTCACCTGAGCCGGGAGAGGAGCTGGACCTGGTGGCACCTGTGGCTGGGGCACACAGCTGGGATAGGTTACTAATTAGCCAACAGCTGGGACAGTTTACCCAAATTGGCCAAAGGGCTCTTCCACACCTTGTGAAGTCACGCTCAGTGTGTACAGCGGGGACTGTGCTGAGGGGAGCCTCCTGCTACTGGGGATAGATCTGGACATCAGGATCCACCCTGAGCTGTTATATTGGAAATTGTGTGCTTAAGTATTTTCTGTTATGGGGGTTTTTTTGTTTTCTGTCTCTGGCCTTTTTTTTCCCCCTCTGTTGTTTCCTTAAACTGTTTTTATCTCAACCCACGAGTTTTACATTCTTTTCTTTACTGATTCTCCTCCCTGTCCCACTGTGGGGGATTTGGGGGGGAGTGGCTGCCTGTGTGGTATTTTAGCTCCTGAGTGGGGCTAAACCAGGACAGGAAGGAAACCAGTTGGCATTGTTTAAATGTGATCTAATGAAGAGAACACAAAGTTTAACAGACAAAACTCCATTCTTCATTGCAAGCAGAATAGGTGGCTGTGTAGTGAAGGAGTGTGTGAAAAATTTTGCTTTGAAGGAATCTCAACTAATCCATGTTCTAGTGTGAATTCTGGCAGCAAGATTTGAATGCAAATGATTTTATTTTTCTCCTTAGGCATTTTTACATGCTACAGATATATATGTATATTTTTGTTACATTTTCATAATACTTCTCTTCTTTTCTTGTGCATCCACTACAGATCACATTCAATTGGGTAAGACACATTACTTTCTTTGCATACTGCCTCTGTATTTGGCACAATTTGTTTTATGGAATGTAATGCAGTAACCTCTTTCTTTCAGCATCATTATCTATGATAAAAATATATGCTACTTAAACTGTAATGGACTAAGTGTTTGCCTTGCTCTTGAGTAGGTTAGTCTCAAATTCAAATAATGAACGCATTCATAAGAGGTTGCTCTTGGGAAAACCTATTTGTATGTAATCCCTTTCTCTCAACCATCTTTTTCTGTCAGAGGCTGGAACATAAACAACAAATGCTCAGTAAAAATTCTATTCAGGCAGCAGAGTTTTATGAAGATTGTATAAAATATATAATTATCTGCTCTTTAATAAAGCAAAAGTATATTAGTCATGAAGTATACACAGTAACTCCTCAAAAGCCTTGGGTCCTGGGGAAATTTCCAATTTCCAAGTGCTTAACAGGATTAAAGGGGTTCTTTATATTTAGAGCTTGAATTTATTGATTCTGTAAAGCACTTCAGCATTTAATGAATTATAAAACAATTTTGTGTGTGCTCAAAGATTCTATAAGCAGTCTGGCTTTACGTCAGTTCACCAGGTAGGGGGGCTGAACAGCCCGGAATCCCCTGCAGTTCTCTGGCCTTGCAGCCTGGCCAGTGCACAGGACGGCTCAGGAACAATTTTTCTGTTTAGCTGAGTGATCCTAACATGGACTTTTACTTCACTAAGAAAACCTCAAAATGGGGCATAGATTTACCTTCCTATCTCACACCAAAATGTAATATTCAGCAGCCTTTGTCATGCAGAATCTCTGTCTCTGCACTGATCACCATCACAGACGTGTGTCTTTAAAAAAAGCTTAATGTTTTAGGTTTCTAGTTAAAGACATTGTCACTGTTCCTATAACTTGCATCTTTACCTCTTTAGAGACATTAAAAGATAAACTCAATAAATTAGGCACTTAGTATTCAGATTGTCTGTCACATGCCATCTCTCAGCTGTGCAGATTTAATTTGGCACAATGTAATCTTCTTACCTAAACCTTTGTATTTGGAATGCTTTTCTATTAGAAAAGGAGCAGCCTATGCTGAAATGCTTCCAGACTCTTACTTTTGGCTATTTGTCATGTGTTACAAGACTAAAATGGCAAGCATGCTTGTTTAATTTAACGGAGATTGTTAAAGATTGGCTGCACTTGTGAAGTGTTTGGGCTAATCTTTCATAAGCCTTAAAAATGATGTGAAAAATTGAATGTGAACCATTTGCGTTGTTGGCTGTCAGTTCTTGTCTGTCTGAGCTTAGCAGAAGCCTTAAAATATACACAACAGCAAACAGTTTGTATAAGGTCTTGCTGTCCCACCTGCTTTCCAAATGGCTCTTCCCCCTTGAGCCCATTTCTGAATCTTTAATCTGAAAAAAAAAAAAAATAGATCTTTTATGTGTATAAGGACACAGTGCTACTCTGAATTTGTATAGTTGAGAACAAACACACGTGCTGTTTGTATGAGAGCTTTCATTTTTTAATGCTATAAGCATGTTTCGCTTGATTGCAGCCAAGTGTTGGTGACCCTTAAAGTAAAGCTCTCACTGGTGTCAATCAGACCAGGCTGTAGCTGTCAGTCACCACTGAAAGTAGCCATGCATGAATTTTTGAAACAATACATACTCTTGCAGTGCGCAATTTCCTTATACTGTTTGGATCTAAGTGTATTTATGGACAATTCTTACACTTCAAGTAAAGATTTGTATTCAGAACAGGCTCAGTGCTTCCCAGCAGGAGGGAATAGATGATGATATGAAAGCAGAGTTGGCTTTGGTTGCTCAGGTGGGAGAATGTGGCTTGTGTAAGTCAGGCAGTTAGGGTGAGTGGCCATCTGCAGGGTTGAAGGTGTGCAAGAGGATTTGGGGATCTTTGAATGATGCAGAGGCTCCATCCTCTGCTTGCTAGCCTTTCAGTACACTTACTGCGATGTCTGAGGAGGGAGGTGTGGCAAGGAGAGCTGGACGAGAGCCATGGAAACCAGCTTTCTACCCTTGGTAAGGTTCAGATGTGAAGGAAGATGTGAAATGTCCTAGAGAGATGGGAACAGCAACTGCTGCCGCTGGGTGAGCTGCCTCTCTGGTTGAAGAAACCTCTGGTTTAGGTAGCTTGTTATGCAGGAACCTGTACAAATTGGGGGCCAGGCTGGCTGCGTGGACTGTATGTGTTGTACAGGCAACGAAGGTGGGCAATTGCCTGCTTACCTACTGCCTTGAGCTATCTCTGTTTATGTTCACAAACCTGAGGCGTACTGCACGCACCCAACACAGAGCTTATCGTCTGTCACTGCGGAACGTGGAGGTAGGTCTCTGAGCCTCTGTCACATGCTGCATGTCTCTGGAGATAGCATTTAAAAGGATATTGCCAGGAACTGTTTTGCATCGTTCTTTTGAGCCCTATACAATTGCTGATCAGTTGACGTGGTGGTAAGATCTTCAGTACTGAAATTGAGCTGGATTTCACAGGTGAGTTTGACAAGCTGTTGCTATCAGGAGAGGAAGAGTACCAGCACTCTTGAAAATATATATATATACACATATTTTTCAAAGTTAATTTAAAAAATGAAAATTATATGTTATAATCATGTTGCAAACTGCATTTTACAGCTTTTGTTCCTTCTTTTGCTTTCATCCCGCAGTTACTCTATTCGCCATTCCATAAGCATGCCTGCGATGAGGTAGTATACTACCCATTTTCTATTTGCTGTGGTGATGCTCAACAGTGTAATGAGGGGGGATTTGCATACTTTGATCCTGATCCTGCAGTTTTTAGTTGGATGAATAGACACACTTCAATCAATTAAGGTTATTCATGTAGATGAAGGCTGCAGGACAGGCCATCTGTGGGTTTGTTTTTTTTTCCTTTTAATTGTATTAACTGTTTAATCTCTGTACCAGCCTTTGAGTAACTGAAGCCATTCTGAGATGTATTTGGGTAGCTGGTTGTTATTAGGTTGGTATTACAGAATCAGAAATTCAGTTGTTCTGCTGTCTCTAGAACATCATCCAAAGCCCATTAATGTCAGAGATACTTTCACTCCAAAAAGCTTTGGATCATGCTCCTGTGGAGGGATTTTAGATGAGTACTTTCATATTTTAATGGCTGTAATCTTGCTTTACTTGACTGCAGCCAAATATTGATGTCTATTCAAGTAAAGCTCCAACTGTTTTCAATAAAATCAGGATCCAACTTTCTTTTTACCCCTCAGCCTCTAAATACATGAATATCCCCATTCTCTGCCAAGCATGTGGGGAAAACAAATCTCCTAACTGTATGATGGATGCCAATTCATTCAATTTCAGCAGGTGCATAGTTTAAGGCAAGCATTCACCAGTATGACCTGTAGATAAAATATAAGTCATAAAACTAATTTTTTCTCTCCTTTTGACCCTTCTTGCCCTGTGAAAAGTTGGTCATCTATTTAACACAAACTAAGAGTAAAGCTGCATTATTTTCCAGCTGGCTTCCATTTGCCATTTCCTTAAATTAGGGTCAGTTTAACTTAGCCTGGTGAGGGATATGATGTAAATGTATTTGCAGAAATAGAGGCCATCATCATGCTCCTGGTAAGTTCCCAGAATGTGCCCAGAGGATGAACAGAAACACTAAACTTTTAGCAGCCATTGGTTTCATCGCTTTGTGAAATGAAGCACAGGCTCCTGCATGTGTTTGCCTTTCCCCATGGATGACAGAGGCATGGGCACCTGCCAGGGTAAGGTGGTTCTGCCTCATTCTTCCATTGTGAGGGTACCCTCCGTTATGGTTAAAGATCACCATTACACTTTATTTTGTGTAGGAACAAATGGACGTAGTGGTTTTTGTTCATCCTGTTGGCTGTGTTCTTAGGAGGTATCCCATGCTTTCAGTGGTAGTAGTTTCTGTAATCTCTTTCCAGATATACCACAACGATAGGTGAAAAAAAAGCTGAAGAACTAAACATTCAATTAAGTAACTGCTTCATTATACTGCACTGGGCTTAGAGAGATCTTGTCACCTTTTGTTTCTTATGGTAAAGAAAGTACAAGAGGAACCCTGCTGGACAACACTTTCTGAGCTGCAGAGTCTTCCCTAATAATGAAGCACAAAGTATGCTATAATTAATGCTCTTAGTTATTAAGCAAGGAGCAGAGAACCAGGAGGAGGTCCCCTTTACCCACTGGTAGAGTTGCCCAAGTCCTTTGTGCTGGCTAAACTGCTGGAGAAGGGAGCCTATTTATTCACTCCAGCTTGTATTCCTACATGGAACAGGGATTATCAGCAGTGGGGAAACCACTGCAAAAAGGGGACAAGAGGCATCCTCGTAAGCAACTGAGGGGAAACTTGAGCACAGATCTCTATGGGGATCCATACTCTCACTTTAAAAAAATATATACATTATATTCATAATATTACATGGCAGATATTAGTTGTGGTCAGTATGTTCTGTTTGCAGTAAGAAATGTAAAAAATTGAATGCATTTAAAATGAGAGAAGCTATGTTTCAATTTTGGAGAAAGAAAGAACGAACAAGGTTATCAGAAAAGCTTAGCTGTGTCAGAAGGGCAGCATTGGAACAGAGTCTGTCTAAAGTCTTTGCCTTTGAAAGCAGCAGGATACACCTGCAGTCACAAAATCATGGAGTCAGGATTCCCCAAAGGTATCTAGGACTCACTTCCTATGCCGTTCTAATCTCCTTCATCCTTGCCTCAGGACGTTAAACTGTCATCTTTTTAATTATGCTGATTATGAACTTGCTTGTCAGCTGAAAAAAATAAAAATGTTAATTTCATTACAGCAACAGCACAAATGGATAGAACCTTAGAAATGCAGTACTACAGCCAGCATACTCTGGTTATTCTTCTAAGATGATAAATGTATCAGAGGGTAGGCAGGCCAGTCACTGTTTGTTGGTTTCAATTACTAGGCAGGTTCTGCTTTTGCAAATTTGTAGCTAAAAAAAATACTCATCCGCTTACTGTAATTGGATTTGACTGACGGAGCACAAGTGACTGTTAATACCCTAATAATAATAATAATCAGTCTGCAGCCCTGTGCTGCCAGCCAGCCTTCATTCTGTCCTAGCATTGTTGCCTGGTAAGAGCTGATCAAATTGTGGAGTTATCCCATGACATTTGCAACTGACTCTTATTCTTTCCTTCAACTTTTCTCCTAGGAATTCTCCAACATTCAAGTCATTTGAGGAGAAGGTTGAGACAACTGTCACAAGCCTTAAGGTAAAGGTTAGAGGCTGAGTTACATGTCTGTGCTTGTTAAAGTGTAAAAGCTTACTCTGTCCCTGTCATTTGTACAGGAGACCAATTGAATTCACAGTTCCATCAATGATGTCATGTAACTGCAAAAGCACTGGTGGAAAATTAAGGCAATATGCAGAGAAATAGTCTTTCTCTGCTTTATTGCTAAAAAATTACTTCTGTTTTATTCCAAAGTAAACAAGTGGTCTCAGAAATGCCAAAAATACAGCCACACTAAAATGGAAAGCAGAGACATCTCGGAAGGTGTGACCACAGTTGATCATGATGGGCAAGGCAAAGCAGATGCAAGGTCAGATTTTGAAAACAGTATGGCCTCATGAGCTTTGTGATGTGCGCTGCCAGACAGATGCAGCCATGTGCTTTGCAGTGAACTTCCATCCCTGAACTACACTAACAGTTCTTATTCATTGGGTAAAGTCAAGTGTGCTCATAAAATGACATTTTACTTTGCTGCGACAGAAAGATGCGAATGCATTCCAAATACAGTTTTGTCAGTGGAAAAGGACCACATTGATCACCCCTCAATTTAGAGGGAACTAAAAATACTAGATTAATGTCAACGGGGGCGTTACAACTTGTAAAGTGTTAAAAAGGCAAGAAAATGGCCTTCCATTTGGGACAGGACATTCCTGCTTACAGAAAATTCATATTCCAGCTAGAAATGAAGCTGAAGGTGCACAGAGAAGGTCTGTCTTTTCCATGCCACTGTGAAATCATGCAGCAGATAAAATTTTCCAGTCAGTGTCTGAGGAAAGTGAGCAGCAGAGAGCTTGATTTATTTTGATGTTTCTAAGTAAGCATGTCCATCAAAGAATGCAGAATTGCTCTATAATTTTCACCTTTTGAATGTTCGCATTTATTTAGTGATAGGCTGTTCTGACAACTTTAAGTCATGATAGTCTAGGGTAATGTCATTTCCATCGCACCGTTTCAGAGAAGGAAATGTCATTTCAGTTTCACGGGTCGGAGGCAGTATCCCAGGGAAGACTAGGAGCATTCCAAGGAGCTACAACAGAACACAGACCTCCAGAGCCCCAGCTCAGTGCCTCTGCACACCTTCCTATTTATTCTTTTCACCTTAGCTGCAAATGCTTTTTATACTCAGCCTCACTGTAGGAGAAATTCATGGCATGAGGTGCATCAGCTTGGAAGGTCTGAATTCCTGTCTGTTGCAGTCAAGCATATCACTTGCTTATCTCTTTATGTTCCTTCTACCCATTTGGATAAGGGATGCAGCTTATTGGAAAACCTGAAGTCTGAAATGGAGAAGTACAGCACTTCTTGTACCCATTTAGTCATCTACTTGCTAAACCTATTCTGAGGACTTTCAGTCGTACTTCTAGCTCTGAAGTTTCCTTCTGGACTACTCTAGACTCCACAAATCCTTTCCTCATACACGTAGGCCAACCTGTGAGAAGGACAGCTTAAAGCCTTTTGCCTTGTTTTGAAGGTTAAAGGACAAATGTGAATGATGTCCTTTCTGCATCAGGGAAGTGGTGTCGGTTTCCAGTCACCTCAGTGTGTCATTCAGAAAGAGGAGAAGTTAATTCACTTCACACTGTATAGCTCTGAAAGCCATTTCTTCTAACAGTGATCTGCTTGAGCAGCCTGATCTTATTTTGCTGACTAAACAAAGGCATTCTTCTAGAGGAGGCTATTTTTCATTCTAGCGCTTAGCATATCATGTTCTTTTAGATCAGCCTTTAAAGAATCTTTAGTTAAACAAGACAAGACAGAAAGTCTTGAGTCTAAAGTAATCTTCCACATCCCGTGAAACCTTCATTGTCCAACTTTATTGGCAAACCCACTGACATTTTTTGAAATGCTTTCTGTCTGTATTATCTTTGTTTCTTTCACTTCTTTGTGAAATGGAGAAAGGAAGCTGGAGTCATGGACCTAGGGTGCTACCAATGTAGGCTGTGGGCAACTGGGAATGTCTCAGCACTGTTCTTCCTTCTCCTTGCCTGTGTTCCAAGGCTTGCAAGATTAGGAAGACTGGGGCAAGGGGGTGATCATAGACTGTCCCTTCAATTCTAGAATCCTGTTGTGATCTGAAAAAGTGAAGAACTTCCCAGAGAGGTTTCTGACAAAAGAACAGCATTAGCATTATCATCCTCCCCTGTCACACCTGCCCCCGCCACAATATTAGGTACAGATCTTCAGTGGTCCTACAATGTTCTGCGGTCAGCCAAAACCGATGTTCAGATTTCATACATTTAGAAGTCAAATTTCAATTTAGATGTTACCTGCTCTTGAGTTTGGACTTGCAGTTTTCTTAGGAGAGTGTATTAATTCAGCTTCCCCTGGAAATTAACAGGACCTGGATGCCTGATTCTGTTCAACTTTCTGAAAACCAGAGCACTGATAAACCAAATGTTTGCTGTAAACAGTGAGGTATTTGCCAGAGGCATTCAGTAGAGTGACTTACGTGATTCTTGTATGTGAATGGAAGAGCAGACAGAAAAGCAAATAGAAAATGAAACTGTGTTAATGTTTCTGATTTTTTGAGGTATCCAAATTCAGATGCATCTTATCTGAGTAATTTGAAAAAGTGCAGGAATGGTTTACTTTCACAATCACTCTGATCAGTTTGAATCAGTATTCTTTTGAGAATTTTAATTGGCAAATAAAAGTCATGAGTTTTGCCCTAAAAACTTAATAGTAGCTTTACTAGACAGTGCTGCCTTTTCACGGCGAGCTCTGAGCCTACCAACACTTAACAATGTATGTATTCTGTACTGCTGTTTGCGAAAAATCAGTGATGGATCGATACCTCCTGAAAGTCAGCACAGCCCACTAGACTGGACACAGATTTTTACCTCTTGAGATGGGAACTTTTAGTAAATGTGATTCAAACTGTCAGAGAAAATACCAAGCCCACTACTGCCCTATTTTATTGAACTTTCAAGCTAGGCAAGCTCCTGTTCTAGCTGATGAAACAAAAGATTACATAGGATTAACCCTTTGGAGCCTTGAGACACAAAGTTCATTTAATTAAAATAATCTTCCTAAGCATTCAGTGGCCAACAGGCTGGAAAAATGCCATCTTGTCTTTAAGTCCTGCTGTAGTTCTAGGACGGAGTAAAAAGTTTTGCCCTATTTTCAGGCTTGAATCAATTTCAAGTAAGCCAAACAAAAATGAATGTTCGCTTACCAAGACAACCCAGTCAAAACAGCATTGTTTCGTTGTCACTTAGTCTTGACCATTTCTAAATCTTTAGATGAAGCTCTGCCTTTGTTAGGAAAACTCTGTTTCAGAGATTTAGTCATACTGGGTTTTGGTTTTAATACTTCTATTTACAAATTCAGCAAACTGAAGCATTTTGAAAGTAAATAACCTGTGAGCACATTGTTGTATATTTCGTTAATGGAATTTGGTGTAACTCTTCCTCCTCCCTCCCCACAGGAACACAGTCTGGACAATTTTATATATCAGTATCTAGGTAGCTACAAGTACCTAACGGGAGACACACTGCTGGTTTTGTTCTTTGGTTTTTATATTCCTTCTGCTGTCCAAAATTCCAGTACAGTTTATGTATTTTTAGAGCAGCTGCATTACCATTGCTGGTGGATGAGCCACTTTGCTTAGCAAATGAACCAGTTTATTTTCATACCCATCTCTTATCCAGCCTGCATAGGATATGGAAACTGGAAAAAAACAGTGAAACCGGTGTGAGTTACAAATGTAAAGAACCCCACTAAGTTTACTGGTAGAATCTAGGATCCTGCCTGGGATCTACTTTGGGGCTGGTTCCTTTAAGCAAATGATAAATGCCACTGGCAGATTTTATGGTTGTAGCCTAGAAGTGTAGAAATTAGGGGAGGAAGGGGGTTTCTTTATCTGACTGGTTTTATAGCTTTTATTCTAAGAAAAACCCAACACCACGTTTTCTGCATGCTTTGAATGGTTCCCAGCCCTCTATGGCCATGGGGTGGAATGCAAATAGGACTTGCTACACAGTCTCATTAGAGGAACTTGCTGTTCTCTTTGTTTGCCATGTTTCAGACCAAGGTTGGTGGGACAAGCCACACAGGGGGCAGTTTTGAAGAAGTTCTCAGCTCTACAGCCCATGCCAGTGCTCAGAGCTCTCTTGCTGGCACCCGACTCCCTGAGAGCGAAGAAGAGCTTCAGTGCTAGACCGTGGGCCCTCCTGCGCCTCACATGCCTCTCCAGAGACTTGTCCAGCCGATGATTTTTAGACCTCCCTCGCCACCCAACTTGTGCAATAAGGTTTTCTCAGCTTTGGAAAATTGCCTCCCTGGCCTTGTGCTGGAGAAAGACAGCTTGCTCTGTTAGTATTTCGGATGGGCCATTTTATCGTCAGGTACTTTGTACCTCATAGAGACCACACATATAAGTCATTGATTTATAAAGCTCTAAATTCTATGTTAAGTGACCAAAATAGTTTTAATTTTCATGTAACTTCCTTCCACCAATCTCCTAGTCCCTGTTTCTTATTTCTTTTAGTTTACTCTATCTGTTGGTTTCCAACTCCCCTCTCAGTGCCACGTCAGACAGATGGACCTAGAGCTGTGTAAAGATGTCTGCTGCCAGCAGTAGTCCATATACCAGCTGTCTACCAGCCATACCAGGTGCCCTTTGCTCAGGAGTGTCTGTACATGATCTATTTCCTAATGGAATTAAATCACTTATTGTCATAACAAAAAAGTTTTTTCTCCTTCACTGATACAGTCTGGCATTTCCCTCCACCCATTAGTCAGCAGTTACGGAGGACAGGAAGAGACACCCAGTTATCCATACAGAAACTGAACTGGTCACAGCTGCTGATTTAAGATGATCATTGTAGCTGGAAAAGTGTCAGTTTAAATATATGTTCATTGCTTGCTCTCTGTGGTTTGGTAGGACTTGACAATGCAAGTGTAGAGCGGAGGGAAACTCTAATATTAAATTTTGCCTCCATGTCTTCCCCTTAAAAATAAGGGAAGGTATTTTTATGAGCCTCAGTCAAGATACAGCCTTAAGTGAAAGAATACAAAACCAACACTTGGCTTAAGATGTGCCATAGGTTAGAGAGCCCATGCCTTCAGTCCCCGTTTCAGAGCTGCTAGCATAAACCCCGTTATCTTACAAATACACAGGATGAGTAGGTACTTCACTTTTTGTGTCAAATTTTGTTGTGCTTCACTCCAGGACATAATTCACCAACCACATTGTATCTGCTTAATCACCACGAGCCAGTCATTGCTCAGCTTTGCTTCAGCATGTTTTCTTGCATCCTTTTAACATTTTTTTTTTCTAAGAAAAGAGCAGCACACTTGTGACACTATCTTGCTGTCTAGTGAGCATGTGTCAGTCTGCATGTTGCATTACTCAGTTCACCAGAAGGAGATGATAACAACAGACAGGATGGAAAAAAGTCTGGCTACTTTAAAATGAATGCTTTTTTTTTTTTTTTTTTGAGCATAACCAAAAGCTTCAAATCAGCGTTAGTGAGTTTGACATTACAGACTGCTTAAAATCTTGTGAGGAAACTTGGCTTTAAGTGACTTTTCTTCCGGTGTAGCTTTTGTTATAGTTTTTACAAAGTTGAAAGTCCTTTCATAATGTTCTACTGGACACAAGTTAACTCTGGACATTTATAGCAAATGCCTCTGTAGTGTGATTTTTAGCATGGAAGCAAATCTCATTAGATTTTTTGGTACAGTTTTCTTGTGACAGTTTGCTAGCTTATTTTACATTGTTTTGTGCATAAATGTGAATTTATTTAAATAAAGAAGATATTAATGGTCAACTTAGTTTGTGTAAATGAAGTTATTGATACTTACTAAAAATAAATTTCTCTCTTCCTCTTTTACACTGTGTTGTTTTCTTTTTTGTGTATTTACCAACATTACTGTGCATATCTAAGCCTTGCTATGTTACTGCAGAGTATGAAGGTAAATTGCAAGAACATAATCTGCCGTTCTTACAGTTTTTAAAATCTGTTCAGTCCCTTTCTGAACATGAAATTCCCCATGGAAAGCTATGGCTCAACTTTTGAAATTGTTGAGGTTCAAAGGAGAAAAATGATCGAACAGAGTAAAAGTGAAATGGGTGGCCGAAAACATCTTCTAGATCTAAAACTATTGAGCTTTTGAGCTGGGGCACCAGCCAAATCAAGGTTAAAAAAAGGGGTCCAAGCACTATCCCCTTGTACAGGACACTGATTTATACTTCCTTTTATTTATGTATAATGTATATACATACACAGACAAATGCTTCTGGGAAAACAGTATATTGCTTTAAACTATGTTAATTAACAGCATAATTTAAAAAGCTGGTGCAAGTATGACTGTTAGTGGAGGCAGGAAGGCCAGACAAGCTTCTCTTCCATATAAATACTTCCATGTTACTGTCATTGCAGCACTATGTGTAGGCTCCATGCTCACATGAAGATCAGGAGAAAGACAGGAGGAGGCGATTTCCTCTCATAGGTCACATGCCCAGGGCCTAGCACGCTTTTCTGATAGGTGAACAGTGCACTTTGGTACTGTAGTAGGAAGCCTGAAGCCCCACAGGCTGTTTGCTAACCCTTCTATGAACCTGTCATCACAGCTCATGCTCTCTCCTCCAGTCTCATTCCAACCAGTTCCTATTAAAATGCAGTGCTCAAAATGGACACACAATTGCACCTGCACTGAGTAGAAGGAACATACTTTTACATATACCTGCTGGATTTCTTTGAACAAAACGAAACCCCACACATTGCACACCCAAACCCCGTCTCTTTCCCAGGATAGTATTTACCTGGCATTATTGCACTGACTCCTCCTGCAGAACTGCGCATCCCAGCCAGTAAAGCCTACTGCTGCACTGGAGGAACCAACTGTTCCTGCTGGGGTAGTGCTTGCACTGTGTTTCTATCAAACAAATTTTAAGGCTACTGCTCTTCTGTCAAGAATGCTCCCAAGCATCTGTAGCTCTTTCATGCTTGGCATGCAATACAAACTAATGGAGATTATGCTTTAGATGCATCTTGGTGGAATAAAAATGCTGAAGAACGATGGGCCCACTCCATCGCTCTTGCAGTTGACAATCAGCTGCCAGTAACAACTGAACAGTTTTGTATTGCTCGGTAAAGCGCAGCTTGTTCTTCCAGGGTCTCCACAGGGCACAACTGCTGCTTTGCACAGTTCCCTGAGCGGAGCGGGCATCCCACGTCTCACCTGGAGCACTACGCTTTGCCGATTTTGTGCACTGTGCCACCTGCTAAGACAAGAGCCCCCAGCAGCTCTGCACAGCGCACTCTGCCTCTGCCAAAGGCACCAGCTGCAGAATGCAGCGTGAGCTTCCGTCAGGCCCCCGAGGTCTGCGGAGAGACATTTCCTGAGTCACGGTGCCTGAGGATGTCTGCTCAGCTGGATGACCTACCTTTCAAGGGGATGGCAATTGAATTTACAGTTTTACGCTGCCTCCTTTGACATGAGGCTGAAGACAGAGAAGCCAGCTCCAGGTCCCTACCATGCAGTTTGTCCAGGTGCGAACTTTCATTACGTGGTAATTGTGACATCACCCTCATCTCCAGCAGCACACATGACGGCAGCTAGTAATGCAGCCTGGCCTCATTATGACATTAACCATAGTTAATGTCAACCATAACTTGTCAACCACACTGCACTTTCACATCAGCGTTATTACTTCTGCTAAAAACTCCTTTACAGCAGAATCAGCACCAGTGTGTAACAGCGCTAACAAGGGACGGCCAGCTCTGCCTGGGCTTCTGCATCCAAAGGTCCCTCCTAACCCGAGCTACTCTGTGATGATCTATTACCTGTACAACAGCCTGTAAAATTGCCAGTCTGGGATGAGAGGGAGTCAGGAATACAGGCCTTACGGAAACGTCAGCAGCATGCCCTGATACAACGTGAACAGTGGAAAAACTGTATGAAACAATAAATGTATTGAGAAAAATGTAATTAATGAGATGAACAGTTTTATCCACCATCACTTCTTCAGGCTTAAGCACTCCAAAGAAATCTCATCTCTACGTCTGGCTCTGTCAAGAGCTTCTAGAGAAACATGGTCATTGGTCTCATTTACAGGTAAAACACTGAAAAGATATTAACCCATTGATACAGAAGCTACATAAATCCACAAGACAAGACTACCTGTCCCAGTCAGTGCATTACATAACAAATTAGATATTGCTATCAGCTAGATTTTAAACTTACCTGAATTTCCTCAGTGGAGAATCTATTTGTAACTGAGACTGCATCAATCAGAGGCTGATTAAAAAAAGAAAAAAAACCAAAGAAACTCATTCTAAATATTTGGTCCTTGACACAACCTCTGATCTGGGAGGTAACTATCCTACCTGCTCCTATCTAAGTGGTCCCGAGATACTCCACAGTGATTGCGCAGAAAAAAAAATCTGCTGGCAGAATTAGTGATGTTATGGGAGGAAAAACAATGCACAAAATATAAAACAAAGTTATTTATTATAGCTACAGTGTTTAGGAACACTTCAGGAATGCGGATGAGATGTAGCAGCTATTTTTTCATTCCTTTCTGCATTAATCTGAGATACAAGCTGAAGCATTTCTGGGTGAACAAACTTTCCTGCAAAAAAAAGAAAAGGAAAGTGAATTAAAAATGCTCTCATTTTCCTATGTGTGAAAGCTTGCCAGTGATGCTGCTTTAGGCTCAAAATAAGCACCAACTTATTATTTTAAAAAAGAGAGTACTCCCATTTTACTCCAACTATGGAATAACTGTAAGAGTAGCTACAGCTATTTTTTCCCCCCAAACTTACAAAAATATTTCATGCTCTATTATGACACATAAGAGCTGAAAAAAAGGATGCACCCTGGCCAGGACAATCCCATGCTCTGTATCCTGCTACAGGAAAGCACCTCAATTACAGGCGCGTGTGGGGTTTATGCTGTAGGCTCTACTGAGACACCAGCTTTAGTTACTGGGTTCTAGTAGGAGGGCAGAGATGTCAATTAGAAAACTAAGTATTCCAGCTATGGTGATGTTGTCCTTTTTGTCCTTCTTCCCTAACCAAATTATTGCATTTTTCAGAGAGCTTATTACTTCCCTGAGGAGTCACCAAAGTACACATGGGACTTGTCAGGGACTGTGTCTGGTGATTGCTGGTCCTCTCCTCGAGTTTCTCTGTCCCTAGTTTTTCCCAGAATAGGATGACTTAGAGTTACAGACCTTTCCTGGTGTCCAACTCCCTTGCTAAAATAATAAAGACTATTATTTTACCTATTCTTCCTTTCCTCTATCAGCAGTGGATAGAATAAAAAGTAACACCTGAAACACGAAGCACCCAAAACATTTCACTGGGCTCGTTCTTGCATGTACCTTGGGCAAGTTACACAAGACGACGCAGCTCACATACGGACAACCCATTCTATTTCTCTGGCTCATGAAACACTAACAAAGTAGAAACAAGCTGACAGAGCATCAGTGAAGACTGAAGCCTCCTTTATTGCCCTCTGATGGTACAGGGAGATCCTTAAACATAGGCAACTGTAAGGAAAGCTGGGCCTCTCTCTAGGTAAAAAGTGAGGTAAAAGGTACTGGGCACAAATGAAATTCAGGTTCAATACATACAGATAAATGTAAATTATTTTCACACTGCATTAAGTTTCCCTAAAAACATTTAGGGTACCTGTGCAACAAGTAAAATAACTAGTGCTCACTTGCTCTGAATGTCTATCAGAAAAAAAGGTGATTTATATATTTCATTTCATTTAGGTAAGAAAAAAAAAAAAAGAAGCCCGAACGTCATACCAGCAGTTGAATCATAAAAATCCTGCAGTCTGCCAGGTGTGTTTTCCAACTCTTCGTACTCAAATGCTTGCAGTATCATCTCGCACTGATCCAATTGTTTTACAAACTTGGCTTCTGCAGTACACTGGTTTTCATATTCCTGAACAGATTTGCAGTTACAAGAAAAAAAAATTGTTGTTCTGAAATAGAGTATTAGAAGCTTTTTATATATCTAGAATTTTCCTCATTAGTACAAGCCACTCCATAAATATTCATGACAGTTACGTCTTTCACTCTCCTTTTAAGACTGCTCTTCAGCAAAACACTTGAAGGAAGTACATGCCAAATTTCTATTAAATGTAACAGGACTTAACAACACAATTCTTCTGCTTACTTTAACTTAAAAGCATACCAAGTGTTTTGGCTGAATCAGGGATGATATGGAGACAACTTACATGATATAAAAGTTAAATAATTGGTTCCATTTAAAAACATCTTACACATAAAGATCCTTTCAGGCCTGGTTAAGGCTATGAATTACCGCAGCGTGTGCCTAGGCATTACCACTACCTGGTTTTAAGACCTATTTTGCACTTTTCTACACCACATGCTGTTCTTATAAGGAGTTGTTCTTTACATTTCTCCTGTCGCTCCTCCTTAATCTCTTTGGTCTAATCTGTCTGAGCTGCTTATGTCTTTATGTCTCTTCTAGAAGACTGGGAAGGGAGTTGTTAAAGTCTGAAGGGGAGGAAACCCCTTAAGTTCTTTAATCTCTCTGCTATCTTTTCTCTTTCCAGTCGTCATCTGCATATATTTGCGAGTCAAAAGGAGCGTGGCCAGCAGGTCGAGGGAGGTGATTCTCCCCATCTGCTCTGCCTTGGTGAGACCCCACCTGGAGTAGTGTCCAGTTCTGGAGCCCTCAACATAAGAAGGACATGGACCAGTTGGAGAAGGTCCAGAGGAGGGCCACGAAGATGATCAGAGGGCTGGAGCACCTCTCCTATGAGGACATGCTGAGAGAGTTGGGGCTGTTCAGCCTGGAGAAGAGGAGGCTCCGGGGAGACCTGATAGCGGTCTTCCAGTACCTCAAGGGGGCCTACAGGAAAGATGGGGACAGGCTGTTCAGTAGGGCCTGTTGTGATAGGACAAGGGGTAATGGGTTTAAATTAGAGGGAGGCAGATTTAGACTGGATATTAGGAAAAAATTTTTTACAATGTGAGTTGTAGAACACTGGAACAGGTTGCACAGAGAGGTGGTGGACACCCCATCCCTGGAAACATTCAAGGCCAGGCTGGATGAAGCTCTGAGCAACCTGATCTAGTTGGGGATGTCCCTGCTTCTTGCAGGGGGATTAAACTAGATGACCTTTGAAAGAGAACGAACTCTTTTGGCAGCATTACAAACGAGAATTTCAGGAGAAGAACTATTGCTGTTTGCTTGTAAAGGTCTGTCCCACTCCCAGCAACCAACTGGGAGTATCAACCTGTTACCAAGCTCTTCGTGCCAGACAACCCACCAGATTTTATTCATACCTCAGCTCACATTAACCTCAAGAAACATCAGCTATTATATGTGCAATTGTGCACAGTGCTGAAATAAACACTTACTGTTTCCTCCCCACAGGTGTTTAAGAGTGTGAAATAACACTATACCTTGGAAAAACAGTAACCTGTCTCTCAAATACCACAGTCTAGCTTTTAAAAGTCACTCCTGTGCTTTTGCTCTTGAAAATAAAAAAGCAAGACAGAGCTGAAGTGTGCTGACTCATTCACTTTGATGTTTTTTTCAAACGTATTTTGGATTAAGTTATAAAGTGAATATGTATCTGCCACCTTTCTCCCCTACGCTACACTTGCAGAGTGCCGACCAATAGAGCCCAAAGCAATAGTCCTCTTCAGGCTGAAAGGGTGCAGAGACCAGGACAGAGCAGTGCTGGAAGGACTTGCTAAAAGCGTCAACAGATCTTGTCCCAGGCACTGTTCAGCTCGGGGCCATAACTTCCTTCACTCACAAAAAGAAGTCAGAGGGAAGTGCCTCTGGCTAGCTGCGAGCAGACTATCGTACCAAGTGAACAGACACTTCTTATTTTCTGCCTCTTTATTTCTTTTTAAGAAGCATCTAGTTGTTCCACTTAAAATAAGACTAGAGGGACTACATGTGATTATTAGATTTTTAGGTTACACTTGCTGCTACATGGGTTACACTCATACTGCTGCATTGGAGGCTCAATGCCAGTAAGTTACCTCGAAGGCAGAAACAAAGAACAAATGATCAAAAGTGTGTGTATGTTAAATAATGGTTAATAAGAATGATAAAAAACTAACACACTGAGAAATTAAATGCGTACTGAACCAGCTCTTACACAATCTGAAGAGAAGATTGAGGCAAAGAAAAAAAAAAAGTGCACAAAAGTCCTACAGGACTAATCCTATCTATCAAAAACTCCTTTTCCACAATTAAAACAGCTTCCCAAGGGAGAAGGAAACAGTGATCAATAAACAAATGCACACACACATTATTTCCCAGATTCAGTTATGCTGATTTACCCCCTTTACCTTGAACTACGGCACTGAAAACCCATTCCCATTGCCAGTTTGACCACACAACTATAGCAAGGAAAAAAAAAACCCAAACAAACAGGGTGCTGTAACAAAGGCAGAAATTGGCTACAAGTATCTGGAATTCAAATACAGTCCAAGTGGAAAAGTAAGAATATCAGCATAAAATACAGTTTCAGGTCACAGAGTCCCAGAAACATATAATCCTTTGTTTGCAACAACACGTGAACAAGAGATTGTGGATGCACTTGTCGTTATGTGACTGCACACCACGAAAAGATAAAGCACAGTAATTATAAATGTGAATTGTTTGGAAATAATCTAATAATCCCTGGTTTGCAAGTATAAGATTTTATGAACTAACAGCATGAGTTCACATCAAAAAGTTAAATCACCTTCAAATACAGAAGATACTTTCCAATACAAACATTTAAAGTACCCAAGACCAGCCAGCAATCTGTGTTGTTTGCAGGAAAGCACCGTTCTGTGTCAGTGCACAACATTTAAGTTTAAACCAGAAGTTACTACTACATATTTTAGCCTAACGGGCTGTATAATAAAGAAATGGAGGCCACATAAATTATTACTTGCATAAAAAGCAGAAAATACTCCACAGCATCATCAGCTCCCATTATTTTTTTCCTGTATTCAAAGATCATAAGCTGCAAAGGGCCAGATGTGAACAAAAGAGATAATGTAGTAAAAAAACCCAGATCTATATCCAAGAAGGCTGGATGCAGAGGACAAACTATTCCTTCAGTTGTACAAACCAAGCCCTGGACAGGTTCATCTGGAATTTCAGAGGCCAGAGGCAGAAGCTGGTTATTTTATCAGTTGGGAGGCTTTTTTGAAAAGGATTCCAAAGTGGCCTTGGCTCATACTGTTAGTTTTAACTCCCACGGAAATTAATCCACCTTGCTTGACGTCAAAATAAGAGATGACACAGTTCCACAGGTAAACATGAAGAGGACAATGGGCCACTCTGTATTTTAGCAAAGGATTAAAAGAATGCAAGCTTACCTCCCAGAGTTCATAGATTTCTTTTTTGAGGTCCTCTGATAGAAGCTGGGTCAGCTGTTGCATAGCTGCCTGAAATAAAAAAAAAAAAAAAACATTGCCATTTATCCATTTTTTGAGAAAGTACATTTTTATGATTATCTTTTTTGAAGAATTAACTACTTGTTAGCAAGTTTGTAGAAACAAACACTACACAGCATGTTATTCTAAAGTGCACATGTACATAAATCCACCAGATAAACAGTAAGACCACTCAGTGGGAGATCTTTTCTGGAGCTACTTAAGTGAATTGTTAGAAAACAAAAGAAAACAATCTGAAAGTGCATCCAATATCTTCAAGAGTCCAAAAAGAATCCCAGAGCAAAATAGGCAAGTCAAATGCCAGGGAACTGTTGTCGCTTACCAGCTCTACCTTCCAGATTTAACTACTGGAGGCAACATTTGAAATTAATAGGTTATAGGTACAGTTCACAGAAGCAGCTTCAAAATACTAACTCCTAGTGTTGGCAAAGAACTGCCCCCTCTCAAGCACTCAACTAGCACATCTCCAGTAGCAGGGCTAAGAACAGCTACTGACTGGCAACACAACAAAAGCCCTTAAAAATCTCCGATTTTGAAAAACAGAGGAAAAAAAAAAATCCATTTAATAGTCTGTAGCAATAAGACACAGCGCTCCCAGACCATGTGTTCAACAACAAAAATCTTGGTACAAAGTTTAACGCAATATCAAACTGATGGTATAACTGATGGCAAGCAGAAGTCATTCTGCACGCTCTTCGTGCTCTCACAGCCAATCGGTCTCATTTTTGTGCTATTTCTACTGTTTTCCTAGTAACACTGCTTCTGAAACAATCAACATCACAGACAAGACAAAGGTTTTGTGCCATGATTGTTTCTCCACTTCAAATACAGGGTATAGTGTCACAATACGGCTGATTTGAACCAGCTGCTCCCCATCACTGAAGCATGAAGGTTTCATTCCTTCCCACCTCCTTCCAGCTCTGGAGCTCATCAGATTTCGAGGTTAGCAAGCCAAAATTACTTACCTGGCAAAAAAAAAACCCAAAAACCAAAAAAAACCCTCTAAATAATCTTTTTTTTTTTTTTATAGAGTTATTTTCTGCTGCCTTAGCCTTGGTGAGCCTAGCTGATTAAACCTACTGCACAAGCAGCAACCTTCAGAATCAGCTCAATGTCAGCTGTAGAGCAAAGAGAAAAAAAGGAGAAGTCTGCAGAGGAAGTAGCATATTGATAATTCAGCTCAAAGCCACCTCATGAAACTGTTACCCTTGGTGTATTTTTACAACACAGAATTTCAGAGTCAGCCTAAATGTTTAATGCTTGACTCTCCTTCGCACAAAGTCAACAGCAAAATTCTCATTGAGTGAAATGGGAGCAAAAGGAGCTGCAAATACTTAAGAAAATTTCTTAAACATACTTAGGCATCAAAATACCTTTTTCATTGCCTAAATACAAATGACAATTCCCTCTAGGCAAAGCTGAAGCCTGATCCTCAGTGACAAAAAACCTTTGGAGGCTCCCAGGAAAGAGATTTTTTGTTTAGTATAGGAACACACTAGGAAGTATATTGAAAAAAAAGAAATACCAAAGTTGCAGTTAGTGAAGATAGTACTTCAAGAATGCTGAATACCCCACTGACCTTTAATTTCCACTTTCTCAGCAAAGAGGTTGCTCATAGAGTTAGTCATAGCCCCTCAATCCCAAGTTTTAAACAGATAAGCACAAAAGTGAGTGGGGGGGGAATAATCACTGCAACATCTTTTACCCTCTTTGAAGAGCTAATTGCAGCCTCTGAAGTTTCTGAGGCATCATGTTGCCCTCTAGCTGCGGCTGGAAGAGTAGTTTAAATTTTCTTCAAGTAATACAGCAAACCAGAAATGACAAAACAACAGTCTGGATACCCACAAGGCCAAAAGAAAAATAACTCTAGGCACAATGCACTCACAGACTTGTGCCCTTGTGTCTGGAGTCCTGTGAAAATGGTTTAAATAAAGTCTCTGTCACAACCACACAAACTGGCACCACACAAAGGATTTGCCACAAACTGTCATCCACCCTTCTCCATGTACCGACTCCCTGCTCCCCACCTCTTGGTAAGGCTGGTCAACAAACTAATTCAGGCTACCAAAAATCCTAGTTCAGGCAGAAGTGTCCCTTGTCCCTGCTCCTTGTAGGGGTGTTGGACTAGATGACCTTTAAAGGTCCCTTCCAACCCAAACCATTCTATGAATCTAAGTAGCCAACATGAAGATTGTTGCAAAGGTTCTCCTTCCTAACTTTGTACTTGGTGACATTACACATATAAAAATCAGGAGTTAAAAATTTTGTTTGTTTGTAGCATATCGGTCCAACGCCAACGGCAGTATTATGTTGCTTAGAGGGTCTCTTCACTACCACCAGAACATTAAAAACATGCAGAATGCTTTGCAGATGTGATTTTGCGCCTTATGTCCATACCTCTTCTCTCCTGTGTTTCTCCTCTTTTGAGATATTATCGGCAGGAGCAATATCTCCAACAATGCATTCAGCCATATCGTGAACCAAAGCTAATCGGATGCATCTGACAGGAAGCAAAGAAAGAATAACTGTTTTACAGCATTTTAAGTTATATCTTGTTATTCAAAAAGCTAAGAAACTGCATAATTTACCCTCTTCGTATATTTTACAGGGTGGTTCTTTTAAATTTTACGTAACATTTTTCACTTCTTTGCTAAGGGAAGTAGTTTTAACCTCAACATGACTTTAATTCCTGATTTGTAGATACTATTGCTTGTAAATGTAGACTGGAGTACAAATACAGTTCGTACAAGAGCATAGCACTAAAAAACCATGTACTTAGCTTTTGCATGCTCAGCTTTTGGAGATGTGATAACTAACTACATTATACACTTCACATTAATGCTGCAACAGGTAAAAGGTAACCTGACTGGAGCCATTCCAAATTCAATATATAATCTGACACTCAGCTCTGCAACTATGTCAATCTGCAGCAAAATACTCAAAAAAGCCTTCATTATTTTCACCAGCTCCTAAAGGGACAAAGCAAGCTTGACAACTTACTCAACACTAATGATGCATTTTCATCTATGCTATATGATTTCTGAGGCTCCTTACTGCTGCTGAGTGCTAACTAAGTCTGTCAAAATCCACACGGTGTATGGCTTTGCCTTTGCTGTCTGTTGCTTCAAACTATGCTTTAAGTGAGTGTCCTCAACACGCTTACTTATGGCTTGAGAGATGGCCAGTTCTGAGCCTCTGCATTAGCTAACTGCTTCAGCACCTGGAATTTAGCAACAGAAGTCTTCAGCCCCTTTCAGCTCTCCAGGCAAACAGCACTCTGCCCAAAAGATGGAGGGAAAAGAAGAGGGGAAAAGATTTCAAACTCCTTCAGCATGTTTTAAAAACTCTTCCAACAGCTATTTTAAGCGTTTTGGTAGCAGCTCTCCCACAACATTAACAGACATTCATTATAACCACGGGCAGTCTCACCTGTCCTTGTTAAGACTCTTGTCTCCGGTCACCAAAGCCATCATCGCCATCCTGTACATATGATCGGACACGCTCTCTGGCTTCGCCACGTTCCTGTACACCCATCCTGTCCGTGGTACTCTCTGCATGAGGAGGGAGTCACAGTAACATTAATGTTAGAAACGTAGGTTTTGAAGGACCCAACTTCAGAGACACCGGTAGAAATTTTGTCCCACAGTGACCTCCACGCTCTGGCGAGCTTTGGTGCTGCCAAAAAAACACTTCTCCGAGCTGCCGCCGGGCTGTGACAGGACGCCTTTGCACGGCCGTTCACCGGCAAGGAAAACGCGCTGCCAGCAGCACCAGGCGCCCTTCTCAGCCTCACGGTGCTCAAGCCCAGCCGCCGAGCCTCCCCTGCCCTCCCCCCGGCCGGCGCCCACGTTTCCCCGCAGCAGCCCCAGCACCGGGGCCTGGAGGCCCTGGCTCTCCACCGCCTGCCAGGCCGCGGCCGCCGGGCCGAGCGTCACCAGCCGCGGCCCCATCCCACCCCGGCGGTTGCTGGGGAAACCCCGCTGAGAGCCCCGGTCCCGGCCCACCGGCGGAAAGGCCGCGGGCAGGCAGACCCCGACCTCCTCCAGCCAACCACCCCAGCCGCCGGGGCCCACAGCAGGCCCGCCGCCCCGCCGAGGCGGGCCCTTTCCCCCCGCCCCGCTCCGCTCCCGCGGCCGCCCCGCTCGCCTTGAGCTGCCCTAGCAGCCGCAGGAAGGGCAGCAGGCCGCCGCCGCTCGCCGCCGCCGCCGCCGCCATCCGCCTACGCCCGCTGCCTCCTTCCTCCTGCCGGGCTCGGCGGGGCCCGGCCGGGCGGCGGCACTGGGCGGCGCCGGGGGAGCGGAAAGGAGCTGCTGGCCGGGCCCCACGCCCCGGAGCCGGGGGGTGCTCTGCTGGGAAGGAGGGGGAGAGCGGGAGGAGCTCATCCTCTAGTCAAAACTGAGCGTTTCAGTGACCTGTAGCATACTTTAAAAAAAAATAAAATAAAAAAAAAGAAACCAAACCAACAGTAAATAGTGCAAACTCAGGTAATTATTCAGAGAAGAGAGGGTAGTTATGGGAGCTGCTGCACTCAGTTATTTTGGGGACTCTGGGAGTCTGGCTACAGGCACTGCCATCACTTCTACAAGTTTCATAAATAACACATCGGATTACTTTACAACCGGTGGCTTTTCAAAGCACATTACATTTCTCTGCTATTTTTATATTGCCCACTGAAACAGCAGATAAGTGTTTAAATCTGGCAGTGAAGTACTCTGCCTTCAGAAAAGAACATCTGCAGTTTGCCGGAGATCAACAGATGGCAGAGTATTTTTATTTTTGCTCATGTGTATACTTAAAACACACTCTCAAATTAATAATAAAGTCCAGACAGCATTTTGGTGGCTATTTGAAGGCTACCTTCCCACAATAAACAAGAATCACAGACCAGGGAAGTCGTCGGCTTTACATTTGTGCACATTCATAAACAGATTGGTTGGAAAGGACCTCTGGGTGTTGCACAGTCCAGCCTCCCCACTAAAAGTAAATCACGTGTGTTGCGGTTTTGTCTTGACAGCTCTTGAAACCATCCAAGATAAAAAGTTCATAGTTTGTCTAGGTTAACTGCTTTCCAAGTAAGTAATTTGTTCCATAATGTCCTCTCTGGGCTTCCCGAGCCACTTCTGCCTGTGGTTTCTTGTTGCATTGCCTATCGCTACCAAGGAGAGTCATATTTCTAAACCCCCTTCAAGTTAGTAGGTGCTGTTAGATGGCCCCTTACAGTCTTCAACAGGCAAGAGAGACCCAGAGACCCTCAACCTCTCCTTCAGGGGTGATGTGATTTAGATCCCACCCATCTTGATAGCCTTCTCTGGAGATGCTCCATCTTGATCTGGGGAAACATCGAACTCTCTCCAGCCAGGGCCTCACCAACACCAAGCAGAGGGGGACAGTAACTTTCCTTGGTCTGTTGGCCATATTCCTAATGTGTGATTTGCCCTCTTTGGGGTGAGATCACACTGTTAGCGACCACCTACAAACTCTGAAAATAAGGAGATGGCCTGTCTAGAGATAAGGAGGGGACCTGATAAGAAGCAAGAATACTCTAGCCCTGAAATTACCATTGGACTAACTGATGGCGTGGACAGCAAATTAAGAGTGCATGGGGAGTGTGAACTTAGATTATGAAGGATATAATTGCCCAGGGATTCCTTTGTTCAGGGTCCCTCGTGGGAGGGGCCCAGCTCAAGATGAAATAAACCACCTCTGTGACAGAACTTAGGGTCTGAGCTCTTCATCATGGATGGGGCTAAGTCAGGATCCAGCCGCACCTAGGCTTCTTCCTGGGAAGGAGTTTAGAAAGCAAGGGGGTTCAGTCTGAATCCCGTGACTCGTCACAAGGGTCTTCCCAGACTCTCCTTTAACAGTGATTTGTCCCTCATAAATCCATAATCAAGGCTCTTCTTGATTGCCTTCTTGTCCTTTACAAGTCTCTTTCTAACAGCTTCATCAACCTACTTGCTGTATCTTGCAGTCTCTGTGGCTGCAAACTGAATCTTTGGTTTTCCGTACGGTTGTCAAATACCTTCTGAACTCAGACTATCATAAAAATAACACAGAGCAATTTGGTATTTTACATTTTAAATAAGATGCTGTATCTAGTTCAGAAATGCTATTTTTAAGACTACCTGATAACAGATACTTTGTCTTTTAACCATTCCTGAATTTTCCTATTCAATGTACATGCTTAGGATTCATAGCCCTTTAAATACAGTAATCCATTGGTTTTTGCAAATTCTTTAACAATTCTTTAATGTGGCTGAGTCTTGCACAACAGACACGAGGAGGCATGATTTTCAATTTTATTGTATGGTAACTTCTGTGCCACTGGTGTCCTTAAGATATGTTTCTAGAACAAACTCTTCTCTGATATTCATGAGGCTGGGCTCGCAGGTCCCAACCCTGGCTCTCCATTTAGTTTAGAGGACACTATCAAAAGCAGCTCACCTGCATTCACAGATGGATTTTCTAATGCACTTAATATCTCTGCCCCGTTTGAACCCTTTGGAGCTGTGAATGCTCTGGAGACTTGAGGTTTCCCATGGCGGTAGGAAGAACAGAAAGCTGCTGGTTAACAGGATCGTTACAACATCATTTAACATCGTGGTGGGGAAAGATTTCTCAGGCATCAGCTGTAAATAATATCTTGGTTTATGTTTTGCAGCACAGAATTGCTTTAAAAGTGTACACTAACATATGTACCATTTATATGGGATAAAGTGTACACGAGATACACTTGTTCTTGATACAACAAATGTAGTTTGTACTGTTTCTATATGTAATTTTGGTAATATTTGTATTTATGTAGTTCTGCATGCAATTTGTATGTAGAAATAATTGCTTATCTACATTAGTTATCTACCCAGACATTCAGGGACAGTACTAGAAATATAATTTATGGCTTTTCCAAGTGCTTATCATGTGCATCATATGTAGTATTAGGTGCATAGAATCACTGTAGGCTGGAGGACAATAATGTAGTACAAATTTTCACTCTATTAAAATCTGATGTGATTTTATTCTTGACTAAGTAGCCTGAAAACAGAAACAAATTTGGGATGCTCAGATCCTTGAAATTTTAAGCAGCTTTTTTATTTAATTCTGAAACTTTAGCAAGGATTTGCAAAGTCACCCTATGGGATATTAAAACAGTGTTGAGACTTAAGTCTCAGTCTTTCATCAGTCTCAGATATTTTTCCCCCCTGTGTTTTGCTGGAACAAATGGCAATTCCAAAGGAGAAATACCAATTTAGTTTTTGTTACTGAAGAGTAATTATTATTTGGTAGCTGGAGATGGCGCTCTCTGCCCACAAATTTCTGCTTCGACCACATTTGCTGCTACGCAATGCCAGGCTGAAATTATCCTTCAGTTTCTTTAAGAAAAATAACGCTGGGGAAAGGGGATGTTTTACACACTTGGCACAGTAATATGAAAATAATCTCCACAAGTGCCAGACTACTGAGGACGGACCCATTAACTACTCCTAAAGTGGATCTTAATGAGTCTGTGGTTTATGTAATGCCAACAGCAATACTTGGGATTTTGAAAACTCTTACGTGCTCTCCCAACATGGACACCACAAACCTTGGCTGGCAGAATATCTTCAGGCAAAGTAATTCATTGATTGGATTCATTTGTTACCATCTGGCAGAAAAAAAAAAAGAAAAAAAGAAAAGAAAAAAAGAAAGAAAACTGTTGTGTATGTGTAGTTGACGGGATATAGCGAAACGATTGTGTGTTGCAGATCCAACAGGCAGGAACAACAGCCCTGATGTCCTGCTTAGGACCTAAAAGTTTGAAGAGCACCTGCCTAACACTGTTAAATGGTCATTTTAGTTCTCCAGACTGTATTATCTCTTTCTTTACCTGAGGCAATCTTAGCAACAGTATAGAAGCAGCTAATGAAAGATCTGTTGCAAGAATCCTCAGTAATGGTACAGAGAAGAGCAAACCACTGAAGTGACAGATCGGTGTGTGCCCCGTAGCTCTCCCCTCTGCCACACACCTCGCAGATGCCGGGCTGTATGTCCTTGTGCCCAGGGAGCCCCGTGCTGCCCTGTGTAGACGGTCAAAGCAAGCGAGAGACGCACCACGCGCTGACATCTGTGCTGAGGGCTGGATGTCTTCTGCTGAGACTTGCTCTGCAGCTCAAGCAGGCAAGGTGGTAGGAAGTAGGCTAACATTGATAGTGTTAACTATGAGCTGGCTGTTATCGGTAAATATTGGTCAAATCCAGCCTAGGGCTAAGTAAATGACACTTAATTTATGCTGGCAATTAACACTGATTTGACCACAGAGCCTTGTACTTCAGGAGGGTCTGGCCTTTGGGTTTGTGCAGGAATGCAGACGCCTGTGTGCTGCTTGCAGGAGTGATGGCTGTCACCAGGCTTTGTAGAGTTTTAGTTCCAAACATGTGCACGGGAACTGATTAATAAAGTTAAATGCAGGTGGCCTATAAATCAACTAGCCTCCCCTTGCGTGGCCTTCGTTAGAGGACGCTGCTGTGAATGTCAGTAGACACAACTAGTGCTGATGGTCTGTCTGGTGCTTATAGAGCTCAGGAGCTCTTCTGGCATTACAGGGTCAGAAAAGATGCCACATCTAACAGGCTGCATTTGAGAGGGTCACCTATCTGCCCCCTTCTTCATGCCAGCGTGAGGCCATCTCCGATGGCATCTCATAAGCCATCAGTTGTTTACAGAACAACCCAGTGGACTGTTTTCTCTCCTGTGATCCTGCATGTCAGGTGTGGCTGCAATCTACAATCTACTCTCAGATGCACAGCATGGAAGGAGGGGGGACATTGCTCCAGCCGCCCTTTCCCAGCAGTGGTGCAGTAGTCCCTTTGCATGAGGTGCCACACCAGAGCCACTACATCAGAAAAAGTGAGGGAACAAAAATGAAACGGGAAAAGCGAGGAGCTTGTTTCAGTCTTTGGTGAAATGTGGGAGAACCTCAAGGTGTATCTGAAGGCTGAGGAGAATTTACCCTTATGGTAGCTTTCCTGTAGTTGGCAATAGCTGACCAGAGTAGCCCTGTTCAGTGTAGGTAACCCATAGGATCGCTACCAAAAATAATAATGTTCTTCTCACTGTTGTTGCATAACATCTTGGGTTTTGTGTGATTAGCAAGAGATTTTCTATCAGAACCCTTAGGATTAGCCTATCTAAACCTACAAAATGAAGAAAAAGTGGTCTTCCCTTATTTGTGTACCATATCTGCGGAACCAGGAGTAGAATTTTAGAACAACGCATTACACACAAAAAAAAAAAGTCATTTTAAGAGCAAATCAATCTTACATGAGCAGAACATTTCTAATGTAAAAAGGCAGCTGAATTAGAGGATTAGGTCATTCAGCCAGATTAACATCATTTGATCTTCTGCTATTGAAAAGCCACTGGGCTTCTCAGAGAATGGAAGCATTCAAACTTTAAATGAAACCACAACCCTGACTTAGAAAAAAACCTGCTAAACTGAAAACAACTTGCCTTGCTTCAGTAATTGTCAGTTTCTCTCCGCTGCTGGGGGATGCATCCAAATCAGGATTTAGAAATCCCTCATGATTTGATGCAACAAAGCAGGGCTGCAAAACTGAACAAGGGCATCTCAGACACTACCTGGGAGAGGCTTCAGCACCTGAAGCTCGCCTTGATGTATTGTGTTTATTTCTTGTTTAAAAGTGAAAGAAAGATACTCAGAGGTCTGTTTGCTGTTTGTTTTCTTTGTAACACTTTCATCATCAGTTTTGCCTTTTTAACTTTTGGGAAAGGGAGGAGGCAACAAAAAAAAATGAGGCTCACCCAGGACCGCAAGACCCACTAAGGATCTGAGGGGTAACCACTAATGACATTTGATAAGAATGCAAGAGAGGAAGGGAGTTCTAGCTACATTTGTTATTTTTTAAAATGATATTTGTTTTAACTTGAAAGACTAATAAACATTTTTAATGAAGGAAATTTTTGTCAAAGTTCTACCTCTTGCTTGGAGCTTCCAAGCAGAATCATAACAGACCAGCCTTGATCTTCTGGAATTTTCTAAGGTAAAGCAAGAAGGAAAGAACATTTATAGGATATAATTAAGCCCTTTGTCACTGAAAACACCAAGAATAACAGTAAACTTCACATTAAAAAAAATCCTCTGGCTACCTCTCATATCTTTTCTGTTAAAAAGTTTATACTGTTTACACTTATTAAAGGGGTTTTGAAGGGAGTTTTACAGTCCCCTGGCACTGTCAACACTTAGTAGAGTAAATAGCAAGCAGACAGAAATTAAAGAATTTATTTCCTATCTCTAATGACCTGATGATCAGTTTGCTCAAAGGCTTTTTCTGTGCTCTTTGGAAAGTATTAACCAGTCTCTTTTTTTTTCTTATTATTTGAAAAAATGGCCATTTAAGGTTCATGATGTTATTTTTGGTCATGGTGTTATTTCAGTTGCTATATATGGAGAAAAAAAAATTAAAGTATGGAAAAGCTGTGAATATTCTTGTCATTCCCCCTCAATCATAGTTTTAGGCACTGTGTATTCGTATAACGAGCACACAGATCCTGCTCGAAGTCTGCTGCATTTTCAGTGGTCTCCCAAATGCCAGCCAAGTCAGACCCTGCTTAGCTTCCAAAATCAGATGTGATCGCCCATGTAACAATATAAAGAAAAATAAACCCTGAGAGGCTTTCTGAACTATAATGTAATTTTTTTTCTGACATGCAAGAAAGAACAAAATGGAAGTTTTATCACAGCTCTGCTTCCTTTCCAGTGCCCCCGCCCACCCTTATTACTGTGAGCAATGTTTTCTTAAAATAAAGGCACACTGATTTGTTTGTTATTTTAGGCTCTGAGGAGAAGGTCAGATGGGAACGCTGTCCAAATATATGCCTCTGGTCCCATTAAGGACCTATAAGCATATTTATCTCCATCTGTTGCAAACCAGCTCATTGTCTTCCAGGGAGAGCTCATGATACTGCGTACCTCTCTCTATCGCTTTATAGCTCTACGTGCTCTTGCATCCTTGCAGGATCTGAAGCCCCCCCATTCCTGTTGGTTCTCAAGCGGGGAGGCATGCATGCTATCCACAGAATTACCCTCACGCTCCCCCACTGCTTGGCTATTATTTTGAAGCCTCACTTCCCTTCTGTCACCCTCTGTCACCCTGCATGGCATCCGCAGCCAGGCAGACAGATTCAGCGCTTGGCTGCAGGGGCTGCGGGGAGGCTGCCGAGGGCAGGACCCGCAGCCACGGCTGGGGGCCGTGCTCCCTCCTCTCTCATGGCACCCATGCTGCTCCTATGCTAACTAAAAAAAAAATCAGCTTGCTAGATCTGTCCAAATATTTGAGCGCCTCAGACATCTCTGGACGAAACGCACCAGCTATCGGCATGCTTCAAGGGAAACTTTTGCACGGGCCTCTGCTTTCTAACCTGAGATTGACTTCAATTATCCATTATTTTGTCTTCCTCCCCGTGAGCCTCTCGCTGAAGGCATTGTGCCACCCAGCATATTAGTCAGTCATCACCGCTTCGGGAGCCCTCTACTTTACATCTTGGCTCCGGTGTCATTCATGTGCACCGAGTGGAGACAGCAAGCAGTTTGAAGACGCTGGGTAGATTTAAGCGTGCTAGGGCCTGTCTGTCCCTATAGTAAATAGCTTTGCTGACATTTAAGCCGCACACGGCTTGATGTTAGGTCAAACAAAAATGTCACACTATAATCATTTTTTAAATAGCTGTTTCCGGCTCAGTTAGTACTGTATAGTTCCAGAAGAGAAAGCACTTACAAGCTGACAGGCAGAAAGAGGAACCGTCTGTATAGGATGTTTGCCTAATCCCATCTCTGCCCTTGCCTGTCAGGCTTGGAGGCTTCGTTTGTTTAAAAAAAAAAAAAATTGCATATACAATTTAATGCCACCGTGCTTTTGAGCTGGGTAGACTCTAAAGAAAACTCATTAATAAGTTCTGGGGAGAGCCCTTTGATGTAGCTGGGAGGGGTTTGGGTGGCCCAGGGGGTACTCTGCCCTCAGCAGCATTTGGAGCTGATGCTGTGTCTTGATGGGGGGCACTGTCCTGCTGAGATGCCGTTGCTGGGAGGAGACATGTAGGTAAAATCCCAGTGAGCTTTGACAGCTGAAAATGTTTTCACATTCCCTGATACCACTCCTTAAATTAGGCGCTACCTCTGAACCACCCTATGGAGGACATGGACCACAGGGAAAGCCATGCAGGACTAGGTTTGTCAGACACCTCAGTTTGGTGTGACTGTCTCCATATGGTTTCGGTGAGGCTCTGGCATCCTGCCCTCCCCTCAACAGGCACTAGCATCCCCACAGAGCACAGCGATGGCTTCCCATGTGGCACAGCAGTACCCCCCAGGGGCTTGGTCTCCCAGCCACCTGAATAGGGCAATGGGTCGGAGCACCCTGTGGTGAGGCTGAGGCACGTAGCTGGCTTTCCTCTCCACAGCCCAAAAATGGCTGAAGATAATGCCTTCGCCCAGCCACTTGGAGGCATGTCTGAGGCAGCTCCTTCTTACCACTCTCTCCCACTTTCCCAAAATTGGCCTTGTGTGAAATGCTGCCTAGCTACAGCTTTGTCTTTTGCCCCACAAGCCCTCCTGGCAGAGAATGGCACTAATCAGAAGGTGACAGCATTTTCCAACATGGAACATTTGTAGAAGGCAAAGCATGAGAGATCTGCAAAGACGAATGGTAATGCGTGATCTTTTGGCCAGGAAGAATCATGTTGGAGGAGCCATGGAAACCCGTGAGGGAATAAAGCAGTCTTGCCATCAGCATTTCAGCAGAAAGAAGGAAACCAGCCTTTCTTGACTTCCACTGTAACTTTTTCCTTCTTAATTTGATGTCTGGCACTATTATTTCTGACAAGCTAGGAGGCTGAGAAGGTGCTATAGTCATGACCGAATGCCACCATGGGAGTCGAACCCAAGCCTTGAACACCTCTAACTGCGGCTTCACCAAGGCTGCTGATCTCAGCTTGTAGGTCTCTGCTTGTAAGTCATTTCCTTTCCTGATTAGGTCAGAACGGTGGCACCAACCTGAGCATGTCAATGTGGGGATTTCCTGCTATGTGGATTTTACCCAGTATCCTGAAGCAACGTGTGCACTCTAACTTTTTAAGTCAAAAAGCAAGTTTATTCCTGTGGAGGTATATTTCCAAGCTACCTTTAGACAGTAAGCAGTAAATCTTCACACAGTCCTCATTTCAGATCATAGTTAGAGCATGTGGTGGCTACTGTCTGATCATGTAATAATGAACACGATAGATAAGCAAAACCCTTCCACGTTCAGTCTGTGGAAGATAAGCTTTTGCCAAGTACAGCTACAAACTATGGGGCACTACGGAGGGAGAGCTGGGAAAAATATTACAGCTTCCAAGGAGCAGGGCAAGATAATCTTCTGTTTACAACTACCCATTGTTTCTTAACCCAGAAGTAACTTTTGTTACAGCTCAAATTTATCTCCGCAAATCCTTTTCTTTTAGGCACAGTTTAGCAACTGGGAATGACTGCACTCTTGCTCAACTGCCAATGTGAAGGCAAGTGGTTGCAGTTGCATTCAACCTCAGGGGAGCCACTTTGGGGCTAGTGGGGAGTTCATCCTGGCTAGGAGTTGGGTAAGGGAGAAACGGAGGGATGGAGCATATACAGTGCACCGCAAATTTGTGAAAAATGACCATGCATTTGAAGTCCAACCACTTCTCCCTCTTTTAGGCCATCCACCAGTACAAAGTATAAAATGGGACTAGGGGAGACAACTGTGGGTGAGCTTTTCCTGAGACGGCATTAAAAATAGCATGCACTGAAAAACAAATACTGTGATTTGTGATCCTGTGTGATACAGATTAGCCAGAGCACTCAGACTGGAAAAAGACAAGGCCTCACTGGTGGTTCAGCAAGAGGCTTTCTAAACACAAGTTTACACTTTGTGTTGTGGAGTTGTGTTTTCTCATGACAAACACAGTGCAGGGTAGGGGTAGGCAATGGCAGTTTTGTAGCACGTTACATGTAAAATCAGGTAAAATCATCATGCATGCCATGATGAACCATCAAAGAAATGCGACATTTAGAAAGGTAAGCTATGCCCCTTTGTTTTATCTGTTCATCATCAAATAAAAACTTAGAGAACTCAGGCAAGGGGAAATTTTATTTAGTCTTACAGCACTTAAAATGCATGAAGGCATTCAGCTGAAAGGCATTTTCTAGGAAATCAGAATTGTATAACTGAATCTTATTTGAACTATGACAGTTATCCGTTTTTTTTTTTTTTCTTGTTAAAAATACTTCACTTCTTTTCTATTGTACAGCACATACACAATATTCACTAGTGTGTAATTAGTAGATACCTTCTTGTGACATCACGCATTATTCTGTTAATGAAGATCACAGAATCACAGAATGGCTAAGGTTGGAAGGAACCTGTGGAGCTCATCTGGTCCAACCCCCCCGCTCCAAGCAGGGCCAGCTAGGGCAGGTTGCTCAGGACCATGCCCACACAGCTTTTGACTGTCTCCAAGGATGGAGACTGAGCAATTTCTCCGGACATCTTCAGTGACAAAATGCTATCCCTTTGTGCCACTTCTAAAAAGATAATAATTTCCCATATGTAGCTGTGTAAGTGGGGAAAAAATACATACTAGAATGAGAACTAAAAAGATGTTAACATTTCCACCTTTTGCTTTGCTGACTCCACATTCTTTAGTTATATGTAAAAATTTATGCAAGGATTTTATGAAGTGCTTCTTTACACCTACAATTTTACTGTTTCTTTGCAAGTGGATCATAAATCCTCACAATTTTTTTAAAGCTAAGACCTGCAGCCATGTACCATTGAAATTCTCAGAGATTTTTCAGTATTACGAATTGTTTTCTGAGGTATTGCTTCTTTTCTTGTCCCATCTTTTTCATATAGGAAATCTAATACACTATTATCAACCTGAATATACGCTGTGCAGAAAAATACTGATTTTAGCTTGCCTGCCTTTTAAACTAAGGTTCTTTAAGTGAGGCAAATGTGCAGACAGTTACAGGAACTTTTATTTTTCTCCCTTCCCCAAAAGAGCCCTTCATTTGGACACTCAGTCTTGGATATATTTTATACTTTAATGCAAATCTGTAATCAATTTACAGATTGCGTGGACATACCTAAATGGAAGACATGCTTTTTGGTGAAGTGTGTACCTCTCATAGGCTTTCTGGCTGAGTACATTGGCAGATGTTATATATGCCTTCCTAGGTGTGGTTGTGTTTCTCCTCTGTGAGAATATGTATTTTGTTTTTTTATTGTTCTGCTGAGAGTAAAATTACTGAATGTTTTCATAAGCAGAGAAGCAAAATCCCTGTCAGAGAGAGCTCCGAATGTGAAAGAGGCACGGCATCCATACAAGGACTCAAGAAAGCATTTCAAGACTGCTGGTAGTTGCAATATCCCAGTGCAAGGCACCCTGATAAACAAGGCACACTGCAAAAGTGTTCCGTTGCAGGGCACTGACAGGTTGGTGCGGTGACATTAGGAAGATGACAGCGATGCTTGAACAATGATTCAACATGAAAAATATTGACTGCTTTTTGGCTATTTGGAGGGTCACCCCAAATAATGCTACAAAAGAGTCACATTATAAAATTCTTGGGGCGAGATTTGTAATGGTCTTGGATAATGTAGTTGGCTGACCTTTGTAAACTAGTTACTATGCAATTCACAATTCACAATAAAACCTCCCCCAATAAACTGTCTGTATATTGGCTTCTTTGTCTAGCTAGTTTTTTTTTTTTTGTTAATAGCTTTAATTTTTACAAAGCTTGTCAGTAAGATTCCTCAGTCCCAAAGTTCTGGATATTTTTTTTTTTTTGCTATGTGAATATTTCAGTCAAACCAAATATGACAACTTAAAGAGGTGCAGATGGCTGTTGAGCTGGAGAGGACTGGCTTTCTAAATTAACTGGTAGAAAGGGGAGTCTTCTACTTGGCTGACTGAAGTTCGGCTCTCCTAATTTAGTAATGACTTTTTCCACAACCTCAGTTCATGGTTTAAAGATTTTTACCTTCCCTGGTGTGGATTGTGACTCTACTAATCTACTAATGGTAAGCATTTTTTTTTTTTTAAAGCTATTCTAAGAGGCAACTGTAAATCCCTCCCCTCCCCCAAATCCCCGATATCACAATGTATTTTGGAATTTATTTTTTTTTTAACACTGGGATGTCAGTTATTTATTGCTGTTATTTGACTTTCTCTTGTGAGCATATTGGTATTAAAAGGAAAAAAAAAAAAGCATATACAGAAAGTTGAAAGAGAAATCCTTACTTTCTCACAAAGCTTACTTTCTGTGATCCAAGATTTATTTGCTTTTTATTAATTTCAATTTTCTTTTTTCTTAAATTTCTTTTGTTTTCCATTTCTTTTTCTCTCTTTTTTCCCCCAATTTTTTTTTTCCCCAATTTCTTTGCAATTTCCTGTTCCCTCATAACTTAGCTCCTAGTAGCTATGTTATAAGGCAAGTGTTTTAGGTAGATACTGTTCTGAAAGGAAAAAGCGTCCTGCTCAAGAAAACCTGCAAAATCGAGTTTGTCGGCAGGGTGTTGGTCTCACCCATCCCTGTTCTTCCATCAGGAATATTTTAGTGTCTGAACTGGAAGGCTAAAGTACTATCAAGAAATAATATTTCAGAAAATTGAATTTGGTGTTTTCTTGGGGTTTTGGTTTTTTTTTTTTTGTGGTCATTGTGTGATAATATTTGGCTATTTTTGGATTTTAACTTTTCATTTCTGAAATATGAAAACTTTTTTTTACATAGATTAATCGGACATTTATTTCCTTGTGGCCGATGGCCAGGATGCTCAGTTTATAATTGAATTACACATTTAAATATAAAGTTGCAGCTCCACTTCATGGAAGTTTTTGCTTGGAATTTGTGACTTGTCATGTATGAAAAGGGAAGACCTTCTACAGCAAGCGGCTGCCGTACGACCCCGTATTTTACTGCTAGGAAATGCTTACACGGCGTTGTGCATCCTCCCTGCTGGGAGCCCATCCCATTCGGGGAGTCCTTAGACCCAGGGAAATGTTTTCTTCGCCTCTGAACTCAGCTGTGAGAAACAGGCTGTGCTATTCCAAATACAGTTTGTTGGCATTGGTTTAAATGTTATTTTTCTGTTTTCTGTGTGGAAACATTTCAGCAACCGTTTCTGTTTGCAGCTTCTTGTCTGCAAGATTCCTGAAAAAAAAAAAAGTAGATGTTTCGTGACTTGCAAAGCCTGGAAAGGGGAGTTTCAATGAGCCGTTGGAAGCAGTGCCTCCAAAACGTTGTTTGCAGTTTTTTTTCAGACACCCAGCAGAGCACAGAAAACGCCACAGTCGTTGTCTGGGATGAACACAGCTCAAATACAGGCTGGGCAATATTCACAGCTTGTCTTAAACAATCTCCTGGCCAAAAATATTCTGGAAAAGATGTTATGAGTAAATTTTAACACTGAACACTTCTCAGCAAGGAGAGACAAGTGTGTCACTTCTAAAATACACTCATTGGGAATCATATTCAAACAATCAGCCTTGTCAACTGTAGGCTATGAAAATAATTATGAAGGTCACTTTTATTTCGGGAGTCATCTTCACTGCTCCAGCCATCAGATATTCAGATTTTTTTTTTTAAATATTGTAAAGAAAGAACCCAAGCCAAAATCTTCAGCATGCTTCCAGTCCCACTGGAGTTGTGCAAGTTTAATTTGGTGCTATTCTATTATTATACTCAATGTATTTTTCATAAATGACATGAAACATTTAAATGCTTTATCCAAAGCATTGCCATGCACTTTTCTTTGCTGATAAGGTGCCTCCATTTAAATTTCTCCCTCATTCAGTCCTTAGAAAATTTTATGTTCTGGGGAGGATGGACAGTGAGAGCATGTGCTATCTATCGCTACTATAGCTGTGTGTGAGAACTGGAAAAAATATTTATCTTCAAATCAACAGAGTACTTTGGACTCAGGGATTTATTTTAATTTTTTTTAATTAAAATAGGAGCATTAGGTCACGAGCTATCATTCCAAAATTAAATAAATCTTTTGGAAAACTTTTTTTATTTTTTCTCAATTCCATCTCTATATTTCATCCAAAACTGTTTGCTGGATTTGACATAAATTCTTATGTAGTTTCAACATGTGTCTGCTTCTACTGACAGATAAACTGCATAGGTAAATAAATGACTCGCTCTAAAGCTATCACTTCCATATTAGAAAAGTATCTGTTCCTTAAAAACCAGCAATGGTTAAAATTACAGTCAATCTATCACCCAGTCCTACGACACAAAACCATATTATCTTTTTTTTAAGAAGAATATATATGTGCATGCTCTTCTGTTTGCTTTTGAATCACCCATTGCTTATGTTGGTCACAAATTTTAATTACGGAGACAGTCTCCCAGACTCTCCTAGTAATTAATTGCTGTAACTTGTGCGTGCCTTTGTGAAGCCCGCAGTGTGCCTGCAGATAAACAACTAATTAACACTTTTATACAAGTGAAATGGATTTCCAATTATTGCTGTCTTCCCCTTCCCCTCTATTCTTCCCATACATTCTGCTTAGGCATTAGGGATGCCTCGCCGCTTACCAAACCGGTAGCCTTGTCTTTCCCCCTCCACCATTCTGAAAGGGTTTAATCCCAGTTGGGCCACTGAGCTGCTGCAACCTGCCCTCGTGCTGCTGTGCTGGGAGAGAAGCCTTTCGAATGATAGAATGAGCTTTTTATATAAAGCAAGGGAATCATAAAGTACATTTGGGCAAGAACAGAGGTAGTAGTTTTTTATCAGATGTATCACTGCCAGAAAGTCTGTACTGGTGTTAAGAGTCTGCAGAAGTTTCCCAGGTCACTAGATTAGCTCAGAAGAGTAAAGGGAAAAAATGTGACCACCGGTAATCAGTGCACATGGGCACAAACTAGGAAATCCAGAGGAATCTGTAACACGGTGTATTACAAGCAGCAAAGAGGTGCAAACTAGTCCTGTGACCTGCTTATCTGCAGAAAGCTGGGACTGGATCCAGCCACTTTGATCCTCCGAGAAAGGAGGGAATGCAGCATCATGTACAGCTAATTTGGTAGAGTTCACCTAGAGTACAGCTCCAGTCCCAACGTGGGCCAGATGGCGTGACCCCGCTGCTGCACAGGGAGAGCCGCCCGCCAGCCCAAAGCATGATACCTCTCTTTGGCAGCTAAGTGCCCTTCCACAGAATGGGATTTTTGTCTTCAGAGTTGCTTTAAGAAAAAAACTAATGCCTTGTACTTCTTTTGCTCCAAAGAGGGACCCACCTCTCAAGCACAGTAGTCCTCTGTTTCCACTGATGTATTTGGAAATCTTTACAGTATTGCACCAGAGCCAGCGCAACTTCGATGCTTTATTTCTCAGAGGCACAGCAAGTACGGAACATATTACCTTGCTGGGGAAAATCCTGACTTGGATTATTGCTTTGGCACTTTCCAAGTGGTCTTCCCACACTGTATCCCAAAGTGCCTCAGAGAGTAATAAATTATATTACCCAATTATATGACCTCAGTAGATCCACCTACGACCAGGAATAGCTCCGTATTACTGTCAGTTAATTAGTGGTGGTATTCGTTAACTGAGGAAGTGAGAGCCAGGAGGCTATCCTTTACTCTCTGTGGCTGGTGTCTTTGGATGGCACGAAAGCCATCTAACCAGCTGCTGGCAACTGGCCAAAGGGAGGTTAGGTATCTCCAGGAGTTCATTCCTCTGTCCTGTTGCATGGTGCGTACACAGTCACCCTTGCATGCACAGCACATGCATGGTCATGCTTGGGGTTGTCATCCCACCAGCCTGGGCTACTGTCACCTCAAACTGTGCATCACTCTGACCTTAAACCTTAACCCTGTGTAATATGACAGGGGTGGCTACCCAGTCCTGCAACCTGATGCCATATGAGTTCAGGCTAAGGTTTGCTCCTGGGGCATAGAGAATGGTATGTCCAAACACACCCAGCACAATAATATAGCATTAGGCAAACCCAGTTAGGCTGTTTGCTTCCTTTCTGGGGGTCATCCAAGGAGCCTTTCTGGGAACAGGACTCAAAGAGTGCATATTCTGATGTGGAGTGGAAAAGGCATCTCTGCTTGTGCAGCCTGGTGGTGTTAGTGCCTGGCCTTAATTCCTGCAAACCTGAGTGACGAACTGAGATTCAAGCCGATGGAGAGCTGGAGGAGCAGCTCTTCTGCTCCAGAGGAAAAAGCCCGCGCTGCCCCTCTAGCTGGAAATGCTGGGGTGGGTGCTGCTGGCTGCACGTGTTGGGGCTGATGTGCTCAGTGTCTCATACACAGCACAGCCAGTGCCCAGCACTGCCCTGCCAGCAGAAGGCATCCTTCACCTGCAAAGAGCACTGGAGATGACACACTGGGAGGATTTTGGTCCCTGTGAAAGGCAGGCAGGGCACAGAGCATGGCAGGGACATGTGTGAGCCTGAATGCAGCTGTCAGTTTCAAGACCTCATAGATATGCAGATATGCTCTGATGGATTTCTCCCTGAATGCTGGCTTTCTTGGTCTTTCTGCTCCTTCCTGACTTTTGACATCTCTCTGACAGCCTACAGGGCTCTTTGGTATCACTCCTTGTTCCATTCAGAGTTCATGCACCTCTCTTGACCTCCTTTACTCTGTCACCAACCTTCCTCACCCTCCCACAGGCAGCAGACACCCAGTTCCCTCCTAGAAAGCTTTTTTTGGGTTTTTTTTTTTTTTTGTTTGGTTGGGGTTTTTTGTTGTTTTTTTTGACATATGAAAAATGCCTTCATGCTTTTTCCTCTCTTCCTTTACTCTGCTTCTCACCACATATTCTGGAAGTCACCTTCAGACCACACTGGAGTGTTACCTCTATTGCCCAGAGCTGGGGTCATGTTACAGCTTTCCTCTTCTCACCAAAGATGTGTGCTCTGATTTGAACTTCTCCAAAGTTCAGGGATGTTTGGAATCTGGGCTTTTGACTTGGATCCCTCTCGGTGCCTCGTGTCGGCATCTAGGAGCTGACAGAAGTTGTTTGTGGCCGGGGCAGCCAGGCCTGCAGGATGCAAGTGACCAAGAATAAAAGAAAAAAATCCCCGCACTCTAATGAACAAATTAAAACTGGCCCTGCAATGAATTGCGTGGCTTTTGGAGGCATACCAGCCCCTCTTTCTTTCCATCCAAGCCACAGGTCAGGCAGTGCTCCCCTGGCTGCTGGAAAATCCAGCAAGCAACGAGGGTCACGCACCCTGGCTTGATGGCACACGCTTTCCTGTTCTCACTTTTCCCTGCAAGGGACCGGGCTGGGAGATGTTGATGGAGAAGACCCTCGCAGAGAGATGATCCTGTTTGGCACATGGCTGCTTTCCCTTTGTGATGGCTCCGGGGAATCTGGGCTGTGGGAGAGAAGAGCTGATGGTCAGAACAAGCAGTTTTTGCTTTTTCTTTCTTTTACCAGAGTAGGGTTGGACAGCTCAGCTTTGCCTCCAGGTTGGGATTCAACATGCACAGGGTGTGGGGATGAAGATGAGAATTGTTTCAAAGCCTTTATCAATGTGCAGGCTGCATTCCCCTCCTCTGGGCAGCGTGGCATCACACTGGGCAGCGCGGCATCACACCGGGCAGTGTGGCATCACACCCTCGGCGTTACGCTGCTGGGGGTCGCAAGTGAGGCCGTGCAAGGCTGTGCTCTCCCCGTGCCCCCAGCCCACCCCTCAGGGAAGGGGTCCCGCAGCGTGGGCCAGGTGTCTGTAGGAGCCTTGGTCAGCCCACCTGGTGTCAAAACAAGCAGGGCTGTCATCTTCTTTCCTTCTGCCTACAGGAACTGAAAGCTTCCTTCCTGCCCTCTCCTCCTGGCAGAAAACAGGCAGCTGAGCGAGGGGCCAGCGAGGGCAGGGAGAACCAGTGGCCCCCGCACCCCCCTGCCAGGAGGGAGCTGCTGTGGCCCGGGCTATTTTTAACCTGTTTTCATTGCACGCTGGCAGCCGCGTCCCCCGTTACTTTCTTCCTTCTCTGTGTGTCTTTGCAGCTCCTTCCTGCTACCGTGAGATGTGTGAACTATATATGGCCTGGGAAATCTGCGGCAGGCGGTATTTTTAAACCATCCAGGCCCTGGGTTTGCAGGCTGCTGTGACGCAGTTTGTCCGACTTTGCAAGTTTCTCGTGGGAATGCAGGGTGCCCGGCGGCAGCCTGCGGTGCTGGGCTGTTTGTTTTTTGCCCTCCACAACACAAACCTTGGGGCCCCGGGTTGACATCTTGAGACTTGGGAAGCAGCAGACCTTGTGTGTGCGCTGGGGAGAGTTTAAGCCTGGCTGTCGTCATGCTGCGGCTTTCTGGATGTCAGCCATGGGCCTGCGAAATGAGGTGACTTTTCGGGCCAGTCAAGCGTTGCCAGCGAACCCGGCGGGCTGCAACACAGGGAGGACCTCCCTAAATGCCTGCTGTCCTGCAAAGCACGCGTCTCAGCTCTCTCTGGAGTAAAAGGGGATCTTGCTGCGTCCTGCACCCTGCTGCTCGCACATTGCCCCTCCAGAAACAAGGCTGATGATTGAAAAAAATAAACGGGGGAGAGGGTTAGATAAGGCAAGGACATCAAAATCAGATGGAAGGTGAGGGGGAACAGGTTTACAGTGATGAAACTCTGATACACACCTGGTATAGAAAAGACTGAATAAAGCAGGAAGCAATAATTGCGAATAAATACTGTGACTAGCTCCACTTGCCCAACAGACCTTTGTCCTTGCCTCTTCTTCCATGGCAAAAATTCTCCCTGAGTAAAAAGGTGCCGCTGATGACAAAAAGTTTCCTTATGATTTTTTTTTCCTCTTTGCCACCATTTAATTTCTGGTTTATATTCAACTGAGAGAAAGTAAAATGCTGGTTTGAAACTCTTTGCTGAAAACATCCTGCCCAAAAGCATTCTTCACGCATTTTCACTGTGAGAAGGAGCTACTTGTGTTGTCTACAGCATAAACATCCATTTTTCTAATGGTGCTTTTTTTTTGGTTGAAGTTCTTTCAGAAGATAAATAATATGTTTTAGTTATTCACAACCTTGCAGATTAAATCTTTAAATCAAATGTTATTCTGTTACAAAATAATGTCTCTTCCTGTGTTCTTTCAGTATTTATGATGCATATAGGCTCAAATTAAATAACCACGATCTGAAGTATCTTGTGTACGACTTTACTCCTGTAGAAAATGGACTTGCCTGCAAGCATATAATATATTTGCAAATGTATTTGTGTTCCTATATAAATATGTGCTTTTATCTACTATTGTCTTTTGTACTGTGTTTCCTCAGTAAGAATCCTAACTCTGGCAGTGAGGAAGTTTACTCTAAATCTTTGGGATGCAGTCGATTCTCATAGATTTCACTGAGTTTTGGACCAGGCCTTTCTAAAAGCTAATTTTATTTGAGATATTTGAGTCCAGGTTAGTGAAAGTAACTAATTTGTAAAGACTATCCTTTCAGACTTTAAGCCTTTACACAGTTTAAGGAATGCTAATCAGTGTTTATATGATAATAATTTGACCTCTGTGCTGCTCCATTAAATCTATTTTAATTGCTAATAAGGCACAACATTTCAGTCTGCCAAAAAGTGAAGGATCACAGATATTATCAAAAAACCACTGGTTTTGGTACCATGACAGGAGGCTGGAGAAGATTAATTTCTCAGGGCCAGTTGGACCAGTGTAGGAAAGCCTCTGTATTCAGGAAACTGTTTTTCACAAATGATTAACTCCTTGGATTTATAAATGTTTAGGTAAAACAAACAACACTGAGGATGCGAGTTTAGCAGGATTAAAAGAAAGCATGAGATGTGTTTATGACCAATATATAAAACAAAGGAGACAGATAAATCTTCAAGACTCCACTGGTGAGAACCATCCTCAGGAACCCCGGTGATGTTAGTAAAGATGCATTCCCATTTAGTAAAGAAAATTCAGGATAAAATTCTGTTGAAGGTGGAATATTAGATCAGGTAAAACGAGGTTTTTACCTTGCTTGGCAAGTGTTATTTTCCAAGTAGATGTTTGTTCATGAAAACTGGGATTTTTCTTAACATGATGCCATGTCAAAACTTGGCTCTAATTGTCTTTTTTTCTGTCAAAGAAGGTCTTAGTTTAAGCACACATATTATTTTGGAATCAAAATGGTTGTGTCATTCCAGAGATACTTTCCCAAGTGTTCCCATGACATGCAGTGGTCAGTGGACTTTTAATTCTAGAGATGCCAATTAGAAAACAAGGCCTAAGAGGAAGTTCATTTCTGGGCAGTGAGAGCGCATCGTGGGTGGCTGTAGACGCCACAAAGCCTACGACTTCAGCCACCTGAGAAATTAAATAATGAACCCTGACCGAGGAAGCTTGCGGGCATTACATCATTTACACATAAAAACAAAAAAATAGATTTATAGGGCACACGGGTGGCTGTGAAATAACCAGCAGCCAATCTAGAAGTCTGAGCTACATCCAACAGACTAATGCCCTTTAATATTGTTCTTTGTAGAAGGGGATCCTACAAACCTACCCCTCTGCTTTGGGTTTCTGTTTTTCTGTTGTTGCTACAGATTGACTGTGACATACTGACTTCGGGCCGAATTGCCTAAGCTGCAGCTGTACAGAGTGTACTCTGCATTGCAGGCATAGGATGTGCGCCGGGTGTTTTTCCAAACGAGCGTAGCCCTGGAGGGATGAACTGCTGCTGCAATTTTAACAGGTGCTCAAGGCATTTCTAGAGATCTGATGTGCTTGAAATATCTTATTATGGTGGTACTGCCTGCACAGAAGTTGAGATAGGGCTGTTCCATTTCTGAAATTATCCTACAGAATTACTCATAGGCTGAAAAATAATTATCTGTGAAAAAAAAATAATTGCCTAATACAAAAGCTTGAGAACTAATACCTTACAGTAATAGCTAAACAGCAAAGGACCTGCAGCCAGCAGTGGCAGAGGGCATTACTGTGGTGCTCCTCATTGGAAATGGTGAGAGGAGAGTCCTAGAACTGGCTTTAAACAAAGGAGGAATCACAGGAAGAATAAGTGACTTTGCAAGGAGAAGGGCAGCGAGGCTGATCAGCCATGGGAATAGCTGCTGGCAAAAAGAGAAGGCAGGCAGGAGGCAATGGGATCCTGGGGGACAGTGGTTATTCCTCGGGGCCTGGGCCCCCATGTACGCAAAGGCAGCTATAGGGTCCTTCTCACTGTAAGCCATCTCTGTTGTTTTATACTCTGCAACTCCTCCCTCACCTCAAAACGCACCCGTCACCTCAGGGAGCGGGTTGGAGCATGACCAGCTTATATCCCTGAAAAAGCACCCTCTGCACGCTGACCCTGGGCAGTCTCGCTGAAAGCATCTCTGAGCTTTCTTTAATTAAAACTTTGATTCAAGCTCAAGCAAGAGAAAACAAACATTGTCCGGTTCCAGCGTTCAGATCCCTCAATGTAAGCCAGATGTCACAGCTGGTTCATACAACGCCTCTCGGAGTGGCAGCCGCGACCTCCTGCCGCACGCTGTAAAAGGGTAGCAGCCAGGGATGAGCCCAGTAGCTGTATGGTTGCCTCTTGCTTTGAAATTTCGTCTCAAAATATGTTTCCTGGTCTTTGATATTCTCACTCTACTCTCTCTCCTTTTTTTTTCTCTCTCTTCCCTCCCACCTTGAGACTTGGCACACGGTGCATTACCCGAGGAGCAAAAAGAACAGGGGGGAAAAAAAGAAAAAAGAAAAAGAAAGGAGGAAAGAAAAAAAGCCTATGTCCCTTTGTTTGTTTCTAAGGCAACAGGTAGGAGATGCAGAGCGCTGGCATCCTCCCAGCTGCACGCCCACAGTGTTGGGGCTGCTCAGTGCCCCACGGGGACTGGTGGGAGGAGGCTGTCTGTCTGTCAGCACGGACGCTGGTGAAATGGTGTGAAACAAATAAGCCTTGCTTGTGCTCCCATGTCAGCCCTTTGTGTAGGGCTCCCGCTGCGGCTGCCCGGTCCCCAGCTCCGTTTACCAGGCAACTAGAGGCAAAGGAGCCGGCAGGCAGGTGAGAAACATGTCTCGGGTGGCCTCAGATGCCAGCCTCAGGGCTGAGAGACATTAAAACAACAGAGCTTGAAATAAATGACTTCCTCCTCCCAGGGCTACAGCCAGGTCACGCAGGAAGCGGGGCAGGATTATCACTTCAGGAAAGAGAAGATGCATTTGACAGTTACAAATTTTGCTGAAACAGATAAAAGAGAAGGCTTTTCCTTCCGTTTTTTCCTTCGATCTCTGAACTTCCTTCACCTGCCTCCATCTGTTTTAAGCAATTGCCACGGGAGGACCTGTGAAGCTGGGGTCACGGTCCAGTGCCTGAGCAGGAGGACACTCAGATTGAAACAAGTTGAAGGCAGGCAATGCTGAACCCAGCTGGGCTGCTGACAGCCACCCTGGGGACTCTCCAGAGCCTTGTGGGTGCAGTTCAGGACATGGGCTAAAGCAGAAAGAAGCTTGTGGAGAGGTTGGGTGACAGCAGTCCGCAGGCTGGGTCCTGCCCCTGCCTCAGCAGGAGAGCAACCTGGACCTAAAACCACCTTAGGAGTGGCTGGCCAGTAATGCTTTTCCTGCCTGAGGCAAAAGGAGATTTACCAGAGGCAGGCTACGAGGGCTTGGCCCCTTCCCTGGCTTTCCTTCTCTTACTGGTGGGGGGACGTGCTCCTGCGCCATGTGATGTGGGCTGTACAACCAGCTCCAGCCCTATGGCCTGAGGATGGCATCGTGGTCTGTCTCACTGATTATGACCTGGTGCTTCAACCCTGGCTTTGCTTGGATACATATATATATGCATAGGCTATAGTTACTTGGAGAGGTTTCGCTGAGCTAACCTGCCTTCATTTGCTCACAAGTGTTGATCATCCAAGTTCTCATTGCCTGCAAAACTAACAAGACTTGCAGAAAGCTCTGCAGAATTTATTTCTGAGGTTTTATGAAATACTAAGCAGCTGACCTGTCTTCGTAACTGTTGCACTAAATTTCAGAAAAAGCCCAATCAGTATCCTGAACACTCTAACAATAAATTTAACTTCATCTGACTTCAGTTGATGTCAGCAGAACCACTGGTGCCTGAAAGAAAGCTAAGTTGTTTGCAGGATCCATAGACAGTGCAAGAATACTGTGCACAGCAATAAGTAATTGCAATTGCTGAGTAATCTGTGATACCAGAAATGATACTGGAGCTCAAAGTGCCAGTCTTTGTGTTTTCAGAAGCTACAATAGGAGTTTTTCTGCAGGCAGATGTGTTGTAAACCTAGAATTATTGTCAGGGAAATCCAGTCAAACCTTATTGCAGAGAATGACAATATTTCTCTCCTAGATTATGATGATTAAATTTAAATATGGGGCTAATAAATCACTTCTTGCTCGGTCTAGTTGAGTCTTCCATACGTAATAATGAGTTTTGCAGGCAGAGTGGGTTAGGTATTGGTCATAAATAGTGGGCTGTAAATTCACTGAGACTACATCTGTAAGTGCATGTGTGGCTATGGCTGTGTTTCTGGAAGGTGTGAAGTCTGTGTGCGAGTATGTGCTTGCGGCGGGAGATATTTAATGAAAGCAGTGGCAATGACAGCAAGAAACAGAAATACCCTCTATGTGATGGTTGCAGAGACCCACCAGCATAGATGCACGTACCTGTTCTTGTAAGAACTGTGTGTCTTTTACATTGTACCCAGGCTAGATTAAACAGATTGGTTTATATCTATATGCCCAAATAATCTTATATGGGTAGACAAAACCACCAGCAATTACTACATTTACTTACCATTTATTATCTGTGTAGGATGGTTAACAAGTAATTCTTGGAGCAGTAAAAGTTTGCTTGTTTTGGAAAGTTTACTTGTCTTGGAAAGGTAATGCCTTCTATTTCTAATTTAATACTATAAAGACATAGTTTAAAATGCATTGTGAAACACTCTTAAAGCCAGATTACTTAGATTTACAAATTAGAAGCAAGTACACAACATGACTTCATTCACGCTCCAGGCAGGGTTTCGAAGGTGTCTTGAAAAAGATCACAGACTCGTAGGAACAGTCTGTTGCATGCAGAGATCTAGATCTTCCACTCACTGGAATGATAGTGTAAAATGTTATGAGTTGGGTTTTTTGTGGCTGTTTCTTTTTTACATTTGGAAGATAATGTGCCCCAGATGTGTTATACCTCATCTTTATTTATAGCCAAGCCTTTTGTTTCTGTGCATCTTTTATTTTGTAGTGTGGCTCCTTTTGAAAGAAGCATGATAAAAGTGAAAATTGAATCTTTCGTACAAAAATGTCCTTCAGCTTGTCAGAGGTAAAGAACTGTAGCTTTTATTTTACTATATGGAGCATGATTACCTCAAAAAACAGTTTATTTTCCAGCATCAAGTTTTCTTATATTCAAAATGTCTTAGTCTCTCTGTTTTTCACTTTCTGTCATGAGATTGTTTTAGGATTTCCCATTTTCTAACAAATCTGTAGAGTGCAGACATGAAATGCTGCCTACACAAAAAAAAACCCAAACCCCAAGATTATGTTTTTTCCTTTACAAGACAGATATGAGTAATTCTGGGACAAACACAATGAGCAGTTAGAGCATCACAACACTGGGGAAATGTGATATTTCACCTGGTGAGAGATAAACAGAAATATGCTCCTTGCCTTAGACAATACTCATTAAAGCCACATGGAGAACCCCTGTGCTTACAGCTCACTCACGGAACAGGCAAAGTGCTCCATCCCACTCTTGAGAGACTCCGGCATGATCCGAGCAACGCTGAGTTTATGTTTGCCATGGCGGGAGGGAAGCTAGTGACTGACTATATGACGCCAAACTCGGGAAAATGTTGAAGCGTCTCCCAGCTCAAGCACTTGAATAATCACATTACAAGTCAAATGTTCACACAGTACTGCTTTACAGTGTCTGGCTCATAATATTTGGTGTTTGGCCAAATGCATAAATTAAAAATAACTTCTTCAGGCTCTCCTAAGGGCACCAGGACTTTTCTATCAAAGGAAATATCATTTGTACATCACCTGTCATTTGATTGCCCAAAAGGCCTGTACTGAGGCATGCTGATTAAAAATGGGGCTTCCTTTCCACAAACAAGGTGATACAGGAGGGTTGCTTGTGCATCCACTGTGCAAGCACCGTTGCATTTAGGTCACTGCCTTTACAATCATTGTAATGGACAAAGACTATTCCCCAAGGTTTGGGGAGAACGACTGCTTTTTAAGACAATTCCCCTGCAAAGGCTGTTGGAGTGGAAAGTCTCTGTTGTCTTTTTAAACCATGTAGGGGTGTTCAAAGCTTGTGAGTGCAGGTGCCTCGCAGCTGCCTGGGAGGGGGTTTGTAGCATCTCTGCTTCTTTAGGGGACAGTGTCACGGCTAGCGGTGAGGAGGACCTTTTGGCAATGCGCAGCATAAGCACTGTTACTGACGGTGTTAGTTGTGGGGCTGTGGAGTCCTGTGGCCAGCATTGAGGTTAGTTTCCTAGGGATGCTCAAGCTAAGGCTGGGAGCCCTGAGCAAACATGCTCAGAGGACCAGTCTTTTTTTTTTCCTCAAAGGCACAGTATAGAGTATCATCTGGGAGGATCCAGTCCAAGAAGATCATTCCCCTGAGAACTAAATGGCCTTTTGAGCAAGACAACTGCCTTTGGCAGGAAACTTGCTGGCAAGTACATGAACAAGCAGCCTGCTCCCACAGTGGCGACGAGGCTGTTGCGAGAAGAATGACGGCCCCTTCCTCCTACCCCCTGCACGTCCCACTTTAAGTTTCATTGGAATAGCAGTAGACTTTAAACTCTTTTAAGAGTTAAAATGATTTCCAGATCTCGAAAGATGTGGCATTACCTGATGCCGAGAGAACAGAGAGTTGTACCTACGGCAGACGCAGCAGCAGTATTTGCTTTTTGCCCTTCCTTGCCATTGTGCCTCCACCTGAGCCAAAGGAACCATCTCTGTGAATGAAAGCCCACTTCTGTTTCCATTGCTGTTTATTACCAGCTGAGCTTTCTCTGAAGAGACAGGAGGAAGGCAAAACAACTTCAGCTGCAATTGTCCTTGTTACAGGCATTTTCAGAAACTTGAATGGCTGTTGCTTTACTTTATAAACTGCATCCCACTGCCAGCTTATAAATTACCAGTATTACTATACCTCTCCTTTCAATATTGACTATACTCTTTGCCTGCTGAAATGAAGAGGGAAAAATAGGGGGAGGAACAAACACTGTTTTCCAAGGCTGGTTCTCATGTTCTCAGGATTTTGTGCCCAATAGCTTTCTAGTCAGTGAGGCATTAAAATGCTGAGCTTTCAAGCCAATAAATTGCAAAAATAATCTGCTGGTCCCCTCAGCACAGAAAGAAGTCTGTCCAGCTGGACTGTTTCTACATATCCTGTCAGGCAGAGAAAGATGTCCACCAATTGTCACCTCCTCCTTTGGCTTCTGAGGCAACTCTGCATAATTCACTGAGTGTGCATAGATGTTGCTGGCACGCACGGCAGCGCAAGCAGCAGGGAGAAAAGCAGGCACTACCAGAGGAAGCGGAGCGTAATGAGAGCACAGCTTAGCACCTTCCCACATATGTGTATGCACACACACTTATGCACTCACATCGTGAAATATGAGAAAGAAGGGAGGAACCGGAGGGCAACGAAGCATAGCGGGTGTGCAGGGAGAAGGGGCTTGACTGTTGTGGCTTCTTTTCGACCGCAAGGATTTAATGCAGCGTTAATCTCTGGTGTTCTTGACATCCCTGATCACAGTCTTCTGATTTCACCTGAGTCGGCATTTCAAGCACAAATGTCTATTTTCTGTGGGAGAATTGATTCCACGGGAAAAAAAAAAAAGACCCTACATCTCAGCTGGATACTGATTTTTATTCTCCAATTAATTAAAACAGAAAACTCTTTCCACCCTTGAATGATGGGAATGCAAAAAAGCTCAGGGATGCCTGATATTGGTTTTAATTCACTTGATTTCTGGCATTTAAGGGGAAACATAAAAGTGACCAACTTAAGTATATTTGAGAAGAGACATTATTTGAAAACAATTAAAAGATTTCAAGTGGATTATCAACCAGGTGCCTGAGAATCAAGTCCTTGGCTATTGATATCAGCGGCAAAGCTAATTTAACTCAACAGCAGCAGGCAGCAATGTCTATGGATGGCCACAACCTGATTCCTAGTGCTGTGATTATGTCGCATTCCTCCAATTTACTCAGGACTGAATAGAGCCAAAACTTAACAAAATCCACCAGCAAACCCTGAGGCTCCTACCTTGCCTTGCCACACAGCCTGCCTCCTCTGGCAGTAAGCTTATGCTGTCAGGGCTGTGTGTTGGTGGAGCTGCTGCATTTTGCATGAGGCGTAAGTGAGTCTGCTTCGGAAGAGGAACTGTTACACTTTTATGCTTGAAAACACAGGGTGACTGTGATGACGTCTTTTCAATTGCAAGGGCAGTTACCCAAAGTGTAATCAAAAAGAATTTCTCAGGCTTTTAAATTGTTTTCTAAAGCAATACTGTAGTCCTGTAAGTTTATTGTTGCCATTGAAATAAAGAGAACACTGGGGTCTAATTTGAGAGTGGGCAATACATGGGTGTACTGAGTAGTCAGAGGAAATGAGGGAGACGTGACTACTATGATTTTATCTACCCCAAATGTTTTTATCTGAGAAGATAAAACTTTTCAGAAAGTGTACCTGTAAGGCAGTGAGGCCGAGTGTCTAGCTGTGACTCTGATCCCCTGCTCTGTCAGAGAGCTTGTGGAAGTGATTTTGAAGCTAAGGAATTACATCTCTACCAAGGGATAGACTGCTCTTCTACCCTGTTTTTTAGTATGTGGCATGACTCCATGCTCTTAGACAGCAACAAACTTCTGCTGCATGTGAGAAACGATGAGCAAAGTAACACCATCTCTGAAAGATGACTGGTAGCTATTTACAAAATCCCAATGAACAGAACAAATTATTAAGAATATTATGTGATAATACCAAAATATTTATGCTTGTTTAAGCTATAACCTCTTCTTTGGTCCAAAACCTGTCGAGTAAATATGGTCCATTCATTGACATGGTTGTCATGCGTGGTTGACAATAGGGAGTTGAGCTGCTGGAAAATGTGCTGTATGCATGCTAAGGGGCAGCTCTGTATATGGTAAAATGATGATTTAATAAGTAATGGAAAAATGCCCAAATAGATATTTATTATCCAGAAAATTATATTTATTATAATGTATTTACTCTGCAGTTTAATGTCATCATTTTAGCATGGCTATGTAAATAGAATTTAAAGCCACATGGAAAAAAAGTTCAAACAAGACCAAAAAAAATAGTGATTTTAGAGAAAAAAATTTGGAGTGTAAAGTCATTATTTCTTCTTTCAAGCTGTAGTCTCTCATGGCCTGCTGGAGCAGCCTAGTAACCTGAAAGCTGAAAAAAATAATGTACTTCCTTGAAATGTGTATCTGAACACTTGGAGTAAGCTGTCCTTTGTGCCAAGTTTTCTTTCACTTATGCTGTATGAGAATTGATTGCCTTTGTGATTTTTATCCTAGCTGAAACAAATGCACATGCTGTTCTTATTTGTATGAATGGCTAATTCATTTTAATATGCTGTTTTGACACATGTACATGACTTTTGCAAGTTAATAGAGGTGACTCACATCTGTCACGCCTTCCTTTCGGTACTTTTTCCTCTGTACTGCCTTATATTAAGGATAACAGGGAAGTACATCCTTGTGCCAATGCTAATGACAAGGAATTTTTTAAGCCTCGATATGCATCAACTTGGTAGAGTACCAGCAACCCCAAGGTGCATCCCTTTTGGAATGACCCTCTACAAAATCACCAATGTATGAAATTCCTTTAGGCATTTTGTCTCACTTCCTCAGCTTGCCCTCAAAATGTCTTCTGCTGAAACTTTCTGTGTAGGGGTTAGGATGAGGACAATGTTTTAGTACAAGGAATAGTCAGGGAGATCTGTGGTGACTCCTTGGTATTTTTTCTTGCCGTAAGGCAAGGGTCAATCAGTCATAAAGTGGCAGCTAGGAACATTTCTTTCCTGCTTCGTTTGTTCATATCTGAACCATTTCTCTGGATATTAACTGTTTTCTCTGAAAACAAACAGATAGCCTAGCAAATCTCCTGCAAGTTGGCCCATTAGTCACCAGAAAGAACCAAAGGAGCAGATTAACACCCAATTTTGGCGTTCTTGCCAGATTCAGAGCAGGATCCTGAAATGGGAGCTGTGACTCATCAGTTGGAGGAGCATCTGTCATTCCACTGATTATAGTGGGAGTCTATGGAGAGTCACTTTCGGCAAAACGTGGGTTTCCTCTCTAAAGAAGTCAACGGTTCTATTGAATTTAAACCTAAACTCCAAAACTTGTCATCAAGGTGTTCTTAGGAGAAGAGGGTAATCTTGTGCTGCAAGAGACTGGAGAAAACCAATATAAGAGTAATCAAACTATAAGCTTTGAGGAAACAAAAAAATATCTCCTAATGGAAACTGAATATTTTCCTGAGCCCTGATTGTTTCCATCTGCACTACACCCTGGCTATCCCATGCAATCGTAACTGATTAACAGGGAGGAGCAAAACAATTTGCTCCAGAAATATTTTGCTGCACTCATGCAATAAGTACATTCTGGTTCGCAATTACTTTGTATGTAAAAGCCAGGTCCTTCTGCAGTATTTGTGTGAAAAGAGTTATCTAACCAGGGGCTGTGTACAACGTAGCTGCCAAGGTGCTGACCACATGAATACCCTGTGACATAGATTTGGCAAGAATGAGATTAGCCTTGTTATCTTGGAGAAATTCCAGAATAAGTAACTAAAGTTGAACAACCTAATTTTCTCTCAGTTTCAGCAGGAGATAGTGAGCATGATACTGCTGCTTTGTATTTTAGGTAGTTGTTCTCATTAGACAGGTGGGATATAGAATACTGTCCTCTTGACATCGCACTTACTCTGGCTCTCCAGAAGTAGAAATGACAATTGCACAGGGCAATCACACCATCACATGGATCTTCTAACTCTTTCCTAGTATTGCTTAACACACCTTCCTCACTCAGGCGAGGGGAAGGTCCCCTTACCCTCAGCAGGCTTCAATCTGGAATACTTTCTATTGAATTCAGCAAATTATCTGCTTGTGAAATTGCTGAAAAAGTTTAAGGAAAAGTTTGTCCCAGGACCATTAAGTCTGAGAAGTAGGGAAGTAGTATGGAGTGTGCTGAAACCCATACCAATATAATACACACTACTAGATCAGAGGTCTGCATTTAAATTTTTCCTAGTGCTGCTGCGAATCGCACGGCATCCTGTCTTCTCATTGCAGGGTGAGTCCTGCAGCAAAGAACAAAGATCAAAAGGAGCTAAGTAGCTGTGACTGACAGTTAGAGACAGTTATTGTCATGGTAGGCGGCACTAGATGTCTGCAAGAGAGGTCTGGGATCCTTTAGGCAAAAGGTCTGTCCCAAAAGTACACCCGACACAGTCCTTTGTGTAGGCAAAGACTTCATGCTAACAGCACATGTTATTGGCACTTTTAGTTCTTTTAAGAGAGCTGCTGGATAAATGGAGCTGGGTATGAACAAGGGAGACTCTGCATTGGTCCCTGATTAGAATCAGTGCTTGAGACAATGCTGGTCTCGCGGAGCAGGCATTGGCATGGAATTAGGATTCCTAGGAGATGGAAATGACTTTTTCTCCCAGGGCTACCACTCCCATTAACTGGAGACATGAGATGTCCCCTTGCTAAAATTTGACTTGATATCAGACTCATTACTCAAGTTTCCTTCATTCAGGCAGTGTGACAGGCAGCAGAATACTGGCCAAACATCAAGGAATGGGTATAGCACCCTTCAGCTAGGATCCAGAAGTCACCAGCCAGTCTGTATACAAAGAAAATACTTCTAAAGTATAGTATCATGTGTTTGCTTGTTAGCTACATAGATGACTGCACACATTTCATACCTATGCATAGTAATCACTACACTGCAAAAACAGGTGACCACATGAATATTCTCATCATTGCTATTGGATCTCTTCATGCTTGCGGGTATTTTGAGCTGAAGTTTCAGATCTCTTTTGGGCTAGCTATGTTGTAGACTTCTTGCCTTCATTAACCTGTCAGCATCCACCATACTTAGCATCATTCAGCATCTTTGCTTAATGCAGAGTCGGTAGTAGCTGACAGGTTCCCTGCTCATGGTCACGTACCATTTTTCTGTGCAGCAAAGCCCCACTTTATGTCCCAACTGGTCTTGTACCGAGTTGGGAGTTTGTGTGTAAATAAAACCTAGGTTATAACCCAAATCTGTACTGTTTGAAAACCAAGTTATCATTTGATGCAGGCACAGGACAGCCTCGTCGTGCCTGGCATCAGCAGCTGCTCTCTCTAGATCCTTCTGCCTTGGGGGACCAGCACTCATTTCAGGGCAGGTCAGCAATGGCTCTGCTACGTCCTCCCACCAAACGCTCCCAAAGGGAAGCACAGTGCTCCTGCCAAGCCTCCCACATGAACCTCACACCAGAGCCTAAGCGGGCTGTTGGAAATCAGCCCACACCTGAGATGAGCTCTGCAGCACAGCAGCTGGATTCTGATGAGTACTCTGGGCTCAGCAGCTGGAAAAGCTGGGAGAAAACTCAGTAAACTGTAATTGTGCAAGATTCACTGTTCTGTACGGTTCAGTTGAGCTTCACGCTGATAGTGAATTTTTTTTAAAATGATGCCTAAAAGGTACAGAGGTGCAAGTTCACATGAACAAAAGTGAAAGAAAAAAAAAGGAGTTTGGTTTTAGCATTAATCATGATGTGTCACAATTTATCATGAAACTTTCCTAAACTGCCTCTGACATTAAGCTAGGTATTAAAAAAATAAACTTTCAAACACAAGTTTTAAAACCTTGGAAATGGACCTAAAACAGATTATGTTACAGGCATGCAGTAAAAGAACTTCTGGCTTAACTATAGATATTTCTTAATATTGATTCAGTCTACACTCAGTCAAGGCTTTCATTGGTATCAGTGGGAACTGTCCTGAAAAAATGATTTTACAAAGGCTGTAAATGCTGTTAGATTTGCTTCATTTTTAATTACTCCCCTCCCCAAAAATCTGTTAATTTAATCTTTGCTTCAGTCATGTGTTTTAACCATTAGTACTTCTCAATGCTGCTTAAACAGGGATTTAGATGAAAGTGCTTTGAGGAATATGGTTTTTGTCAGAGTTAGCAGAGCTGCTAAAATTCCATTCTTTCAGTTTTAAATCTGATGTTTCTTTGCAGGCTACTACAAAGTGCCAATATGTACATATAACAAACAAACAAAAAAAACCCAACCCCAAAACCAATGCAGGCAAAAGAATTGGATTGTAGATTAATTAAATATTACTTGTGAAAAATGTCATAGAGCAGCCCTGTCAGTTCATGTCCATTTAAGTTCCCACCCATTTTCATTTATAGAGTTTATTTGCTGTTTAGGGTCTATCTGCTTTTTCTAGTTAATTAAATAGAATGTATGTTCCATGTGCCAAAAAAAAAAAAAATGAAAGCCAAAGCTATGGACAAACAGACACCATTTTCAATGGGACAAATTCACCTTCTGATGGAAAGCCATTATAGCAGCCTTGCAGTACTTAAAGGGGGCCTACAGGAAAGATGGGGAGGAACTCTTTATCAGAGAGTGCAGTAACAGGACAAAGGGTAATGGTTTAAAACTGGAAGAGGGTAGGTTTAGATTGGATATAAGGAAGAAATTCTTTACAGTGAGGGTGAGGCACTGGAACAGGCTGCCCAGAGAAGCTGTAGATGCCCCATCCCTGGAAGTGTTCAAGGCCAGGTTGGATGGGGCTTTGAGCAACCTGGTCTAGTGGAAGGTGTCCCTGCTCCTTCCAGGGTGATTGGAACTGGATGATCTTTAAGGTCGCTTCAAACTCAAGCCATTCTGTGATTGTGTTTTATGAGGGACAGCTCCCTCCTTGTCTCCTCAGAAGTCCTGTGCCAAAGGCCATGACCAGTTTGGTGGCCTTTGCTGGACTGGCTCCAGGATGTGTATGTCTCTTATATTGAGGAGCCTGGAACAGGACCTAGCAGTTGAGGTGTGCTGTCATCAGTGCTGAGCAGAGACGGAGGATCACCTGCCTTGGCCTGCTGGTGACGCTGCCTAATGCAGCTCCGTTTGAGGCCAATACATATGTGAGCAGCTATAGAAGGCAGAGAAACTAAAAGTAACTAAAGTAGCTAAAGTAACTAAGAAAGGGAAAAAAAAGTACAAGTGAAAAATGACTTCAATGAGACAGGGCAGGATTTTTGGAAATAGAAACAAAAATGCTTTTTCAGAAAAATGCATTTGGAACCACGATCACCTCAGAAAAAGAGTGGTGATGTATAAGAAGGATACTGTGACAAGACTGAGAGACATGCTAATTTTATTCTGATTTCAACATGATGGCATCAGAAGATGGAGGAGTGGTACTGTAATGAAACTGGAATCAGCATCACTGCAGCTGCAAAATTTGCAGTAGCTTGCATAACAAATAAAGGAGCAAATTCAAAGAAAAGAATATATATAACGCAAACCTGACAAATCAAGAAACAAGCAAAACATGCTTTCTATTTGCAAACAAGAAGCATACACATTTTGCCTCATGAATTTTACCTGGAAATATCAGAATTTCATTTGTTTCTTTCCTGTTTTCAGATAAAATCTTGTAGGTCATCCTGTTCAACTGTTTATAGAGTGTTTGCACTAAACAGATATTCACATAAATAAATATCCAATAAATTAAAATAATCTTTCTCAAATTGCTAAAACTTTGCTTAGTGATACCTTACAATATTTGTTCTCCATTCATGCAGATAATTCTTCAGGAAGAAAAATATAGTCAACTTTGACTTTGTAATGTGAAAAATGTTAGTGTGCATGCATTCGTGCACACACAAACATCTTTAACAAGCATTTTAATATTGATTCAACTACAATTTTCTCTCTTTGCCTCAGAGTAAATAGGAGAAAGAAGATGACAAACCTTTTCATCTCATTACACAATGATCACTTCCACCACCACCTCTCTGATGTCCTCCAAAAGAAGACTGAATCTTGTTCAGGCTTACGTACCTACAAATGGCTTAGAAATGTATGGGAGTTACTGAAATTACTGGTGGTAGAATCATCACACAAACAGATTGCAGAATCTAGGAGCCCTCCTAAGATGGCTTGCCTGCTTTCCATGAGACTTTATGCTTTCACCAGCTGTCAACATCAATTTGCCATAGCAGCAATGGAAAAGACTGCAAGAACGCTGTACATGTGTCAGTCCTAACAAGCTAGAAGGCCACCGAAAGAAGCAAGGGTGGAAATTATATAGGAAATATCTCTTATGTGAACAAAGCTTCTGGAAAGTGAAGTAACTTGCCTGGGGTTATATACAAAACCAAGGGCAACCCAGTTCCACTGCTAGTTGGGCCTGTGCTCATGCCTCAGTCACATATTTCTTGCAGGAGAAGCTCCTCAGCTATGGTTTAAAGACTCACAGACTTTCTGATTCAACCAGTATGGTTACCCATAACATTTTCATTAAACTATTTCTGCACAGTCTTTTGCTTGTTAGTGTTTCCCCGTTAGAAGACTATGTTGAAAATAGTATGTTCTGTGCTCCACTCCTAAAACAAACAACATGCAGATAAATATGGTGCAAAGCACTTACCACAACTGAAAAACAAACTTCTAACCACAGTGAGGGAGGGGAAAAGAGCTGGATATTTTGTGGTCCCTTAAGGAAATTGAAATCTGCTTTTTGGTGGAGACATGCTTCTAAAGATGAAACCAACCAAATGGGGAAAATGTCTTTTTTTTCTTGGGTATGTGCGCAGCACATATTAATGGTTGCCATGAGTTAAATGGGAAGTACTATTGGTATTATTGTCTGCTTGTTATTAAATAAAATCATTTGAGCTTTGTTCTCTTCTCTGGTGAATTAAAGAAAGACATAACCCTGAACCAAATCTGATCAAGTTGCCTTTTAGCATATCATGCCTCGCTAAAATACACTTCAGACAGTGGCTGCTGAAAAATATTTTGTTTAGTGCCTTGTTTATTATTGTTTTCCTAGAGGAAAATGGTCCCAAACATAATTTATTTTTCTCCAAAATTCCAATGGTCTGCTATACTTTAAAAGAAAACAGATGATAAAGGCTTCTTATAAAGTTTTGTGTCTTCTTTAAGGGACTTCACATGTCAACTGGAATCATTTACAAAAGGAAGAAAAAGAAAGAGGGAAAGAGAGAAGGAGGGAGGAAAGAAGGGAAGGGAAGGGAAGGGAAGGGAATTGCCAATGTTAATTGGTGTAGTTAGTAAGTTTATTTTTTAAATTAAAATGACTAGTATTTTTTAGACTAGTGTTTGTATAAACATTCAGAAAGATGTTTGTGTTTGTGTTTGGGACTTCAGAAGTCCCCAAAAGGATTATAAGAAAATAATTTATATATGTTATTGAACCAGACATTTTCATGTCTCCACACACTCTCAGATGATTTATGACCTTTCCTAATGACAATAATACAGTAGGATTTTGACCACTAGTGAGCAGAGCTGGCTTGGGCTGATGACCTGGAGATGAAATGTTTACTGGCAATCTCCTGGGCAACCATCTCCCCCTACAGGCACCTTTAAATAAATCTTCCCTTCCTTATTTCCAAAAGACTCTTTGGAAATATGCCATTTGAAACTATTGAGAATGCTTCCCAAAATCCTTTTGTTTAAGGCTTGTTTTCGTAAGTACTTTGTGTAAGACAGGCAAAGTTTTCTTTCCTTAAATTTTAAGTAACTTGTAGATCTTTACATGGATTTCTTCTTTTCATTTCTCAATGTCTTATGCTGTAGCCTGCAGCATGGCAGTTTGCCCGTGAGCATTCCCCAATTAGACACTGCTTAGGTGCACGAATCCCAGCTGTCGTCTCTGCTCCAGGGAGGAACTGAAAATGCACTACATGCTCCCAGTCCAGCTTCCTCTTCCGCATTGCCTTCCACACCCCAGGTACCCATACCTCTGCGAACCCCATATTAAACTTGAATTCTAGGAGAAAAAAGAATGATGGAAATATAAAACTGATCCTGATCTAAGCTAATTTTAAACTAGGGAGTATGAGAGTAAATTGTTCCACCCATGGCCAAGCATATATATGCAGTATTTTTGTGTAAAAACAGAGAAAATAGAACCTGACACAAAGCTATGTTCTTGGAGATCAACTAATAATCTCCATGTTTAATATTCCCAGAAGGCAATGCTTAATGTTCCCGTCGGTTTCATTCAAAGACATGCCCATCTGTTTGTGTAACTATCATGTAAAAACAATGGTTCCAGTTCTCAATGCCTTACTCAGGCCTTTGCAAAAGCAGTTGTTAGAATTTTTATCTGGGTTAGGAATTCAAAACAGGGCACAACAAATAAGTTATAATTCAAATTTTACTATGATGAAACACTCAAAATGAAAGTTGAGTCTATGTTTTTTTATTATTTTCCTAACTTTCGGTGCTAAGAGGAGATCCCTATCACAGTTAAATGCTGTACTGTAACACTCACAACATGTAGTTTCTCTCTTTCCATCTCCGTATGTGCAGGGTAAGTTATGTCATTCTACCTTCAGATTTTTACCAGTTTGTATCTCTTAAAGACATGGAGGAAATACTTAACTAAATGAAGACTCAGATACTTTGTGTTTTGAATGTCAGAAACTACAGTTTGTGTTTTGAATGTCAGAAACTACAGTCTTAGTAAGTTTGTATTCTGCCAAGAAAAGAACAAACAGTAAATTCATTTTATATGGGCAATCGACTCACAGCTTTGTCTTCTCTTTAATCTTCTGATCCACAGATGCATAAAAGGGGAGCAGCAATGTTCCTTCTGCCATGTGCAGCGAGCTCATCCCTTGGTGGAGGGGATGAGACAGTTCCCCTTTAGGCTCCAAACTTTGAGTTGACTCCCACTGCACTTCCCTTGCCAGTTCAGGATCTGTGGTCTAGTCTCGTCACATCATTGCATCAGGCTTATCCACGGACACATCTCTGCATACTAGTCAAGCTTCTCTGGGCCAGTGCAACTCATACACGACAGCTCCACACTTAGAGGATTTGGGCTTGGCTGATGCCTGAAAATCCAAAGAATTTACATGACAACCACCAAAGCAGACTGCACCCACCTCATCTGTGAGGAAGCCAGTGTCTCACTTTGAGGATATTTAAACTAGAGGAAAAGGGAAAGAAAAGCTCTCACTTTTCCCTCACTTTCCTCATGACATGGATGCAGCCTCCCATGTGGAGGGCAGACAGAGCTCTGTTCTCCTAAGCATCTGGTTAACCTGGTGCTGCTTTTTTTTGCAGCTGGAGGTGGAAATCACTTCCCAAAGACAGCTGAACTCACTGATTTACCAACCAAGGTTATGAACATTGTTGCTGTAACAACAATGCAAGGGTTTGTACCCTATAGTGAGTAGGAACTTAGAGGGACCAGGGAGCAAGGGAACCAGGAGGGTTGAGCTGAAGGGAAAGGATGGTCTGGAACAAATGTTGTTTGCTTTGTTGCTTGCAAGTGGTGACCAGGGAGTGGTAAATGGGAAGTGATACTGATGGTCTGATCTTCCTGGGAAACTCCATATGCAGATTTAGAAACTGAGCAGTGATCTCCGCCAGCATCGTTATATGCCAGAAACATATGGACAAAATAGCTATCTTTGTGGCTTCTTTCTGCCTATAACGGGAGCCGTCAGCACTGTAGGGGATCTATTCCAGTTTGGATGTTCCACTCGAGAGGTTACGAGAGCTACCAGCACTCCAGAGCAGGTGATTTTTAGAAACAGAATGGGATTTCTTGTTTCCATCCAAATCACAGTACTACAAAGAGAGAAAAAAGTGTGAGATCCAGAGTGTGTGATCCTGTTGTGAACAAACATCAGAAATCTCAGCATCTGAGATAAAAGTCTTCCCTTAAGTTACATAAAAGATGCCACAAACAACTCTTGTGTAGGTTCAGGCTTATGGTCATTTCAGCAGAAATGTTGTCTTAGGATAGTGTTTCACAAATGCACTACACAGGGACATGGACTCAAATCCCACCTGCTTTTTTTGTTACTGTGACTCATTTGCTGAAATTATTAGGAGTCTCTCCTATACAAATGGAAACACAAAGAATACAATGCCTACTGTGATGTTATTTTCTCTGCATCCAATTTCCAGAATGATAAACCAACCATATCTTTAATTATAAACCTTCACTTCTGACAAATTTTATATCAGATTGTGATGGAGTTGGGTGCAGGATTGAGCTTTTCAATGACCGCACAACACAGAGTCTTCCAATGAGTCCCTAGAACATTTGCGCAAGTAATCCAGGCAATACAAACCTGTTTAATCTGTGATTCTGCTAAGCATTTTCTGTGCCAGATGTTCTGGAATAAACAAATTCATGTGTTGAGGACCTAATGCCTTTGATATAAAGAATATTGAAATGGAGATGTGTGGAATACATGTAAAAACAATAATAATAATTTTTATCATTAACTGCATCGGGGTCATTTCCGTAGTTTAAGGTCACCAATTTCTGAGCAAACTGCAACCCTTGATCAAGATCCTATTTTGAATGAGAAGAAAGGACTTTTGCTGATACAATAGACTGTGAATGCTGCTGAAAAGAGAGAGTAGGGGACAGAGAGCAAGGATGCTATGGAGAGTCCCGATCGGTGTTGAAGTGGAGAAGACTGACAGGCTGCTGATCAAGAAAACAAACAATAATATGGGAAGGAACTTTGACAGAGAAAGTGTACAGGAATGTCAAAAGCTAAGGATGAATGGGTGCATTATAGGCAATTTTTCAGCTTGACATACCCATTTTCATATAAGGCAGCATGTCCTGAGGTAAAAAGAAAGAAGGAAAACTAAAAAAAAACTGGCTTATAGTTACTGGGAGTAATTTTTTAGCTACAGTGAGATGGCAGTAATACAGCAACACAATAAGGATTCTGAAATTATGAAATTACTTAAATATAGCATGCCATGGCAAAGAGAAATGGAATGTGTTGGGATTCCATCTTTGAAGAAAAGCAATGGATTTTACATTTTTTAAGAGAACCAGGTATTTCATTAAATTGCCTGTGAATATCATTATCAGATGAGGAGTTGTGCAACCTACAGCTTGCTTGCAGCCAAATTTGAAGAGACTGGGGCAATGGCTGTTGGCTGGGGTGGTTAGAAATCACGTACTTGATTGCTCAACAATGAAGTTGTAATTAGAAGAGTACAGAGAACTTTATGAAACAAGAAGCAATTTAAGAGTTTTATTCTCCCCAATGGGATGGTGAGAATTGACGAAGCAGAGCTTGGTGGCCTTCCTGCATTCCTTCTCACAGGGCATTCATATATGCTCTGTTACAGGCCTGGTGTGGGACAGCAGAGCCTTTTGAGATATCCTCAGTGACCCATGATAGACAGGTGGGTCTCTGAGGAAGAGAGTGATGGAAAGGGGAAAAAAGTTTTAATTCTGATTAAGACAGTTGGAATCAATCACATTCACTAAGGATATTAGGAACTTCTCTGATCAGGCAATTCAGCAGGGATCTCTAGGCATGGAAGACAGCTGAAGGATATTAAGTGAGCTGTGCTAGTGACAAACCATTTCTTCTTTTCTGCAATTGCTTTTCCCTTTTTGAGGAGCATTATAAGATTTTCAGATTTTGGTAAGTAAAGAACAGGTCTGGTTTGGGAGGCTACTAGAAGAAAGGAAGACCCAGAAAGAAAAAAAGCACAATTCTAAAGAGCCGTCTTCATTATCAATCCTCAAAACTTGATAACCAAATTATTTCCTTAGCTCACAATTTAGTTGTTTCTAGTTGTGCAGTGAGTAGAGACACATAAGATTCCTCCTTTATACATGGCACTTTTGATATTTTCTGGCAAGAAGACAAAGGATTGATAAAACAGTACAAAATGGAATCTGTAAAATGTAAGTTTTCATTTTAGGCAGAAAGCTGGGAAAAACAGCAGGGAAATCTTTCTGTCCTAGTTGGACAAATATAGTCAAAGCCTCAAGAGTAGCAGATGCTGAATGTAATTGCTAAGAAAGTTTCCAAGATGGACAACAGGAAGAATAGATTTTGTTCTCACCTTGTGTCCAGCCATAGCATTTGTTTATTAAAAGTTTAAGGTTCTGTCTATCTGGCTTGATCTTCCATCCTCATGCATTTTATTACATGTTTGTGGATTTTTTGTATGTAGCCTTTTGTGGGTGGTTGAAGAGAAAACAATACTAAACCCTTCCAGGGTGAAATAGGGTTATATCTTGGGTATCTATTAGTACACTCTCTCTCTGCGTTCAGTAGGCATAGAAAAGTTCCATGGGGTGGCCAAGGTGGAAAAGGGTCTATGATCCAGCACTGCAGATGCCATGGGTTTTCCAGAGAGGTGAGAAGGCTGCTGAGCAGCTTTGGAAAGAGGAAGGTACTACTGGAGACCTTACATATCTCCAGAAATTAATCCTAGAATCACAGAAATACAGAGCTGCAAAGTACCACAGGGGATTATCTATGACCTCTCTTTCCTCAGAGGTAGGATGACATTTGCTGAGACAATCTGAATGGAAGGTTTATCTTACCTCCTTTCAAACATCTCTACTGGACAAAAACCTCTACCCTCCCTAGGCTGTCTGTGTCACTGTTTCAATATTTCTTTACTAAGAATTGCTTTTTCCTAATATATAACTTAAATGTCCTTTACTTAATATTAATCTGATTATTTCTTGTCCTAAGACTAATGGACACAGTGAGCAATAAATTAGTCTTCTTTATAATTGTTTACATGTTAGAAAACTGCCATCATGTCTTCCCTCATTTTTTTCTATTCCAGACTAAACAAACTCCCTTCCTCTGACCCTTCTCATAGGTCATATTTCCCTAACCTCAGCTCCTTCTTCCTTCTATTCTTCTTACTACATGCTCCACATGAGGTAGTGTCTTGGGGTCCCAAGGTCCCTTCATTTCCCTAGGTGAGGTTCAGACTCCTGAGGTGTCTCCAGAGGAAGAGGAGATAATAACCTCCTACATTTTACGAATGAAAGTTCTGAAGTTGCACCTGGAATTCTTCCTTCTTTGCAGTAACATTGTTCATCTACAACAAATAAAAAAAAAATGCTGGTGGGAATTCTGAGGTCCTCTTTTGTCTTGCTGGTAGATGTAAGGATCTTGGTGAACTCTCCTCACACTGGGTTGTAACTTCATAACATATATTGCTCACATTAATATTTTATGACTAATCCTCAGTTGTGGCTCAGGAACTGAATTGTGCTGTGAAAATATTTTTGCCTCCAGATGGGGCAAGATGGTAGAGTGACAGAGATAGACTTGTAATACTTCCACGAAGTCAGATAATATTGTTGTCCTATACACCACCACCATAAACACACTACCTGAATTTGAAGTGCTTTTGATTTTTTTCAGGTTCTCTCTGGTCGTATATGTAACACAGTAAAGAGAAATACAATCTGTCTGGCAGTTAAGGAGGGAACAGCATGCAGCTTGGACTTCAATTTTCAGAAAGTTCTTGTGTCAATGAGTAAGAAATGGCCACTCATCTTTCAGAATAACTAAGCAGCTCTATTAAAAAATTAAAAGGATTTCTATAGAGAAAAGCCTGTACAAAGGTTCTTGTCTTTCTGCAGCTCACCAGGCTACTTTTACAGGGGACTTTTTTTACTAGAGGTTTCTCTATTGGAAAAAAACAAGCAATTGTACTCTACCACAGGGAGCAAGTTCAAGAAATAGCTATACTGAAAAAACTTTAAGTAATATTTTTCAGAACATCATCAGGCAGTCTTGTATTGATTACATGGCTGTCTCAGTGGGGCATTTTGTGCGTTCAAAATAATAGCATTCCCTGTAAGTGCAGGGATAATAGTGACAGAAATTTTTAAGGCAAACTGTTTACCAGAAACAGCCTACAAGAAAAGCACATAATAGACAAGGCTGCCCCTCAGGCGGTTACTGTGGACTGAAAGAGACTCAGAAAGTTTTTTGGGTGTTTTTGTACTGTTCTGCTTCTCTACTACCCAGGATGAACCGGAGAGATACAAGACCAAACTTGTAACTTTCAGACTTCTTGAGGTCTCACAGGATACCTTGTCTTCTCATTCAGTGAAAGATACTTTTGCCAAGTACTTTGTTTCAGATGGTCATAGTGATTACAGAAGTTCTCTTACCGATGGCCATGCCATTCTAGTTCAAGCTGGTTGTTCAGTTATTGGCTAGCAAAGTCTGGCAAAATGACAGCTCAGAAGAGGCTGGTAAACACAGAAGCAGAGGAAGGGAGAAGCAACTTTTTTTCAGTCTCAATGTGAAAATAGAAGGTATTTGACATGCTGCCCTCGCATCTGTGTGGTGGCCATAGTTGTAGTTTTATTTTGGACAATTTGGTTCCATGAATATAAAAAAGAAGGAGAGAGGAAGGGAAGGGGAAGAGATAAATACTCTGAGCAGAAATACTCTCAGCTGTTTTTTTTCTAGAACTCCCACATGTACACCATCACTGTCTTATCAGACATACACATTTGCATGTAAGATTGCAAAGACGTAAAACTTTCAATGCTAGACTGGGGCTTCCTTCTGCACTCATGAATTTTGCATGAAGGAAACACTGGTGTTCAGACTAGTGAGTTAGATGATTTTGCTTTGGCCATAGATATATTACACTTACTAAGATTTAAGGTAACCTTGTTGTTGAGTTATTTAACACCAACTGATTTAAAATAGGATACGAAGGGACTACTAAGCTTTCATGCATTTCTAAAATGCAGTTCCTAGCTTTTTCTCTACAAAGAAACACAATGAAAATATAAATTATTCCCCCACGGAGAGGCATAAACAAAGAAATGGGAATAGAGTATTAATTACAATGGTAACATTAAAAGATAATTAGTGTTTATAAATCAAGGGTGAGGTTTCACGACTGGCTTAGCCCAGTCTCTGAGCAAACCTGTGCCAAAGCCATGGTCCCTCCTTCACTACCTCCTGTGCCTTCACTACATCTCCCCATGTGCCTTTACTGACAATAGCAATCTTGGGATCACACACCAACTTGGATCAGCTAGGTAAGCAAAAGGAAAGTGAGAATAAAAATTATCCCTATCAAGCCTTCTCCTTACTTATTGGTGTATGAGGGTGAAGGAAAAGCTGCAGGAGCTTTGAGGAAAGCAGGAAGACGGAGAAAAATGTTGAAAACTTTGGACAAATAACTTCAGCTGATATAAATCTAACATCAGCAGATTCAAGTGTATTTGTGTCATCTGAAGCTGATAGAAATCAGCTGTTGTTGTCAAATTACTTCTGCAGCTAATCTCCAGTACCCACTGTCTTCATTATAGCTTTTGTTTCACGTGCTTCTACTCATGGCAATGTGTTTCTTACCTAACATTGATGCTTTTCCAAGCTGACTGAGACAGCAGCACTGGATTATTTGACATTGAAGTTAACTTAACTGTAGCACACTAACCATGAGTCATCCAGCCTAGTATCCAAGTTAGTCACGCAGATCCCCCTGTAGTCAGCAACAAGACAAGAATGCCAGTTTCAGGTGTGGTTTTAAGATAGGGAGAGTAGGACATCCTAAGAATAGGATTTCAGGACATCGGAGGTCAAAAAGTCCGAAAAGTTGTGCTCAGCTTCCAAATTAGATCTATAGTTGTTTTTTTTCTTCAAAAAGAATCTTGTTAAAAAGAAGCTAGAAGATGCAGCTAAGAATGTGATGGGGAAAATAGTGCAGGACTCAGTGCTGAAATCTTGCTAATGGTTCCTCACTTGTCCTTTATTAGGTAAGCCTTGAAAAAGGTTAAAGGGAAGCTGATGTGATTAAATGGTAAAAGAGGGTGCTTTATTAGACACGAGATACTCTTCAAAAAGATGAAGTTGTATCAGGCAAAGAACGTATACAGTAATATCCATTTTAGCATAACGAATATAAAAACATAAGTAAGCCAAAAGAGTGCAAGAAGCAAATGCTGAGGGAATCAAAACCAGGACTAAATTCTTCTAGCATATCAGGAAGGAGCAAAGTGCCCTCTAGAGAGTTCAGAAGGCTAAGTGATGAGTTGATCCTTCTTCCATTTTCAAGCAGTCCACAGAGTGACAGGGTCTTGGACAACTACTAGTCCCCCGTTCTTCCCATCTACTTTCCTCATGTTTTCTTGTTAGGTTTTTGGAGGGGTTTGTGTTTGGTTTTTTGTTTTTGTTTTTGTTTTTCTCATTGTTTTTGTATTTCTCAGGAGAGTATTTTTCTGTTTCCAAATTTTCCACTTCCAATTGACAAATATTATTTCATCCAGTATCATTTTTCACACATAAGCCAGTCTAATGTTGTTGGTTTCCTAGCAGCTAAGCCCTACGGATTCTAGCAGTATAGTTCAAGAGGTGTACTTGTTTAAATGTGTTCTCCCCCTGCATGAGGTAGAGGGTGTGAGTGCGTGTACATACACCTGCATAGCTCTGCAGGAGAATATATACTTCAGCTCTTGCAGCAGCAACTTGTAAATGTGTAATCATGTGTACAAACTGTCAAGGTTCTAAACTGTGAGGTGGCTCTCTGCTATGATATATTTTTAAAATAATTTATACTCAAAATTCTGTACATTAAAGACTTTTTTTTTCACAGGCTGTCTGAACAGAAAGCAACTGGAGAGCAGTGTCAGAGTCAGGACATGCATTTTTTTAGGATAGATTTGTCAACAACTCATAAAATCTAATTTCTAACCCCAATGGACTCTGACCTAGAAAAGCACTGGTTAGTTAACCTCATACACATCTGTAGGCAGATGATTTTCAATGTACTTTAAGGAACACTGGATGTACATAATGAAGAATATGACATGACTATAGAGGTGAAAAAATGAAAAGGTTTTTCTAAACCATTGAAAAGAATTCCAGCCTTACATAGTGGTTCAGGTGTTTTTCATCTGCTTTTATGTGTGTGCATGTATGCGTACTTCCTCAGTGCTGGAGGTATTAATTTTGAAAACTGAAGGGTGTAACTCCTCAATAAAAGAGCATATACTCTCCAGAAAAAAAAAAAAGTGGAAATGTGTAAAGCCTTAAGTCAGGATGTCCTGCCTTTCTTTCCCTAGTCCTAAACCTCTCCATTTTGCTAAGAATGTCAGAATTTTACTGTGGAAGCAATGATGGTATGAAGTAACTAGGTAAAACCTATGCATACAGTTAGTTGACATCAGCAAGAGGTGTCATGTCCAAATTATGTGAAAATAATCTGTATAATATTGCACACACATCTGGTAGAGAGAAAATTTTTACTTACATCAAGTATTGAGACAGTAAGATTACTGTCTTCAGCGTTATAAAAAAGCACTCATATGGTTATGCTGAACATGTGGTTGCTCAAGGAGGATGTTTCTCAAAGACTGTCAGGAAAGGGAAAACACAACCAGGACTGCTTTCGTATTTCCATGTTTAGTGGTTTACAATAGTGGAATTCGGGGCCTGCTATCTATTATAGTGAAGAGAGTATGTAAGTCATGGCATCATCTGGTTTAAAGGTCCTGTTGTTCTTTTCCATCTAGGATCAGACAAAGCGGCATGAGGCTCCATATAATTGAGAGCAACTATCCCACAGCGGCGAGGAAAGCAGAAGAGATTTCATTGGGAAGCAGGACTGACTACAGTACTTTAGAGACATGATTGTAAACAGAAGAAGCAAACCAGAGAACGTTTAACAGGAAAATAGCACCCTGACCCTCTCTGGATTATACGCTATCAATCAAGTTTAAATTTAGCTCCTACATGGTCCCAGATGAAAAGGAGGCAGTAGGGGCAAGGAAAGCTTAACGCCTGAGAATATTTGTATTGCATGGCAAGGAAAACAAGCCTAAAGTCAACAAAGGGCAGTCTGTAAAAACAAATAGTCCTGATGAGAACGGCAGTGCCACCAGAAAGCTCATTAGCAGCCAGAAGCAGAAAACTGTCTCTCCGCTCTTTCTTTGCTGACTGTCCCCGGCCCAGCGCTACCGCAGCGCTTCTGACTCAGCTGCTGCCTCCCTCCTAGCATAACCCCTGAGCACTTGCCAGTACCCACACAATGCATGCCCTCAGCATGAAGAGAGCTTCCCCGGGGTGGGCTGGGCTGTAGTGGGAGGCAAGAGTGGAAAAAGAGCAGGAAATATCTGAGGGGTTTTTTCAAATAATAGTAATGTATACATATACACATAGTAATTGTCTTTATCTGTTCTAAGATAAACCAGCAGAGGGAAAATTTGGGTGTAAAATGATGAGAATAAACACTGCCATGCCCACCAGCAAGCACATGGGATTTCGGAAATCATGTGAATTCCAAAACCAATGTTCCATCTGTCATCACCTATTCACTGCAGGGGGAGTCACAGCTGTAGGGCAGTGAGACACTCCATTTCCTCCCCGTGCATGGGAAAACATAGCCATGCATTTGAGCAGAGTTGAAATATTTGGTGCCCAGTAAGGAACAAAAATAAATTTTTTAGCCTTGAGAGACAAGACATAATTTTCACAAATCTGCATTTAGATACCTGAAAATGAGCAGTTTGATGACGTCAGAGGCCATTTATACAGCAGTTTGAGATTTTGCACCTGTGGGTTTTATACTGGTCACAAAGATCTGTTTTGGAGATCAAATTCATCTTAACATGTGGAGAATGTTAGGTCTCCAAGGTGACAAAGTCATAACTGCAAGGGTAATAAAGGATGTCAGATATCATTTTTTTTTTGTTTGCAAATGCTGTTTTTTCCTTTTTCCTTCCTCAGACCACCAAACTGCTGCACAAAAGGTAAAAATCGGGGAAGCTCCTCAAATCTAGCAAGTTGAAAGGGGACCTCTGCTGTCTACAACAATCTGAATACTGTTCTGCATCATCATACCACCTTTCACCTTCTCAGCTCTACTGCCCTATTTGATTCCTTTCCTCCTCCAAACCCACTCATGTACATTAAGCAGCTAACACCTGGGCATTGTCCTAGTGCCTTGACTACTGGTATATATTTATGTACATAAACATTGGACTGCACCACAGCCTTTGTTTTTCATTTTCCGAAAGTCATAAGCTACAGCAGTATAGTATATATATAATCACAATTATGCAGCTAAGGTATCTAGCATTTCTGACAATAAATAAGGAAGTTTGAGGGTCAGGAATTTGCAATGATATTTTTTTAGTCTAGGGCTTTGATTTCATAAATCTGTCATCTACAAACAGATTTTCTTAAGGGTAACTTTTACCCTATAGATTGTACAGTTAAACAAGATTCATCCTGACTCCATTTATGTTATTTTGGGTTTTTGGCATTGCTTTCAATGGCAACAGGAGCTATAGCTGAATTGTGTTTTCTTTTGGAAATGTAATGAGGAAATTAAAGAACAGGGTAAGATACCCATTGTGCTGCATATGTTGAGATGACTTGAAATAAAGAAGAAATAAAAAAAAAAATAAATCTACAGTATTAATTCATTTATTCATAAATAAAATTGATTCCTCAGTGCCTCACAATATTTGCATACTCTTGCTTCAGGTTTGGAACAATAGCTCTGTGAAAATGAATTTGAGGCTCTTCCCCTAAAAAAATATATATATATATAATAAAAAGAAAATATGAAACTAACAAGGAAGAAAGGTTGAAAGTTCCCTTTGTCACTGTGAAGAATGTGGGAAAATCACAGACAGTATTAGACTGGCATATTATTTTCCATAGGTATTTAAAATAAAGTCTTCTTTGAAATCCCATGAGAAACACCCTTGTACTGGTATGTCTAGTGGAAAGAATGCTGGCAAAAGTCTTCAAAAAGTCACATGAGTGGTAAAATATCCATAGGTAAAAAACATTAGGCGAGTCTTTACTCTCCTTCCCAGCTCTATGTCATGATACCAGACTGCTGTTTACCTTCCAAAAAGGTGCTCTTCTGACTTGGGAGATGTGATGATGAGGAGGAAAGAAGAAGAAAACAACTACAGGTTGAGGTTATTTCAGGCTCCACACGTGTTCATCTCTGATTTCTCAACAGAGGCTGTGAGCAAGCATGCTGGCTCATCTCAGTGCTTGTGGCAAACACAGTGACAAATGCAAAAAAGCACCTCTGGTTTTTCAGGGCTGTAACCAAACTCCTACAGTCCTAGTTTGGTTGCAAGCACTGTAAGATGTGGCCTAGAGCAGTGGGAAGTACCTCCCACAGCTCCAGTTGCGGTTGCATGGTATTGCAGGGTGCCCCCAGGCCAGCTTTACATGCTCCCCTGGCTGCAAACCTGAATGGGAATGAAGAAAAAAAAAAAGCAGAAATGATAGAAAATCTTGGCAGGCATTCAGGGTCTCACACTGTTTTATTGAGGTTAACTAGCCTTCAGACAGCCCCAACAGAAGTCTTTGAAGATGTTTTGGGGTGAAGGTGCCTCTGCAGGATACCCAAGATCAGCTGCAGGAGCAGAGCTGGTGGGTCTTGACCTCCCTCTCCATTCTCCTCCCAAAGGGCCCGATCGCCACCTGAGGCTGCCTGACAGCTGTCAGGAGCTGGGCGGCTTCGGGAGCGTTTCTTGTATTAAACCCTTGTCACAGGTCAGTTACTTCCCCTAGTTGTACTTCCCCTAAAAATACCCACATCTTGTGGCTTCTGTAGTCACATAACTTCATGTCTCCGTTAGTTCTTCCCCAGAGGAATGAAGTATGTTGAGCTGCTGGCAGTTAAACTGTATTTAAAGACATTTTTATTTTCTGAATCATATGCAGCATGATACTTGTTTTAATTATATTTTATGCGGCGTGCTCTAAGATGCATGCATGAAAGCCTGCCCATAAATAAACATGTCTTTAAAAGTCCTTATTTATTTTCCTTGAGCCAATTCCTGCTCCTTTCCCGAGGTGCACAAAACCCGGGATATTTGGTCTCCGAAGTCCAACCACAAAACCCAGACACCACATGAAGTCAAAGAGCCTCTTCGCACCGCTGCTGTGAGGGCTCGCCTGTGCCACGGCACCAGGGGGATGCTTGCCGCAAGAACATCCACTCTGGGGTCCAAACTGGAGCGCAAGGAGCCAGGATTGCCTTGGGGGATCAGCTACTGTTTCTTCTGGAGGGGCAGACTCCCTCCAAAAATTGCTTTTAGGGCAGTTATGGGGGGGGGGGGGGGGGGGCGGGAAGCCCAGCCAGGGAAGCACTCCGTAAACACCCTGCAAGTGGCCACCTCCTGCTCCTGGAAGCTGCTGAAAGCCGCAGGGGTTGTGTGTGTGGGGCGCAGGCCTCAGCCTCAAGCACAGGTCTCAGTGGAGGTGCTGTGGCTTGGCCATGTCCCGTGCTGGGGCTTGGACCCCCTCAGGGCACCCATGGGCCCGAGAATGTCACCTGCCAGTGGGCTGGGGCGAGGGAAGGGGCACCGAGTTCGGCTTGGTGGGGGAGAGATCAAACAGCAATGGCAGGCGTAGGCCTGCCCATCAAAGGACCTCTTTGAGGCTGATAGAAAAGTGATTCATTTTCTGTTCCTGCTTGGGCCCTGTGGAAGAGGCGAGGCTGAGAACAGGCCTGTGAACGGCCCCAGCTGGAGGGCGGCCAGGGGAGGCCACCCCGCTGGCTTTCACAGGACCTCTCGCTGCTGCCGGTCACCCCCAGGCAGCCTCAAGCGCAGCTCAGGCCACCCGGCCATGGCGGCCCTCCTCCCCCCTGCCCTGCTCCCTGCGCCCCCAGTGCTGCCTGCGGAGCTGCCCTGCGCTCAGCTCTGCCAAACCAGCTGTCTCCTGATGGGAGAAAATAATCCAGGATCAAGGACAGGAAACTGGATCTGCACACCCGGGCGAGATGAGAAACTGATGTTTTGTGGCAATTCCCCCTCCACCCCCCACCCCCCACCATCGATGCACTTCCCCCTAGGCAAAAAGAAATGAAAATAAAACAAAAGGAATAAAAACAGGTACGCCCAGCTAATTTTTTTTTTTTAACTTTTGTGTGAAAAAAAAAAGAAGACGAGAAAGGAAAGCCTCCAAGTGCATTTTTTTTCTGGCATCAGTGTGCTCTCCTGCTCCTGTTCCCACAACAGTTCCCGCACCCTCACCACAAACATATGTGGATGTCCAAAAACCCAGGGGTTCATGGAGAGATGTGCCACACGGAAAGCCACCGGTGAAGGGCCAAGGGGAGGCTGGCAGCCCTGTACAGCTATGAGCCCTGCTGACCAGACCGTCTGCCTCTTGCTCCTGCCCCTCGCGCATTTCAACACCCCAGTGATCCCTCACACTGCTGCTGCACCCCGTGCCGCCTAGAAGTATTTTGAGCAACGGAACGTGTTGCTTAGAAGAAGAAAATGGCCTTTGATATGTTTCTTGAAAACAGGCAATTAAAGAAAAGCAACCCACAAGCCTTCTGAGCCGGCTGGTCGCCTGGAAAGCAGCTACCAGTCAGTCCTACACAGAGCGATGGCCAACTGCCGGGAATGAGTGGAACCATCTGGTCCCACTGCCCTCCATCCCCATCACCCTCGGAGAGGGGGGATGTTTAACAGGGATGTGCTCGCTGCTCCAGCATCATTGCCCTAGCAACACAACCAAAGTGTTTGTCAACATGCAAGTGACATGAATGATGGCTCCTTGTCCAAAGAGGTCTGGATTGCATGTGTGGTTCTTCTTCACAAAAGCCAGTTTCACCACTCGCCTCACAAAGACCCTGAGCGGGAAACTGGGTCCTGGGAGGGAAACTTTACTGGGAGTCAAAAGCATATTTTTCTTCTAATTGCATAGGAACTGCTCTGGCCGTTTGGAATCAGTGGCATCTAAACTAATAAATAGTACCAGTCTAAAGCTGAGGAAAAAGAGCTACAATTTTAACAAACGTCTGCTATTTTTATAATAACAGATCTCCTGCAGAAGTGCTGGAAGCCTGATATGCTCTGCCACTGGATGGTATCAGCCTTCGGAGAGCCTTTTTATTTCCTTAAACCTTTACTGAACTAGGTATAAGGAAGCTGCTTATATCTCCTCATTGTCTTGCTGTCACTAGGTTTCAATGGAAATCTATTCACTGAAATCCCTTTTTTCATCAGCGATTTTTTCCCAGATTGGATCAGATGTCAATACTGTCTCTAATGGGAAAGAGCAGGGTCATGCCTGAACAATGTTGTTTTCTTTTAACAAACAACACGGGTTTCTGCAGCTTACTTTTCACCCCTTCACGTTCCCACAAAAACAAATTCCTTAGTGCTATTCCTTATGATTCTTCTTCTTCTCTCCTTTTCCTGCTCTGGTTCATGTCAAAGTGCATGTTTTCCCACAACTAACTCATCTTGATACGCATCTCTGTCAATTAACAGTGAAATTTCTCTCCATTAAAAAAAAATTGCAGCAAAACTGTTCATTAAAAAGGCACAAATACATAAAACCTTTCCATTACCTGTCAGAAAAATGAGACAACAGATGAACTTTGCAAGAATTCATTGCTCCTTCAGTGGAGCAGACTGATCTAGTGGAAGAAAATAGAAATTTATTAACTAGACGGAAAGATAAAATCCTAAAAGTCCTTATGCAGTTTCAACCTAATCCAGGTGGTACCTAAACTTAAAAAAAACTTTATATCTTAAAACTGTATAGAGACCTGAAAATTTTAACATAGGGAATGAAAAAAAGTATCTCACCTGTAACAGAGTTGAACAGCCAAGTTCCAGTTCACGTCTTAGCCTGATCAAGGTCCAGAGATGTATCTCTCCTTTGCCTAGGTCCTTAGAAATACACAATCAAAAGGTGTTCTTGGAGCAGTCTCAAAACTCTACTATGAACTGGATACCTACAAAAAGCAGCGTCACTGAGTTCTGGACTTGGGTTGGCTTGTATCAATGCCTTTAACTACTGACTTAGCGATTAGATTACACAGCTAGACTGTGGAGGACCTGAGCTTGGCTTTTTCCTTTCAAATCCCCATTTCCTATGAGGCTGCACTGACTGGCAGCCTATGGTGTGAGAGAGGGTCTTTCCACCTCTCCTGTTGGTGCAGGTTTTGGAAGTCTGGGGAAAAAAAAAGAGCAATTGGGGAACTTGGATAGCTGCTGGTTCCTGCTCCAAGGAGTGTATTTGGTACAATTTCCAAGTCAGAAAGCCTGCCCTCCCTCCGGTCTGTTCTAGTTGTAGCTGTAGGTAGCATGCTAACTTCGGTCTGTTCCTTGCTGTGGGTGTCATAGGGTGGGAAAACCAAGGTGCTGCAAGTAAGTGTTGTAGGTGTCCTGCAGCCTAGGCTGTGTATGGACAGTGAAGGGAGTCTGAGGTGACACGCAGGGATTCTGAATTTCTCTATGGGATAGAAAATCTAGGCATTGCGATGCTCAGATTTTTATGTACATAAGGACAGGACACAGGTACTACAGCCTAACTCCAGGGGCAGATTAACATCTCCTGTGAAGATGGAGGAACCAACAGCATCTCCTGGTGTGTAGTATGTGGTTGTATCACTCCTCTGCATAGCCTTCTCCCCACCACCTTCCAGATTCATACAGCCCTGTAGCTCCCACTGATGTCGCTGAGAGCCAGGATTTATGTGCATAAGTATCTCATTTCTGCAAAGAGCCCAAAGTCTTTGTGGGTCCTTTAAGCACCCTTCCAGAAGTTTCTAGTGTCCCTGTAATTCATACTGTAAACTCCCTACAGTGGAGGAGAGGGCTGAGCTGAATGCAGAGGGAGAGAGACAGAGAGCAGAGATTGTCAGTAGTATTTCTTGGTAGTCATCAAAGTGCAATATGAGATGTTCCCCATACTGTCCACACTAACATCTGTATACAAGAAACAGAGAGAGTTGTAGCCACAGAGGGAGGTGTGTTTTATGTGGTATACTTCTGTTTGGAGTATGCTGTTCTGGATGACTTCAGTGCATTTTCACAAGTAAACGATGTTCTTGTGTTTGTATTAAAATGTTAATTCATCTTTTTTAAGTTTTAAGCCACAGTTTTAAAGAAATATGAGAAAGACCTTGCCCCCTGCAGATGTGTATCAATCTACAAAAGCTGTAATATGGCTTGCAATGCCAGTAGGGCTGGTATAGTTTCTTTGATGCTTAAGTATGGGAATTTATGAAGTGTATTTAGTGTTCTCCCATGTGGTCTGATGGAAATAATGTCAAAAGAGTTGAAAATTGGATATGATAAACATGACTACAAAAGGAGAGTCAAGTCTTTAGGATCACTAATTATACGAACAGATTTCAAAAAGAGGGCTCTGCTACAGTTACAAAATGCTGTAAAAATGTTTAAGGAAACTATTGAAGAAAGGAATTGCTGCCTCATGAAGTGACAAGACTGACATAGAAGAAAACAGGGAGAGTAACACAAAATCTTTTGATGGGTCAAATTTATTTACCCTGAAAAATAAAACAAAGTGATGGCAAGACTTGGATAGAAAGCACAATTTCAAAAATGTTTTACCTGTCACGTAAGTGGGCAATGTAGAAGTGACAGAGCAACTGAAATTTTTCCATCACTGTCTTTTAACTGAAAAATTAAATTTTAAGTCTTTAATTACACCTGAAAATGGGAACATTTTGTAAAACAAAAACAAAGTTCCAAAAAATTACAAACCTTGTTATGGTTGCTAATCAAGAATTAAATACTTCCAGGACAAAAGTTACTATTTTAGAGAGAGAATGTTTTCTTTAATTTTTAAAGCTTTAAAATTTGGTGAATGTACTGCAAATCTGCCACTAGATTTTATTAGATCCTGTGTTAAAGTCTAGGCTATACAGAGAGAGGTGACAGGAATGAAAAAGCTGCTGTGTCCTTTTTCTCTACCTTGCTCTTAGTGGTATTTGTCAGTGATCTCTATGAACTGTGTACGTCTGCATTTCATGTTTTGTACAAATATTTCTCCATAGATGAAGTGCAACTATAAATCATATTTTTGGACTGGTTAGCATGTGCTTCAGGAGCTTTGTTTCTGTGAGTTAAGCACATGCTGACTAGTCCAAAAATATCATTTACAGTTGCATTTCTTCTTCTTCAGTAAGATGAAAAACAGATGATTAAAGGTTAATATAGAATTTTCTTCTGCGTGCAGAGGATGACCAGGGCTGACACTAGCTATGAATCACCCAAGAGAAAAATAAAGTTGCACACTCCCTCAAGGAAAATACAGGGAGAAGATGTGAAGTCTTTACTAGGAATAAAAATGCTGCTAGAGAGATATGAGTCAAATAAAGAAAGAAATGTGCTCACTACATGCTTTAGAAAGTAATTTGTTATAAGTACTCATGAGCAAGAGCTGCAGATCCCTCTCTGATCAGAGAAGTACCTCCATACTTTCTTTTTCTGCCAGGACTTTCAGCTCCTCCATGTACTATATTTTTCTGAATGAAGCTTTTTCTGTCAGTAAAAGGCTCCGTCACTGTGACGTTGTTTCCACTCTATGTATCTCAGGTCTGAACTTTATTTCTAAAACTACTTGTACCGCAAAATGGAGACTAGGGGAGCAAAGTTCCTCCCACTGTAAGAGAAAATCAGGTTTGTGACCATCTGAGGAACCTGAATATACACAAGTCTATGGAACCTGACAAGATGTATCCCAGAGTCCTGAGGAAATTGGCTGGTGTAGTTGCCAAGCCACTCTCCATGATAGTTGAAAAGTTGTGGCAGTCAGGTGAAGTCCCTGCTGACTGGAAAAAGGGAAACATTGCACCCATTTTCAAAAAAGGTAAAAAGGAGGATCCTGGGAGCTACCAACCTGTCAGCCTCACCTCTGTGCCTGGGAAGATCATGGAATAGATCCTCCTAGAAGCTATGCTAAGGCACATGGAGGACAGGGAGGTGATTTGGGACAGCCAGCATGGCTTCACCAAGGGCAGGTCCTGCCTGACCAATCTGATGGCCCTCTATGATGGAGTGACATCAGTGGACAAGGGAAGAGCTATGGATGTCATCTATCTGATTCTGTAAGGCCTTTGACATGGTCCCCCACAAAATCCTTCTCTCTAAATTGGAGAGATATGGATTTGATGGGTGGACTGTTTGGTGGATGAGGAATTGGTTGGATGGTTGTATCCAGAGGGTAGTGGTCAATGGCTTAATGTCCAGATGGATGTCAGTGACAAGTGGTGTCCCTCAAGAGTCCGTACTGGGACCGGCACTGTTTAACATCTTGATCAGTTACATAGACAGTGGGATCGAGTGCACCCTCAGCAAGTTTGCAGATGACACCAAGCTGAGTGGTGCAGTTGACACGCCTGAGAGGTGGGATACCATCCAGAGGGACCCGGACAAACTTGGGAAATGGGCCCATGCGAACCTCATGAGGTTCAATAAGACCAAGTGCAAAGTCCTGCGCCTGGGTCGGGGCAACCCCTGGTATCAATATAGGCTGGGGAATGAAGGGATTAAGAGCAGCCCTGCCGAGAAAGACTTGGGAGTACTGGTGGATGAAAAGCTGAACATGAACCAGCAATGTGTGCTCGCAGCTCAGAAGGCCAATCATATCCTGGGCTGCATCAAAAGAAGCATGGCCAGTAGGTCAAGGGAGGTGCTTCTGCCCCTCTTCTCTGCTCTGAAGAGACCTCACCTGGAGTACTGCGTCCAGCTCTGGAGTACCCAGCACAGGAAAGACATGGATTAGTTGGAGCAGATCCAGAGGAGGCCATGAAAATGATCAGAGGGCTGGAGCACCTCTCCTATGAGGACAGGCTGAGAGAGACTGGGCTGTTCAGACTGGAGAAGAGGCGCTTCCAGGGACACCTTATACCAGCCTGTCAGTACCTAAAGGAGGTTTCTAAGAAAGATGGGAAGAAACTTTTTAGCAGGGCCTGTTGCAATAGGACAAGGGGTAATGCTTTTAAATTAAAAGAGGGTAGATTTAGACTAGACATAAAGAAGAATTTTTTTACAATGAGGGTGGTGAAGCACTGGAACAGGTTGCCCAGGGAGGTAGAAGATGCCCCATCCCTAAGGACATTCAAGGCCAGGTTGGACAGGGCTCTGAGCAACCTGATCTGGTTGAGGATGTCCCTGTTCCTTGCAGGGGGGTTGGACTAGATGACCTTTGAAGGTCCCTTCTGATCCAAACTATTCTGTGATTCTATGAGCTACAAATCTGTGATTTTCCTTTAACAAAAAATTTTTATTTTCATTATCTGAGTTTTTACTGCTTTCTCTAAAAGTTATCAGGATCTGTCCCTGTAACAATCCTTTTGAATCATGTCATAATTATTCCCTGTGTCACTTATTGCAGTTATCATTTCAATGGCCTCCTGAAGCCATACTCACTAGACTTTGAAGTGCCAAGAAAACTGCAGTCAGACCACATTATTTGCTAAAGGGTTTAATCTCATATCTTTTCTCTTAACTTTACTCACTTACTATCCCTCTGTCCACAGAATTAAAACCAAGTGCTAATTATTTCAATTCCCTTTTGGCTCACTCCATATTCAACCTTTGGCCTAAGCATAATTCAGTTCTCCTTCCCCAAATTTTCCCTTTTTTATCATTGACATGGATCAACTTCTGTGAAATACCTACAAAATAAAGTTAGAGAAGTGGAAAAAATTTTGAGACCTTTCTGTGAATTTTCCCATCTGAAAAGGCAGAAGATGCTTGGCCTTTGAAAAAGGATTTCAATTTTGAAAAGGAGGCTACAAAAAAATCTACATTTTTCAGTTCTTTCCTGGATTTTCTGTAAGTCCTAGGAGTAGAAAAGAATAAGATAAATGTATCAGTGTGATCTCAAGCAGTCCTATGCCTATGCTTTCCCCTTCCTGCTACTGGCCCCTTGCCTTGTTGAAGCATGCGAATTAGATCCCTATTTCCAACTTCCTTCTATTTTTACATTCCCAAGCTGCCTAGATATAAATATGTCTAGTTCATGGCTGTCCTCAGAGATGCTATTTCCTTCTTCCAGGAGAAAATGTTATCTTAATAATATTGTATTTCTGTTCTTCTCAGGTGGTAGTAAATTTGTATACAATAAAATGTCTTTCATTTTTCTATATGCTATCTTAACTCTGTCTTTTGTACCCTACCTTCTGTCTGCCTATACAATTGCCATCTTCACTTCTGACCCATGACACAATGAAGGCTGTTGTAATCAGTTAAATCATATCATTTTTGACTAGTAGATGGGTATATTCAAGAGTGATTTCTGGGTCAAGCAATACAGGCTCTTATATCTTCTAACGTGCATGAAATTATAGTGCAAAATTCTTATTCTTAGTTTCATTGCTCCAGCAGTCCTAAGCACATCAACCATATGTGATTGGAAAACTTTAAAATTGAACATCAGAAGAGTAGGGGGAGAAAAGTTTCCTTTGCCTCTCAAGAAAATGCATTGTTTATTTCATTCAAATATAAATGGAATGCTCATACTAAGCCACCAGGATGTTCCTAATTTCTTAAAGATGTTTCTTCCTATGAAGATGTTTCTTCCTATGATTGATCTGACCCAATAAACCAATGCCTGAGCTTGTAGGTTCACAAAAAATAAGCATTGCCCAATGACCTTCCCACTTCCTTTCCTTTTGGTTTTCTGTATGAATGAATCCCTTTCAGGGGAAATGTTAAAATGATATTTTCAGATGTCCAGACAATATAGGACCAGACCACAGAATTAAAGTATTTTCTTTGTCTTAAGATAGCTTTCTTCTCTAAGTATGAAAAAACGTTTGGATCAGATCAATTGTTTCCTTTGAATTCAAGCAGAAAGATAATTAAGTGGTTAAGCATAGAGTTTACCGGTATTATTGTAAGAGACAAATATTTTCATCTGATCACTTTTTCAGTTTTACATTAATTTGAACTTATTCTAAAAATTACTGTGATTAGCTTATAAGGAGGGTCACTGTGCTTGGAGTTCATGCAAAAATGTCAGGTGAACTAATAAAATAACATTTTATGGAGGCAGTGCAGATGCTGTAATTGTTTTTAAAGTCCTGAAGAATTCATATTATCTTAGGTTTTATGTAGAAAATAGAAATTCCTCCAAGTGACAAGAAAAGGTTAAAATACACTTCTCACTGCATTGTCCTAACTAGTTCCACTCCCTTACAGGTTAGGTCAGGGCTAGCTGTGATTTCAAAAGTAATATTTACATTTAATGTAGCGGGACTAGATGAGTACTCTTTCCTAATGATGTGAGAGAGTTAAATTGCTTTGCTATTTCTGTTGTCATGTAACTCTTGTGTTATTGACCATGGAAATAATGAATGCTCAAATGCATCTGGCAACTTGCGTAGCTGTTTTTTTAATTGGACAAAGGTGCATCACTGAGGAAAATGCCCAGAAGCTACTGGCTTTGTGAGACCGAAGGGATTCATTTGAGGATTTTTGACTAATTAAAAAAGCTGATTTTATAGGTCTAACTCTCAAAATATCATAGAATCATAGAATGGTTAGGGTTGGAAGGGACCTTCAAAGGTCATCTAGTCCAACCCCCCTGCAAGAAGCAGGGACATCCCTGACTAGATCAGGTTGCTCAGAGCCTCATCCAGCCTG
>WHYT01017681.1:219080-309531 GCA_009806455.1 Tetrax tetrax
ACAACTCTCATTGTAAAAAATTTTTTTCTAATATCTAATCTAAACCTACCTCCTTCTAATTTAAAACCATTACCCCTTGTCCTATCACAACAGGCCCTACTGAACAGCCTCTCCCCATCCTTCCTGTAGGCCCCCTTGAGGTACTGGAAGACCGCTATCAGGTCTCCCCGGAGCCTCCTCTTCTCCAGGCTGAACAGTCCCAGCTCTCTCAGCCTGTCCTCATAGGAGAGGTGCTCCAGCCCTCTGATCATCATATTTGCCCTAATTTCTAATATCATTGCATTTGTGTTTAAGTATGTTTGTGGCTGATTTAAGTAGATAAGAAGACAAGTGGGCCCCCAAAATCAAGGTATCTGTTATGTAAATAAACAGATGTTTTTGATATCTAAACACTGAGGCCACCTTTCCAACTAATTGGGGTACTCTGCACTATCAAAATAATCTACCCTATTGTCTACATCCAGTATGCTTTTATGTTGGCAAAAGTTAAAAATCATATACTATTAAAAATTTATCTAATAAGACTATATATTAGAGTAGAGCTTATTATTTATTAATCATGACTAATATTGTTGACTTTTTAATTAAAATAAACTGTTGGTATCTAACTTTGGGCATGAGGAGCTTGACCACTGCCTTGAAGCCTGTCTTCAGTCATGGCACTGTACAAAACCATGCCGAAAAAATAAGAATCATTCCAGTGACAGGAACGTTCACTTTTCTTCTTATTTCAGTGCTCTGTACTCAGGAATCAATGGAGCTCTTCATAAAGCAGGGACTGCAGGACAAGGACAAGACTCCTTCTTCTGTGCCTTGGCAGGCCTCCAAAGGGTCAACATTACCATGCAGCCAGAATTTTGGGGAATACAACCTTTATTTCATCTACCTGCTTCCTCTCCAGCCCTGGGAGGGAGAGGCCTGTGGCTAGGTGGCACCCCCAAATGTCTCTCCTCCTACCATCCTTCCTTGAGCAAAGAGAAAAGACAATTTGAAAGAACAGAATCATCATGGCCAGAATGGCCTTCCCTCAGGAAAAACTTTCTGTCCTCTTCTGCCTCTCTGCACATGTCTGGGTTGTTCTTTTTTTGGAGGCAGAAAGGAAGCAGATGGCTCATTAGAAATGGCTCTTCTTGGTCATCTCAGATTTGCCTGAAGTTTGAATTAAGACCAAGTCACCTTAGTTGCTCAGGAAAACATGGTGAAAGCCAGCAACATAGCGCATGGGAATCCAGCAAAAGCTTCCATATGAGTAAGAGATGCCTCCTCCAGGCTTTTTCTAGGACTGACTGGGTCTCATGCTCTCCGTTTTCCATTTTCATGAGGGCCAAATGTTGCTTTAAAAGTGGCAGAACAACATTTAAAATAAACCAGTTTAAAGCCCAGGCTTTTGCTGAACTTTTATAATCTACCATTTACTGAAAATATCTCTGTGTGAGATCTTTCGCCCTAAGAACATATGTCCTTCCTGCTTGTTCAGACTCTGATCCTAATCTCAATTGTTTGATGTCATAATCTGTAGTATGGGAATGCAGAGAAATGCCTTAGAAAAACCTCCAGTGCTAATTGAGAGAAGGTGCCTTCTGGGGGTTTTCTGTGTGCAATAGTTTCAGGAATGATTGGAAGAAAGCATATTAATCAATTTTGCAGATGATTTGCAGTGGGAAAGGATCATAAACCCCTTAAAGGCTGGGAGTAATATAGAACACAACTTTCATAAAACAAAGGAAGAATCTAACATCACTTGGAACTTACCGGATGTCCAGATCACTCCCATAGCTATTCAGCAAACATTTTAAAAAACATTTTGAAAACCAATATAGATGTGAGAATGACTCCATGACCAAGAAATAAATACATTCATGCCTTGGTCTTTGAAAGCACTAGGAAGAAACAGAAGTATCCAATGTTATGCTCCAAAATTCCAGAACAGAAAATACAAAATTACTGCTGTTATACTGTATTCTAGCAAATATTATGAGACAATAACAATGATATATCCTGTTCAACCATATTGTATTACAAGTGGCATTTTCCTTATACTGATAGTAACAACAAATGTCTTTAGAGTGCCTTTTCATTTCAAATCACATAGCAGGATTTACAGTCTTCACTTCAGGACATATGACTTTTTCTAATGAACTCAAAACAAGTTTTCCTGATATTCACTAGCAATTCTAGTTACATATAGAGATTACTTTCACAGTCTTGCTAACTCTGTGTGGCTGCAGAAATGCAAGTGTCAGGTGGATGTCACCAAGGTCAGTAATTTGAAGCTTGCAGCAAGTTAGACCAAACATAATGCATTTGCATCAACACACAAATGTTAAATACATTTGCTAATTTTGCTTGTAATCTGTGAATTGCTTTAGATGCTGTTAGCACAATATTGTCAGAATGCATGGAGCTGGAAGAGTCTAGGCTTAAGTAACCACAGCAACAGGATAGGTAAAATATGTTTTGAGAAACAATTTCAGCCTTCTAGATGTTACCATCTGAATGTTTTCCTATTGCCTTTTATTTATAAAACAGAAAAATTTTTTTCTGAGTTTTTAATAATTGTATACCTTTTTTTTTCTGATAGCTCACATTTCAGAAATTAATAAAGAATCATGACATCATAATTGCTATGATTTGACTGTAGAAAATAGAAAATCTGCACTACATAGTATGCTTTAGACGGGTCTTTTGATTAGTGCTGCATTATCATCTGTGGGAATAAACACAAGAATGAGACTAAGGGGTCTCATCCTATCATGTGGTCCCTAGTCAAGCCATTTAACATTTCTGGTTTAGTTTCCTGATTTATAAAAAGAGGATTATATATCTACCTGCCTTAAACAGATATTATACAGGAGTTAATTGATAATGTCTGCACACTACTTTGAACATGTAAAGAATAATATGTGAATGATGAGTGTTGTTTTCTTTTTCATTTATTGGTCTATTTATGTCTCATTTCTTTTTTCTCTTTCTTCTCTAAACTCTTCTTACAGTAAACTTGTATTTCTAATACTGAAACATCCAAAGTTAGCTTCTTGATTCAGTCTTATTGGACCTGGAAATGGTTTTCTTGGGGACTATGTTGCTCTTTTCTTTTTATATTCCTTGTGTCATACTCTATTCTTTGTACATTTTATTTTTCTTCACTGTATTAAAAGTCAGTCGTCTTTGCCTTATCATACTTATTCCCTTTTCTCCAGATTTCTTCTACTGTCTCTGAATCATTTATTCTTATTTCTTTTCTAACTTTTCATATATAACAGTTTTCTGAACATACTGTACACAGGATCATTTGAAAAACCCTCAAGTCAGTTCGAGCTTATGCATTTACAATACTCAGAGAACTTTGTATTCCTATTGTGTAAGATGGTTTTCTTGTAACTTAATTATCATAAATAAGAAGGATCAGGCCAAATAAAGAAAGATGGAATATTTTGTTTTCTAATGAATTTCACAGAGATGTAGCAGTTTCTCTGCTGCTGGCTTAAAAAAAAGGCAGACAGACCCAAGTGGTATGAACAACATTGTTGGCAGCAATCTCATTTGCTTAACCTCAGTGCATCAAAAAAAAGAGAATAAGTTTTTTTGGAATGCAAATATTATTGTGAAATGGGAAAAAAAAAGAGGAAAGGAAAAAATATAGGTTACACATGGCTGCTTTTAATGGAAATAGTATGATGTCGTTTCTCCCTTTCTTCATGGTTTGAAGTCAGCGATCCCCAGAGAGAAAAATTCTGAAGTTGTAATGAAAAGAGATCATTTCAGAACACATAACAGGCAGTTCCCTCTTCTTTTATGTTCTAGGGAGAGAGAATGTTTCCATTGTATGTGGCTTTTTGATATATGACTTTGAAAAGAATACTCAATCCTTCCATGAAAAGGTTGAATATTCTTCTCTTTGCTTAGTTCTCATTCCTGAATTACATTGAAATCCCACTCCCTGATTATTCATAACTTGCTAAAGTTTCCCTGTGAGGCTTAAAATTGTAGCACTTTAGTCTAGTAAAGACATTTTGAAAAGAAATACCAAGCTAAAACAAATAATGCATTGCAGAATAAACAATATCTGAGACATAGAGGAGGGAAAACCGACCCCATACTTCCCTTTTTCTTTCCCTCATGGTGAGTACAGAAAAATTTATCCCTGTAAAAGGGTTTGTTTACATTAAATTGTGAGGCCATTTGTTGGTGCAATGCATTTTAAGCTCAAAGAATACTTGGAGGCTGAACTTGAGACATTCACACTATGCAGTAATTACTCCATTTAACAATTAAATCCTAAGCAGTTCTGTTACTGGATTACTCTTTTGAAGCCTGGCTTGAAAACCAATCCAATAGTCTTATAACAATCTCTAAAAGAAAACTGGAGCTTCAAGAAATTCATGTTGTAGATCTTTCATTGTCTTTCTTCCTGAGCTGCCAGTGCAATTTAGCATTCAACAGTGTGAAGAATTTCCAAGAACAATTGACCTAAAAATAGATCTTAACCAGCAAAACGTGAGGCAAGCAGAGGTGTATATTTATGGAAGTGGGGCAATATGGTAACATCTGCAAATATTAGCTGAAATTTTTAATCTTCTTTTAATTAGGCTTCGAAGAAAAAATTTCACATGTTAAAACTTGAAATAAGGAGTCAAACACACTATTCCTGCACAACAACTTCCAGCTGCCTGATCAGATGTTTGCTTTGAAAGGGTTATGTTCTACTATCCTGAAAAGAGATGTGTTCTGTTCATCTTGCTTGACACTAGGCTAACAAAAATTTTATTCACCTATACCTAGATAGGTACCCTTATATTCTTTGCAGAAAGACTTTCTCAGTTGCTATTTTATGTGCCTTTTTCAGGATGAGATGACACTCCCTGTGAATTTGTATTGCTGTTGACCAGGAAAGGGAGTTGGGTCATCAGTCCAGACTTAGCTAACTATTATTTCTGTGTTAATTCATGGCAGAATTTTGTCCCATCAAATCTCAGACTGAGATTTTGAATATTGTTTACAAACTTTTCTCAAGCAATATTGAAAAAGTACAGACCTCATAAAAAAATCAGAGTATAGTGTGAACTCAATGTTTCATGGCAGTGTTTCATACGCATTTCATTCACAAAGACCAGGGATCACAGGGACTCACTGCTGACAAAAGTTCAAGCCCGTGGACTAGATTACTTTTATAAGCGTGCTTCTGTTTTAATGGAGGATTTATTGACCTTAGTAGTTTTATAAGACTTAAATTGTCTTTTAAAGAAAGTATGTAAGTTTTAATGCTTTAGCTGACATGCCCAGGCAACTTGCATCTGCATTAATTATTTCGGGATTTTCCAGCAGTGTTTTGTGTTATTTGTTTTCCATTTCTATAATAAATAAGACAGTGGCTGTTACTAAGTGAGATGCCATAGGTTTAACTCACCCAATAGGATTTCATTTAGGGTGACTTCTTAACTTTTCAGTGCATGTTGACAAATAATCTCAGAGTAAGAAAAGAGTCTTGTGAATTCCTGCTTGGAAATATGACCATCTTCTGTCCCACACACTCTGTAAGAGCTGCCACAACAACTCTTCTGATGCAGGATTCAGCTGACCTGCCTAGGTTAATTGTCTAGACAACTTCTATTGTTGGTGGAAAGACACAGGTAACCCCATCTTAAAGCAGATACTTCAGATAGGTGCACTGAATTACTTTCCTGAGGTGCCAATATCACTCCTTCCAAAGGAGCAGAGATGGCAAATGCGATCACCTAACTTGAAGAGAAATCAGATGAATCCCAACACAATCAAGTCCATACTCTATATTTGCCTGGTACAGAATCCTTTTCACAGAGGTTTCATGGAACGTGGTGACTAGCATTAGGCTTTTTTATGGAGAGCCCTTTCTAGTAGAAAGACAGTGTTTCACAGAAGATAGATGATCTATACCTTCCCTTTTCTCTTCATTTCTTTTCTATCAAATAAATCCCTCTCAATGCATTGTGTTGATGTCCAAAGTGTCCAGAAAAGATGAGGAATAGTGGTATAGGCAAGGACAGTCTGAGCAGGGAGAGTAGCTCAGAGAGAAGAACCTGGGATTCAGATGGAGCTCGCATGCTGCTGGGCAGTGAGGGTGACAGTGAGGGTGACAGTGAGATGGTGGCATTTCACAGCAGAGAGGGGGAATGACTGGGCTAGCAAAATGACACTAAGTGATGGGGAATGACAAGAACCCTAACAGGAATAACTTGGGTCATCAGCATAGAGGGAAGAGGTAGGACTTGTGTAGGGCTACTGTTCCCTATATGACTTTACAATTCAGCCTCAAAAACTTCAAACTCATCAATAATGCAAGTTTAGCTCATCCCCAGAGAGTAAAATGTGGGGGGTTTTAGGGCAAGACTCCAGTTAGTCTCATACATTTCAGAGCTAGGTTTGTACTTCTCACAATATATTTCCTTGCATGATTTCTACAAAAAGTTCATTTTGGTCACTATGGTTTAGAGATAGACTTGACCAAAATCAGATCTGTATCACAGTCATGTTAATCACAGAGCAGTTAGAGATTACAGCATTTTCAAATGGTCCACATTCATGACTAAAATCCAAAAGGCCCGTACATGAAAATCTGCAGCAATCAAGTGGTTAAACAGCATTCAACAAAATGAGCTTGCTGTTGGATAATGAAAATTTGAATCAACATGCTCTGGTAACCAATAACCATACACTGAATGCCAGCTGAATATTTAAACTGAAAATGCAAAGCAGAGGAGCATAACAACTCGATTACCAACTTCCTTTCTATAAAGGAAATATTGTTTTAAGTGAGCTGTTCTAATGATCAAGTATACCACAGGAATGTGTCAGCAATTACAGCAATCAACACGCCACATTTTTTTTTACTTCTTTTTATCTCACATCTCCTAAACACTAAGGGGGGCTGTGTCCTTTGGCCTCAGACTATATGCACAAAAAATGCCAGAAGTCAACTTTAAATAATTAGTCCTACAGGAATGTATATACTCACTCTGTGATCTCCTGTCTCAAACGATATTAGGCTTGTGTAAGGATGATGGCATCTAAGGGACAGTGTAATCTACTGAGGAAGATGGAAAAAGAACTGACTTGAAACTTGTGACTAGGTAACAAGAACCAGTTGAAAACTCACCTGAGACGTAGGAAAGGTTGATGTCTGCTGCCCCAAGCATGAGGGCTTGTGCCAAGCAGGGGTCTGATTATCCCACCTATGCTCAGAGCTGGAACAGAGCTGCAGGAAGAGGACAGGAGGAGCAAGACAGGTACAGCTTCCAAGGGATGGGAGAAGTGAAGGCAGAAACAGTCAACATTGCCTCAGCAGAAACTGCTGGTCTATGTTTTCTGCTTTGCTCTTCAGCAGCATCTTCTGTCCTGGCTTTCCAAGGCTCTGACACCAACAAAGTTTTGCTGCCCTATTGCAAGTAAGATTTGTAGCAACTATTTTAAGGTGTATAGTGGAGCTGGGTTGTAGCAGGATGATGTGAAGAGAGCAGAAAGGAAAGAGAAAGAAAGAATTTCTTAGGAACTAAATGGTCTGGGGCACCCTGTTAATGTGGTGCCTGATAAATAGTGCAACTTTTTGCTGGGCTGAATATTGAGCATCTGCACGAGCTGGAGGGACCCCCCCTTTGTAAACCCAGCTGTGGTGTGAGAGAACATAATTGTTCTAGGTCTAGTGACTGCCATCTCCAGCAGCTGCTGAGCAGACATTGCCATCTATAGCCATTACTTGGTGGGTTTATGACACATAGAATTGGAAATTTGAAATTAATCACTTGTGACCTAATTAGGATTGGAAGCCAGTTTCATGGGGTTGTTATGTCATCTACCATATCTACTCTACATAACTGCTTAGGTATTCCCAAAGCACATCTGTCTTCATAACTCACTGAATGGCCTAGCACTTTACCGACCATACTTCTGACTTGTATTTTCAATATAACACAACCTTGTCGAAAGGTTGTCCAGGTATCAAAAGTCTAGCATATTTTAAAATGACAGTCAGACACTTGAACAGCACTAATTTCAAACTCTGAATCAACCAAAAAGGTAAAAATTAAATAATTTATTGCCTAAAGATGGGATACAAAAGAAAATATATGAACTGCACCTAAGGCAACGAGAAAATCCTAGTGCAAATGCTGTTATGTAAGTATACTGCTATTGCTGGAGTCTCACATTTCATGCCTTTATGAAGCTTAACACTGTGCATGATTTTTGACATGAGAGGATTTTAGCATGTGAACAGGCTTGCAGGTGAGAGAACAAACAGATTCCACAAGGAGTAGGTATGTCATTGTAGCAACTCTGAACTGTGAGTATTTCAGATTTTTACCACAATGTTGCTGGAATGCTGGAAGATGTTCCAAATTACCTCAGTAGCTCATCATTATTACATTTTTTAAATTTTTTTTTTAGAAAGTCAAGGAAGATGACATGAGCCTGAGGCAGCAGGCAAGCAAAGAAAGAGGGAAAGAGATAGAGAGAGAAATAGAGAGAGAGACAGACAGAAAGAAAGAAAGAAAGAAGGAAGGAAGGAAGGAAGAAAAGAAGAGAGAGAAAGAAACAGAAACATCTCTCAGAACTGTTCTTTCACTTTTCAAATGTTTTTCCAAAAGGTATCAAGATGTATTGAGCCCTAAGGCAACAGCCTAAAAGCTCATCTGTGAAGAAAGCAGGAATAATACCACAGGTTTCAGCCATGATTTACAACGATATGAATGAAAGCTGAATCTGGCAGAGCTCCATTTACTTAATGAAAAACTTGCTGAAGAGGAAAAATAAAGACTGAAAAAAGACTGACAGAAGATTAGCAAGAACTAGCACGAACACGATTACAGCACTTGTATATCTATCATTGACCACCATCTGATTAGGAATAAATATTTTTTTTCCAGTTTTTTAATTGCACTATTCCTCTTTTGAATCTACAAAGCTATGATTATCTGCCAGTTTCTTGTAGAAGTCAGAGCACATAAAAATCTTGGACATGGATTTGAAACCTTCCAGTGTTAGTCAAGGAAAGCATCTGTGCACATTGGTGTGACAGAAAGTACAAAGATAGCAATAGGAAAAGCAGACCCAAAGGGACACCAATAACACTTCGCTTCTCAGCTTCTCATAATTCTATCAGTGTTTGCCTCTAGCCCAGCATCTCACTTCTGAAGACTTCTTGAATACAGGGAAAGCATGCAAGGAAAACAGTCATTTGATTATCTCCTCTTCTGTATCATTCCTTCTGAGGCTCAGGCCTCTGCTTAAAAATGCCAAATAGCAACACTATATCCTCAAAGGCACAGAAATAAGAGCTGAAAAGCCCTCTCTTACATCACTTAACATAGGCCCTGCCAAGAAGAATTACTCCTTACAGTACATTCACAAGTGTTTCCTACTATCCAGCTCTAAATGACTGAAGTGATAGGGCTTCCGTTGCCTCCCTGGAGAGGTTTCACCACAGCCTATTCAAGCATGCTGTTAGGAGAGCAAGAGACAATGATTTCATTGTGTATCACATCTCAGAGTTTCTACAGAAAGGTTGGCTCCATGCTGCACCTGGGACAATCTGAAACATTCTGATGACGCAGTGGTGAAATTTCCTGTTCACTTGTCATCAAGAACCTGATGGGCAACACCACCATGAGTCAGAGTACAAGTGAGCCAAACTCCTAGTCAGCTCAGCTTGAAACAGATTCTGTGCACGGATATGACCCTCAAGTGAAAACGTCTTGCAGCTCTTCTTGGCTTCAATCCATGTCCCTTGGAGAAGGGAGAAAGCCCTTTAAGTTCAGTGACTAGCAGACTGTGTACGCTGATGATCATAAGTAAATAATAGTAATAATAATAATAAGAAAAGTTGTCAGAAGTCAATCTGTGCAGTTCTTTCAATAAATTAAGATGATATATGACTTAGGCCAGGGCCAGGAAATGCCTAACTCCCTGATTATGAAAGAGATGGAATTAGTGCAATATTAGTTTTTTTCAAGGGATTAATGAGTTACACATTTAGGACAAAAGCAATACTTCTTCAGTGGTGATACAAGGCCTAATTTTGATCTAACTCTTCTTCTCTGCTGGTGTAACTCCACTGACTGCTATGGGGCTCTTCTTGACTGACATCAGTGCAGTGGAGCAATAGTACCTTGCATCTTTGGTAGCATATACACTGCCTGTAGCATTCCTTTCTGGGAAATAGTACAGATGTTAGTGGTATGCTGGCACCAGAAATTATCACAGTGGTATAAAATATTTGAAACCACTAACTAGATCATCTTTCCTCCATATGATTAAATATGGTCTAGAAAAGTTCTCTTTGTAACTTATTAAAGCTGCTACTCTTGCCAGGCAGATAAAAAGAATCTTTGCTTAATAATCTGCTTTGATAATCTATTGGTTTTTTTTCTAGAGAACTACCTTTAAGGTTCTTGGTACAGGGAGCACACGTTACTGATGTGTTATTTCTTTGTTCTTCTTCTGAGCACAAAGTCAACCTCCCTAAGCTCCTGATAGATAGGTTTTAGAAACCTGATAACGGTTCCTAAAACACTTCTATAGTTCCAAGTGCAAAACATTCAGCATTTTTAAATGCTGCTTCCTCTCGCTGATGAAACATTAGAATCCTATTAGCTTCAGTCTTCTGCATTTTTCAGAAGTATATATTTTCAGAAAAGCTTAGCATTGGCCTAATTCTGCTTCCTGTGAGGTAAATGAGGCATTTCCTGCAGACTTCAACAGCAGCAGATACAGGTGAACGCTAAGCATAAAATCTCACCCTCAGTGACTTGTCCCTACTGCAGCAAACTTCCAGGAAAAACAACACTACAGCAAGCATACTGGCTGTTTTCAAACTCCTTTGCTCCTTTCATTTGTACATAAGATCTATAAATAAATTCAGGCATTTTGGTTTCAATAAGCTCTGTTCATAATGATGCTATCATTAAATAGTAGGAATTCACTACAGTAATATAATGAATTCTTTTCTGTGTGTTGTTTGCAAGTTGATTAATTGCAATCACAGTGACTTAGTTCAGAATTCTTCCTTTATGGAATACATAAAAAAAATAAAACAAAACACAGTCATCCGTGAAGGACTTAATAAAATGTCCAGGCTGTGAAAGGCAGTCATCAATCTGTGCAAGTCACGTTCAAAACCTTTGTTTGACAGACTTTCCCAGAGATTGGCAAAATGTTAAAGAGCAACTGTACATGGAATTAGAAAAGGAACAGAATCAGCTGACCAGAGAAAGATCTGAACTCATAGTTCTTCCCACAGCCAACAGTATCATACAGTTTTTTTTCAGAAACATTATGCCTGATAAAATCTCCCAGGCCCTGAATATTCTCTGCTCAGTCATTTATTGTCCTTTTTAATAAACAGGTCAGGGGAGGTATTTGTGAGCATGGCATATTTTTTTCCAAAGCCATCAGGCAGCCAATATTTTTCAGTACAATACCCTACTTGTCTTGGGCATCTTTTTCATTCTGAACAAGGCAGTGAATGTTTCAAGATTAGAAAGACAAGAGACTTATTTATGTTTATCCCCCTCTTTGTTGTGCTATTTCTTTAAATACTCTTTCATTCCATTTCACCATCCTTACCTTCACTAGCTGTTGTAGCTAGCCAGGCTTCTGCATGAATTGTTACAGTTATATTACAGAATATCAGGGCCTATGGGATCCACTATAGTTATAAGCCAACCTTAATGAACAGTTATCTTCTTGCATCTCTTTGCAGTGCAAACACATGGAAACCATCCCTTGGGTGATGTATTCAAAGGTGCCTACTGCTTAGGTACTTACAGCAGGCAAGAAGTATGTATTTGAACTTCTTTAGTCTTAGTTCCAACACTAGCCCTGTATTTCCAAATTCATCAAAGTCTGTCTGTTTCAAGCCTTGAAATTTCATTGACTTTTCTAAGCAGGTCAGAAATATTTCTGCTCTCTTGTCATTTGCATTACTTTTGGCAATACATAATGGGCCCGTCCTTCCCCTGTTACCTGTACGACCCAGTGATCCACTGGAATGCAGCAGCACCTGGGACGAGCTGGTGGAGATGAGAACACAAGAAGAGGAAACACAGCTGTGGCAGGAGATGGCAAACACTCCTGGGTGTACTGGCTAATGTTGTGCTGGAACACAACGTCGAAGTTAAGCATTTAGTTATTCTTCATTACTTCCTCCTGGGCCAAGTACTCAGGGATACTAAGACAGAATGATCAGTTCTTTACCTTGCCCTGAGTAAGGCTAGACTTGACTCATAAATGCTGCTGTGGAACAGGCACTCTATAATAGGGACCAAAATAGGCTCAGATCCAACACCCTAACAGGACCAAAAAAACTGTCCAATATCTGTACCATTGTGCCTAATTTCAAAAAGGGAAATTGTGTAAAAACGTATTTTAAAATGTGTAAGATTACATAAAAAAAAGGAAACTTTAAACATTTAAAGAGTAAAGCCTTTACACATCATAGAATCATCAAATGGTTTGGGTTGGAAGGGACCTTAAAGGTCATCCAGTCCAACCCCCATGCCATAGGCAGGGACACCTTCCACTAGACGGCATGCAGATAATTTAAAGGTAGTATATCAGAGACACAGAGCAAATACCTACCACGCCTCTACAAAGACCCTGAAAAGACCAGAATAAATCTGGTAAGAGGGGAACAGATTGAAGAAGGCATCCCTCAATGTGTTAAGGGTGTGTTCAATTCAGGAAAATAGCAAAGATCATAAGCTCTGGAAACTTAAAAGGAAGAATACGTCCCTCCCCTCCCCGAAAAGGGCAAGTCTGAGAAACTGCTTGCAAAGGACACGAACGTGCATAATAAATCATTTCTCAAACATGTTAGGAAAAAGCAGCTTGCCAGAGAATCTGTAGGACAAGAGATGATTTAGTCATAAAGAGCAAAATTACATTCTCTTTAAGAAGACGTGCAAAATTAGGTTTCCACTGGGAATATTTCCGGCTTGGGAATATTTCTGCACTAGGATCCTTCTTTGCACAGGGTGCAGCAGATTATTTGCTTCAAATTGGTGCTAAAAACAACATGAAACTGCAAGAAGATCTTGTTATAGTAACTGTCAGGTGGAATTCAACACAGACAAAGTCAGACTCCACCCCTCCAACCTCTGCACCTACTAGGATAGCCTCTCAGTTACTGTTACCACTCAGGAATAAAATCTTTGTGTTGTAATAAATAGGTATATGAAATCATTGCCTCTGTGCTCAGTACTGTTCTACTGAGGCCTTTTTTCTGTGTTCTGGCCTTCTTAATCCAAAAAAAAATACATCAGGACTACAATGGACACAGAGGGGGAGGAACATCAGCAGTACAGGGTGATTTCAATCCAAGATCCAAATATACCAGAAGTACTCTTATACCTGGAAAAGGGGTGAGTGATGGCCTTGCGACAGAGGTCATGAAGGACATGGAGGTGGGAACGACTGTTGGGAGGTGCTTCAGGTACTAGAATATATCAAGTGAAGGCAGAGCTTTCAAAACAAACAAAAGGAAATACTGTTTCTCATTACAAATAGTCAAGCCACAGGATGTTGTGGGTGATCAAAGTCTATATTGGTTTAAAAATAATTGGACAAAAATCACTGAAGAAAATTCTGTCAAAGATTATTAAATGCAAAAACACCACTTCTGGTTTGAGAGCAACAAATCACTGGAAGCTAGGAGCACATTGTGGGGATGTGCCACTGTGTACTCATTTTGCTCTTGTACTTTCCCTACACACCTTGTACAGATTACTGTCAGAGACACGATCCCAGGCAAGGCAGACCTCTGATCTGATTCAGTAAGCCTTCCTTTCTTACTGTTTTTTGAGACAGTCTGCATGAAAAGGCCAGCTCCTGTTCTTCTATTTAGATGAGGAATTGGTTTTCAAGGTGCTCTGCCCCCAGCACTCAAACTGAAGAACTTCCTTTCTTCACACTAACAACAGGCTGGAGTCTAAATACAGCTAAGAAAGGTACTCTCCTCTTCTTCCCCCTCTCCCCTGCCATTTATTTGACACATCACACCTGTGTCAGTGGAAGAGATTTGGAAGAAAAATAGCATGGGGCGGGGGGATCCATTTTTCAGTAGCTTAATACAGAGAGAGACCAGGATGAATGGAACTGGAGTCAAACATTGCCCTGGGGATGTAGGAAGCTTACAGAGATAGTGATATGATGTTGATCTAGTGATCTCTACAGTGTGAGTAGTATTTTACATAACTGTGTTTTTAATGACTAAAACCAGCTAGTTTTTCATTAATTCAATTTTTTTTTTATGTGCAAAAAGCTCCTCAGGGAGCCCTGTGAAACAGAATACACATGCTTTTTCAGCCTGTTATGACATTTGAACTTATACAGCAGACTGTCACTGGATTTTAATAAACGTGCTTCTCTTCCACTCAGATGAGGAACAGAGAGGTCGGTTGCAATCAGTTACTCAGCCTGTCAGCTTCTCAGTTTGGCTGTTTCATTAAACCAAAACATCAGCCCTGTTTTAAAATACCTAAACCAAATGTTGAAAGCACTTAAGAGTCTACTTGCAAGCCTTAGGGATCAGAAGGTGGACAGCTGAGTCCGTGCACAAACATCACTCCTTATCCTTCTGTTTGGAAGGAGGTCAGCTCCTGACGTGGACACAGACATACACCCCTTTGCCAGAACCTGCTCCCTGGGCTAGGGAAAGCACATGGAAGGAAGATAGTACAAGCTATGCAATCCATATGGTCAGAGAGGCAAAGCAGAGAGAAGAGTTGGCCTTGAATAGAGTCACCAGATGTAAGTTTATATTTCCTTTCTAATCCAAGGGACTTAAGAAATTTTTTATTTGTGTTGCTTTTCTCACAAAGCTGGGATTTACATCTGTAAAAGAAATCTGCCAGAGGTCAGGACCTCTGGAAGTCTGGCTGAACTGGTGCATAGATTGGAAGTAGGAAGGATAGAAACCCATCGCTGGAAAATCTCCAATGATTGATGTCTTTCTGAGCAGTCATTCATCCTGAATGATGTAAGAAATACTGAATGTAGATATATGATGACATCAGAGCCATCCAGGCCATATAACCAACAAAATAACTGTCCACAGTACCACAATAGTACAGAGAAAAAAGTATCGGTGGTGTTTTTCTCTTGTGCTTTGAGCATTAGCACTCTGCAGAGCATCTGGTAGGCTGAGGTTATGGATTATGGCGTGAAATTTGCTGGCTTTCCTTTTATTCCTTCTGCAATCTGTACCTTTCAATTATTGTATCTTACCATTAATGGAGACTAAACTTTCACCAGGCTATTGGTGCTTGAGTATAAATTTTTTTTTGTCACACAGCTACACAACTTCTATCATTCTAAGGCCTGTGCATGCATGCAACAGCAGTACAAATAATAATAGAAATATAGGTAGAAAATTTAGTTATTAACTAGTGTCCTGGTTCTGGCTAGGATAGAGTTAATATTCACCTGAGCTGGGCAGAGAACTGGAGCTGGTGGCCCTTATGGCTGGGGCACTCAACTGGGATAATTAACTAATTAGCTAACAACTGGTGTTAATTTACCCAAATTAGCCAAAGGGCTATTCCATCCCATCTGACCTCCTGCTCAGTATATAAGTGAGGAGGTGCTCCTGCTATTTGGAAGGAGTTAGGGGTTTGTTGTAAGTCATTATTCTGTGGGGTTTTTTTGTTTGGGGGTTTTTTTTTTTTTTGTGTCACTGATTTGTTTTCTTCTGTTATTGCTGTTAAATTTATTTTTTTTTGTTCCATCTCAATCTGTGTGGTTTTGCTGTGTTGTTTTTTTGTTTGTTTGTTTTGTTTACCAAGTCTCTCTTCTGTCCCACTGGAGGTGAGGTAGGGGGAGGAGTGAGAGAGAGAGACTGCAAAGTCTGATCCCGATCGGGGCTGAACTACAACAACTGGTTTGTTAATTAAATCATTATTTCAAAGCATTCTGTACCAATGAGTGTGATTTTATGGGAAAATGCCATCTTGGCAATGCAATACTGTATATTAAATGAGATAAAGATAGTAAGAGAGGCATGCTGGAAAGAGACCAAATATCTTATAATGAACACTTTTAGGGTCTGATGCTAGACTTGGAGTTGAAAAGTAATTGTATGTTACAAAGAAAATACTGAGTATGTTTTTCATTCAAGGAATTCACAAGAGGGACATGCAGCCAATGAAGACATTTCAATGGAAGTGGAGTGTCTATAAAAGAATTGGTATTCACTTACTTGATTTACAAGTACCCTTATTTAATATTCTCTGACATCCAGTTTTAACAGATTGGTCTTGATCACAGTAATAAGCTCGATTGCAAAAGGTTTCTGCTTTCATAACTTTAGGTTTTTTTTTCTATAACCCTAATGGTATAGAAGCTGCTGTTCTCAGCAGGTGAACAGAAAATCAGAGCATGAAAAATGAATGATACAGAAGTGCAGCCCAGGTGAATATAGCTAATAATGAAGACATTTGACTTAAGCCAAAGTTTTAAGGGAAGAAACTTTCTACCAATACAAATTGTAGTGATGCAAATGGACCAAATCTAACAGTTCTAATCAGACAAAATTGTTTTTATGTATCTATGCATGCCTGCCAGCTCTGCAATGGAAATGTCTTAGATATACATATCAGAAACAGCATGTAGTTCCCCTCCAGCAACACAGTGAAATAGAAACGGATCAGACTTTAGACCTGCTTAGTTCGTAAGTTAGGAAATTGATTCTGTGATGGACAAAGCACTTTCATTTAGTATCTTTTTCCCTTCTTGAAAATGTGGTAGCGAGCACTGCAGAGCACACAGAGTGTGCATGTTGTCAGCATGGTAGCACTGGGACAAACAAACAAAGTCTGAATACGCTACCTCATCTTCCCCGATCCTCACGGTTTGTGCACCCACAGCTCTCCAAGAAGCAAGGCTTTCTGATACATTGACAAATATCAGCTTTACTAAAGTTCTTGTGGGGTGGAAAGAACACCAGTTAAAGCTTTGGGGACAGATTTCTCTCTTCTTTTTGGGGGAGTTTGAGCCCGTAATAAATTGAACAGCCTTAAAAATGAAAATAAAATGTTGCGAACGTTCTCAGTGCAGTGTCAGTGGAAAGTTGTGGAGCTGGTTTTACTCTGAAAAAAGTATTCTGGTTTTCCTGAAAGAAGGAGAAAAGTGTTCTCCTGTTATGTAGGGCTGTGACTGTTTTACAGCACACCTCCAAAAGCCCATCTACATTATGTAAATGCAGCCCAGGTCACCTCCTACACATGATGGGAGAACAGACAAGTATTCATTTTTCTTGCACTTGCTTAAATGAGAGGAAATAGTACAATTTTGTCAATCTTTTTTTTGGTTAAATGTGTATCAGATCAAAAAATAGACCCAGACCTTACTTTAAAAGGATTTGTATGTCAGCTTCTAACTTCCAGCAGTGATGTTAATGGCAAGGCAGATTAGAAAACTGAAAAAGCAGTAGGTGAACAGGAGTTCATACAAAAAAAGGATGGGAAAACATCCAAGCAAGCGGCATCAGCAAGAGACTTTATAATTGAATTAAATGATGAAAAGAGTAATGGGTCAAGTGATGAAAACAACAATACAGCCTTTCATGGCAATAAGGATTAGAGAAGCCATCTTCTAACTTGCAGAAAATCAGTCCTTCATTCTGCTAACACAAGAGCAATTGTAAATTCGATTAAGTTTGCATGCCATGATATATTAGATTTACTCTAAGATCTGCAATGCATAGTTTAGCAACTATGCCACAAATGCACAGTGTATATTCTGGATAATTTTATGCTCATAGGATGTTTATGGAACACAAGCGTGAGTTGAGGTCATCATATAAAACGTGCACTACGGAAATGCTAAGATTGTCCAAAAATCTTTTAATTTTTCTTGACCTTTGTCCGACATTATGATACAGGCTGTCAAATTTAGCACACAGGCCAATAATTGCTGTATAGACACCACAGAAGCAAAGCCATCTCTGATTTTTAACAGCATCTCTGCCTAGCTCATCCTGTAGCCCTTCCTTCCCTGCCTCCTACCCTCTTTTCCCCTTCATTCCCCATGAGCAGAAGGGTCCAGTTCCTGATTCTCCTATATAGAATTTTAGGCATACATTTTCTTTTGGTCTTTAAAATATTTTTTCTTTTTCTGAATTGCTTTACCTCTGTTGTCTAATTTGCTTTATACAGCTAAATTTATTCACATCATGACAGCCTCAAGAAAGTATGCAAGAAGAAAGTATGTGGACTTTTAGTATACATGCAACAGTATCGCACCATGAGGTTTTACACTGGCTTTAGGTGTGATAGTCCTCTTCTGATACCTTTTCTTATCAAAAAGCTGCTAGCGATCCAGAGATAGAGCAGAGTTTTATGATATAATATTGCTCATAGTAATCATTCTCTTACTGCAATTTATGATTAAAAGAATTAGTTGGAAGTTTAGACAATAAACCTTTAGTCACTTACTTTGCCTGATAGCAAGATAGAGCTGACTGTCCAGATCGCTGAGCTATTTGTGTTGTTTCCTGTTTCATTTTTCATCTCCTTGGCACCACTTGTTTTTCTCAGGAGTCCAAAATCACTCATAAAACATAAGCAATTGCCAGCAGTTTATAGATGAGGTAATCATAATACCACAGAATGATAATTTTGAGCTTGGAAACTGCTGTATTTTTAGAAAAAAAAAAAAAAAAAAAAACAGCTGGATAAATCTAATTAAGCTGCACTGAAAGAGGGAAGTGATACAGAGATATTAAGAGAAAATGTCTTTTCCTAAACCATACTGACATGAAATCTGGGATAGAATTGAGGAAACCAAAAGGCCGTTGAATGAAGCAAATGAACCTCCAACAGAAAGTGGACTGATTTAATTTGTGACAGCTATGACAGCTGTTACTTTTGCCTTATATGTCTGCATGGTGATCCTGGACCAAAAGCTTCCTTAAACAGGTTTTCAGTGTTATTGCAGAGATATAATAAAGGATCTATCTGTGCATCAATCTCTCTTATAACTGCAGCTCTATAAGCATTGTAGCTACCTGTGACAGCCCTTGATTAGTGACTACTTCACTGGTGATCAAAAGTCTCAGAACAAAAGCTGTCTAAACATCTGATCAAACCATATTGATTAGCTCTACAGCTCACATACAATAATAACCTATCAGCAGTGACGGTTCAATTTATATAACTGTTTTGTTACATTTTAGCTGTAGAGCTAGTTAGTCTATTTTAATCAGGTAATGCAAGATGCCTCATTGGGTTGAGTGTTATATTAAGTTGAATTGTTAAAATCCTTCACATTTTTTCCTGTATCTGGACTGCAGTGGTTGATATAGAAAGCTGCTAAGACAGAAGAACAAGACATTCCTATGTGAAAAAAATATGAACAACAAGTAGCACAGGACTGTGTTTGATGCATGAAAGAGCTACAAATGCTGAACAGATAAAGTGAGGCTCATTATCTCTTACTTTGTGCTTCAGGAGTTCGAATAGGCTAAGAGACTGAAGAGTTCAAGTGCTGTAGCAGGAGTAATCTGGAGAGCAAGAAACATTGCCTAAGTGCCGGGACTGTCAGGCTGTCACATTCCTACCTGGGCTGCCTCTCAGACAGAAGGGCGGCCGGAGGTCTGCAAGTGTCTCAAACGCTGTGCACACCACCAGCAAACTCAGAAAATGTTAACACTCCAAGGTTTGGGATTTTTTTTTTTTCAACAACATTTCAATCATTAGAGTTAATATTCAAGGCTTAGAGTGGCTTTTTTTTTTGCCTGTAATTGTAAGATATCTAGGCTGGGAATATGTTACTTAGGGGGTGTGGGGAGGATGTCTGGTTTTCCTCTAAATTCTTGATTGAGTTTCCTGTTGCTTAATGCTAAATAGTATGCAAGGTGGGAGTCAGTATCTTCTGTTGTCTGAGAAGAAGTAGCTTTTCTCACGGTGAGAGTCTCCACTGCTTTCTGATGAAAGCAAGCAAGCTTCTTGCTGTGGGCAAATTGGTGCAGTTCCTCTTGAGTCGATGAAAATCTGGCTTTAAGGAATAGTTTAGCAAGTGTTTCTTGTTTTGGATATTTTTTCTTTTCAGAACACTTGCCACTATTGGTCAGTCAAATGCTTCCAGCAGGCCGGGAACACTCTGTTATGGAGTCTCTGATACAAATATCCTTGTCCCAGCTAATGCAATATTCAATGCAAGAGAACTTTACACTTTTGTGACACGCTTTCAAGTCTGAAAGGAACTCATTTTTATTAAGGAACATTCCAGGGGTCTGGAAACTGTCAGCATATGAGTGAGATTTAAAAATATGTTGTACAACAAAGATCTTGACTTTTCAGAGTTTGGGACATTTTGGAGGGTGGCCTGGTGCTTGTCTGGTTTTAGGCTTTGGGATTGATGACCCTTTGTTTTGTTTTGTTTTGTTTTTTTAATTTCTAAAGCTACTTCCAGTTCCATATTTTTTTCTTCAGCCTTCCCTCTTTTTTAAGGCCGTTAGTTATATTGTGTGCTCCTGACTGAATTCGGGATATATGTGTGGAGGCGACTCTGTTCTCTTACATGCAGCTTTTTATCATTCACTTATTCCTTTGCTTTTCTGTTTCTACATGAATCACTTCATCGGCAGGCTATAATTTATAGCTTCCTCCCTGTAGTATAAGTGCAAATGCTTAATTTTATGGACATAAATTGTGTGCAAAGGACATGCTTAAAGTTAATCGGGCTTGCAAGCCTGCTCTTGCAACCCTCAGCCTTAATTTGTACCTTATACAAGAAGAAAAACAGTAAATGAAAAAAGAATGGGGTAAGTGAGTGCAACAATTAAAATGGGTGGGTAGGGAGGAGGGATATCTTTTCCTTGGAAACTTAATTAAGTCTGGATGAATCCCACAAGAATTCTCTATAATGAAATAATCTGCAATTTATCTATCAAAGTGTTAGCTCTTTATGTTTTGGTGAAGTAAAAGAGAAATAAGTATATAACCACCCTTCTGGACATAAAATTAAAGAATACAAAAGAAAAGACCCTGAACAACAAGAAGAGAAGTTTATAAAATGAGAGGCACTGTGCATTGAAATTCAGAATGGGGGCCAGCAGGAACCCAGCAACATGTCTGGGTAAAACAGGAAACCCCAAATCCAGTGAGCCGCTTTGTAATTTAAGATGCCGATCCCAGTGTCTGTCATGCTAGTAATGTGTAGTTTCTGAAAGCTAAGATGACACAAAACCAGTGTGGGAAGGAGGGAAAATGACCTCCAATGTGGGATTGTTTGGCTTTTAATGAAGGATAGCTGAGAAGTTAATTGTACCCACGCTTATTTTTATGAATGCAGGTAACCTGATCCGGTGACATCTATGGATGACGCTCACTCTTCAGCTTCCCGTGAAGCTTGGCACGGTGACTGCTATTGTGCATAGACTCGCAGGAGGCACAAACACTATGGAGGCAGCAGGCAGCCCTTGTTTGCTTTCGTCATTCAGCTTCAGAGCTGTGATTAGGTTTCTTCTTGCAAACTCATGGATACTTTCCCCAGGAAAAACCAGAGCCAGTACATTATACATCTTTCTGCTAGCAGAGTAGCTATGTATCTTGCAATACAGTTCTCTTATTTCAGGTATTATTTAGAAGTTCCAACTTACGTGCTTTAAGGAAAAGCAGCCACTGCATTCACCTACCAAAGTGAAAGTACAGGCATTACAGTTTACTGTCTTCTTCAGTGCCATTCTAATTAGCTTCAGCCCTGTCAGGACGAGGATCTTGTAGATCATCACAGAGAGAAACACTAGGGACACTAGGGACTATGTCTACCATTAACATAAATTGTCTCACATTATCATCTGGATTTTTCCTTTTTAACCCAACCAAATCCTTAATTAACTTAAATATCCCTTTGATATCTCTTTTTCAGATATTTAAAAACAGCAGAGAGAAAAATCTTCATTGTTTTGCATAGTAAGCTGTCAAAACATCAATTAGAAAGAGGAGGGTCTTTTAATGAATAACCACCTTGGCAATAGGAAAGAAATTAGTGCTAATTGTAAGTATTATAAGCATTCTATACAATATTTCTGTCTGAAATAATGCTCCCAAATATCTACTGAAAATCTAGCAGCTTCTCCAGACATAATGGACCCAGTTTGCTCCAGGATATTGATGCCCTTCCATTCAGGCTGGTGGTCATGATTTAAGATGAACATATACTGGCTTTTCTTATTATACCTCAGAACTAGGAAACTGCAGCAATAGAGAATGTGTTCAGAAATGCCAGAAGCACCTGCATCAGAGCCTGCCTGCTTAGTTGCCAGAGTCAGAAAAACATCTCAAAGGCAGACAGAGGATCAGTTAGTACAGCATGTCTTGCAGCAGCCTTCTTTTGACTCCTATTAAGCAGAGGACTCTGAAAAAGTTGACTTAAAGCCATGGAAACCAAAGAAAGTATTTTTCTACTTTTCCAGAATATACCTGTTGGACTACAGGAGGCAAATGGTGCAGCCCATGAACAGTTCCCTCACCACGGGTGACCCAAACCTGCTGATTGCACCTGTTTTGCACTAGAGTATTGCAAGGAACCACAGTTTTCTCTTTTCTGAAGAAACTCAGAAAAATAATGTCTATTAAACATGAAAATTTTCTGCAATTTCTTAAATTTCACAGCCCCAGCAATAGGCACAACACATCTAGGTTTCCAAAAACTGACATTGGTGTATCATATCTATAAAGCAGAATATATGAATCTTGCTTTTTATGCAAGAGTAACTACTATTAACATAGTAGGAGTATTTGTCCACTAATATCAGCACTATAACATTGTGATGCTTTCATTCATTTTTACTTCTGCAGCTTGAATGAAGAAATTCCTGTGAATTATTGATCTGTTTCAGAGCTACTTTAGATAGAACATCATATTCCTGGGTGAAATCTTGGACAGAAGACAGTCAGTGGAAAAACTCTCAAGTCAACAGAATATTTACTTTAAGATCATAGTTTCTATAATCATACGAGCTCACTCTAGATGAGATACCTGTGCTGTAGCTCTGAAGCTCTTTCTTCACTCTAGAATTTTGTTAGCATGGATCAAAGACAATCTGCAGAAGTTAGTTTTCTCTAATTAGCAACCATTGACAATCATGTTGCACTGTTGCTGTCAGACCCAGAGTCGAAAGGAAAAGAGGAACATTCTCCAATTGCTTTGCACTGGAAGTGATGTCAGAATCTCTTTTGTGACTCATTAAAAAGCCTACAAAACATCAGTGGCACACATATATATATATCTGTGGTCTTTTATTTTTATCTACTTATGGAACCTTATAATTTCATTGTATACAAAAAAAAAGTAAGTTTAAGCAAATACAGTTAATGTGTATTTCAGAGAGTTTTTATGTGTATAGATGTATTAGAAACTAGATGTACCAGTTGCTATCTGTCCCTATTCACCTATATATAGTTGAATCTGAGGTAAAATCACAGACCCATAGAACAGCCCAGGTTGGAAGGGACCTCAAAAGAGCGTCTGTTCCAACCTTTCACGGGAAAGGAACCCTTGTCTTTTCTATGTGGGGCTAAACTACGAAAGTAATAAAAATTAATGGGACACATTTCATACCAATTAGGAAACAGGATTTCTTAGAACAACTTCTACCTTTCCCTTTCTTTAATTCATAGCTCAACTAAAACTCTGTAAGAAGAGCTGCAGAACTTTTTTAAAAAGTTTTTTGAGATCATTCTGAAAAAAATCAGCTTAAAATGGCTTTTAAAATCCATTTTCAGCAAGCAACTATGTTCAAAGTATTCTTTTGGCTTGAGTGTAATATTTTTAATGGAAATTGAGATCTTTCCTTTAAAAATTTTTGAATACAGTTTAATCAGGCTGAAACATTAATCCAGATTGTAGCTAACTGAACAAATCAAGTGGACTTTTTAGAATTGGAGTGGGATAATTCACATTAAACGAGTTGACAAAATAAATACTAATTCATCAAAGACTTTGATTAACCTGAATGCACTTTTTTTTTTTTTTCTTAAATTGGAGAGCATTGCCCACCTCTGTACTGATGGTGCGTGACTTCAGACTGTAGTCTCAGTGAAGAAGTTTGAGAACCAAACAACACTGGATTTTTGGCCAAGGGTAAAATAACTGAGCACAATTTCTGTTGATTTACATGAAGCCACAACAGCAATGTTAGATTAAGTTAACTTGGAAATCTGACCTATTAGGTAGTGGTCAGCTATGTGCATTGCTCAGCTCCACTGAATAATTCGTGATTCAGAGGAAATTTAAACCTCTGATTCAGTTGCCTGCAGTGAATAGATTAGGTTTTACCCTTTCTTCCACTGAACAACTGTAAAGACACCTTTTATTAGCAGTCATATCCTTCATGTTTTACCAAATAGCAAGTATTTTCAGTTAATCTTTAAGAATGTTCTTGCTCTTCTAAGTGCTACAAACTGTTAAGATAGCAGAATTCAAGAATAATGCTTTTTACCATCTTCAGCTAGTTGAAGTACTCTCTCGTTCCGGTGGAATATTACATGAATGAAGCTGTACTTTGTCACTTCACTATTAGGGCAGAGTAATACACTGGATAGGAAAGGATATCCTAAGTAAAGTTTGTCCCAGTGATCTTCTTGGCACCATGTCATACAGCCTCTTCCATAAATTTATCAAGCTCCATCTTACAACAGCTCACCTGGGCACAAAGCCTGTCAGTCCCTTGGGAACACCAGCCAGTGCTGGCTGCTAAAGCATAGCCAGAAACACATCGTACTGGCCCACTGGTGTTGGTTCCAGCTCCTTACAAGAGCACTTACTTGCATATGACACTGATTCTTAATTCCAACAGATCCAGTACTTACAGCATGGGTGGGTCTACTGAATACACTGCTGAGAGCTCTAGGCTAAAAAATCCTCTCTTGAAAGCGTGCCTCTGAGGTGTTGGTGGTCCTCCTGCTGCTCCCGAAAAGAAAGCACATGAAAGAAACAAAGTCCTAACTCGACAAGGTCCTTGTCCTCATGGGCTTATGTGGCTTCGCAAATATCCCTCACACCTCTGGCTTTCCTCCCATTCACACCACACCTTGGAGGGGAGAAAACCTCCTCCAGGAGCATCTCACCTTAAATTTAGGATTTTAACAATTTAAAGAGAAGGACAAGTAGGGCTTAGCCCCAGGCTTTGATTTTGATTTAATGTCCAATGCGATCTCATCCAAAGACCAAAAATTAACTACCTCTGATAGATGTTCCCAATGTTATTTTATACATCTCTCAAAAGTACTGTGTTGATCTGAACCTACACCAAACCAAACACATTCCACTACTGAAGTGGTATCAGATCCAAGAGCAAAAATCTCAGGGTATTATAAGGAAACTTTCTACTGACTTCAGCCTGTGCTGGCCTGAGCCCTTATTTGGCAATTTTCCTGGATGATGAAAAAGGAAAAACCAGCATGCATCTTCTGCTGGGACACAGAAAGCATCTTGTCTGCCTCTCATTCAATCTTTCAAGCAGTAATTCTCCTTTATAACTGTGTATTGTTTCTGGCAATAATTATGGATATAAAGCCAGATAAGTTTGGTGTAAATTAGCATCGCTCTGTGTAGTCACTGGAGCTGTGCCAGTATATACCAGTTGAAGGCATGGCACAAAATGAGATGTCCCTGGAACTGTGCCAATATATACCAGCTAAAGGCACAGCCCATAATTCTGTACATCAGCATCTTTGTGCTGTGCTCCTTTATCAACAGCTGCTACGTATTCTAAAAGCAGAGTCCTGTCTTTCAAGGTCTGTGGAGCATGGGCTATTTTCTCATTACAACTATTTTACAGGCTCTTTGAGAAACAGACACCATATGTGATTAAGGTTTCTGGGCCCCTTCCCAGTGCAAATAGTAAATAAAAATTGTATTTGATCTATGCAGTGTTTCTGCATGTCAAAGGTGGTTTGTACAAAGTGATGTGGCATCCTTCTAAACTCTAAAAGGTGCAGTGATTTCAAGCTGCTCCTTCCAGCTCCTCATAGTCATTTGGTACACAGGAGGCTCTGACCATTTCACTGCATACAAAAGGCATCCGCAGCTCCTGACTACATCTGAGGTACATTAGGAGACAGGTGCTCATGTATAAGCGATATTTACATTTATTCAATTATTAATATCATTGCATGCATAAATGTTTGATGAATATCACTGTATATGTATTCCTAGACAATTGAAGTAACAGTTTTTTCCTTGCTTAAAAGTAAACCACCAAATTCTAAGCTCCAGAGGGTATTATTAATAATATTTGCAATCTGCAGTCATTGTTCTCTGCCCTGTATTCCAATACAGGACACGAGTGTCATTCTGAGTTATTTACAACTTAATGTCCACACAGATAGTAAAACTTTTATTCTTTGCTTCATCTAATTTATTCTAGAGTCACCTGCATAGCTAAAGCTTGCAACTGCCACCCTCACACAAACACTTGAGCTAGACCACCTGAAAACGCTTCTGTTACACAAATACAAATGAGGACCATTGCTAAAGATCAGTGCTTCCAGCAGACAGTATAACCTTTGTTCAGCTGATACATGCTTGGTTTTTATTGTTTTGTTTGTGTTTTTTTTTTTCCTCTGAAAGAGTGGTAGCAAAAGTATAGCCTTCCATTTTTGTCTTGGAGCCTGGAATTGTAAGACTGTTGAGTGTGATTTCTTGCCTTATCTAAACCTCTCAGCAATGGTCGCGCGGGAACAGACAGGCAATGCCACAGACGTTCCCAGACAGGAAAAAAGTGGCCCCAGAGGAAAAGATTGAGCAGGTCTTTGCTTAAATGGATCTGACAGCTTTGCTTAGGGAAAAGATGTTTGTCCCCGTTTATGGACGTGTCCTTTTCCCCCCTTACGATTCCCAGGACTAGCATTACTTTTTACTGTGTGTCTGACTGTCTGGGTAGGGAGCCTGAGGGTCGTGTGTCCCACAGGCAGTGGGGATGGGTGAGAAACAAATCCACCAAGGCTGCTATTCGCAAAGGGCTTGAGACTTTTCCACAGCATTTCCATTATCCTATTTAAAGTTTAATACTCCAGTGATGGAAGTCTTTCCATTTATTTCAATGGAAGTAGGGTCAGTGGCTGCCCTAACCTGCACATGCATGTGTATTTTCACATGAACCCTCCTCAGGCTGGAAGACCAAAAATGTCAAAAACATTTCACTGGTATTTAAGTTACAAAATGGAAATCAATTGTTAATAAACTTTGTGTCCAGATTCACAAGTTTGTTTTACAAGTTGTGCTTTATATTCTTTTACCTGTCAGATATGATCGTGACTGTATTATTTTCAAAACCTAAATATTCTGTGGACTTTATTTTTTGCTGTCAATATTTGCATTTTGAGTGCGTGTAGCAGAAGTAAATGAATCTTCAGCCAGAGTTTAATTTTAGAGAGGATATACCATATCTTGCTTGAAGATTTTCTTAATCAGTCAGATTTGTCCTGACTTTCAACTCCAGATAAGAAAATAGACTATTTTATCAAGGTTTTACTATGTGTGGGTTTTAGTGCCAACCAAAAATGGCTCCCAGTATCTTAGTTATTAAAGTCACATTTGCTGGTGATTATAGCTATTTCCTGCATAAAATGAAGTTTCCACAAATACGTAGTAAGTCAAAAGAAGTCAAATAAATGGCATGCCTCTGGAAATATAAAATAAATTAATATTTCTCTGAAACTTGACTATCTCTGTGCACTGGGTTAAATGTGTTCAGGAGCTTATGTTTATTCCTGATAAAGTCTAAAACATCCTGGATCTAATTAAGCTTCCCCAAATGCATTATTCCCTGAGTTCCAAGATGCTGGAAAAAAATACAATTTTCAAAGCTGGAACTGAGCACTGTTCCCTGGCCTTTCCAACTACAGTGCCTGATTGGAGACCATCTTGTACCTGATATTTCCCAGGGAGATCCCTTGTTCCCATCTTCCCCTGCTATCATACAAATCTCAGCAGGACCTCAATATAAACAATCCACTGGATGGATCCTAGGGAAATGACAAGGCTCAGAGGGCTAAACTGGAGGCAAGGGATGATCCCACTACTGATGGAAGACAGAGGTGGTACATGAGGGCATTGAAGGACAGGGGCTCCTGTGAGTTCATACAACAGAGAGGAAGGAGTGAGTCGAGCACGGCACACAGTGGAGTATGTTCAGTTAATAAGCAGCAGCTCTCTCTTTGCTCTCTCCTCTTTGGCATAGAGAAGCCAACCACTTTCCACCACTAAACAGGTTTAGAAATTAGCCTTTTGCTGTGATCATAATATATGAACTCTAACAGCTCTTTAAAAACCCAGAGATTATTATAATATCTGCTGTTACTTTAGTCAGTGCTTTTGCTAAGATTTTTGCTATAAACTTATATAACATATTTGTAATATACAACTTAATTTTTTCTAAATGCTTATCTAACATACTTTTTTTTTAATACTGTGGCTGTAAATCAGAGAAATATGGTTATTGTGAAATTATTGATATTGACTTCAGTCCACATATTATAGGAATAATCTTTTGAAAGTATACTAGGCTGGTCAGAGATTAAAGGAGCTTTTTAAAAAATGACAAAACAAAACAAAAAGTTATTTCAATGCTTTTTCTTCCCTTTCCCACAATCTTGTAGTTCTGAAGTAAGTGCCTGCAGGGCTGGATCCAAGCCGCTTTAAAGCGGAAGGGAAACGTGCTGTGGAGCTTTTGTCTGAGCCCTGTGGGTGCTCCCTGTGCCTCAGGTTTAGAAGCCCACCATAGCTGCCCGCTGCAGAGTGGCTACACTTGGTGGTGCAAGAAGTTGATTAACACAGTGATTTGGATCCTGATAGTCCTATGTCTCTTAAATTTATTTCATAAGTACAAAAGGTGATGTATTTCCCTTTACTTCAGTGAATGTGAGTAAAGCCCAATGTAAGAAGAGAATTTTGGAATAGCCATAATGATTGTCAATGAAAAAGCAAAATCAGTAAGCCACAGCAGTATTACAGTTCACAAAACAAACGAGAGAGACTTGAAGGAGAGCCTGAAGTCCACAGTCTAAAAACTAACAGCATAATCCTTGATGCAGACAGAAACAATTATTTGCCTGCAGCATTTCACTGGAAAGAACCACAAACATGTGAGCGCGGACAGAGTATCATCTATTTAGCTATTAGTAGCCACACCCCACCAAAAATGGCAGTGTTTTAATTATATCGAGCCATATCCTAAGGTCCTATTTAATTTTTAACTCTGTTAAACTCTTATGAAGTTGATCAAAGGTGGCAACTGAAGGACTTGGCGTATTGTAGCTTACGAACAAGCACCCACCACATAATTCTCTGAGATTTGGCCAAATGGGTTTGGGCAGCTGCAAATTAGAGTAGAGTTTTGCTGGTTTGTTCTCCTTAATGAAAATCTCATTAAAAATCCCAGAGATAGAAATGATTTGCAAAAGGTAACATAGGCAAGGCTATTGATGTCCACCTGGCTCATTTTTCACATCTGAAAAGTCCTTCTTATCGATTCAAGCAAGCTTTCAGCAAACACTTCTGTACACAATTGAGTTTGGCTATGGCTCCCAGGAGTGCAGCTAAGATGGACAGTGTCATGATGTAGTGTGACATGCTTGCCTTGAATATCAGTATAAGAAGTATAAAAGTCCCCATCTACCAGTGTTTTCCCCCAGCTTCCAGTATTTTCACAACTGCTTACCTGTACTCCACCCCACGTACAATATCTTCAATCCATGTACTTCACTTCTTGTTGACTGGAGGAAGATGACAACTCCAGACGGATTTCTGCACCTGGTTACTCTCCGTAGGGTGCCTCCAGAGAATTCATGGGTTGAGATGGGGTCCTAAAGAGGACAGGCAAGACCCACAGTCCTTTGGCTACAGATAACATTGCAGCTGAGCAGAGTGTGATTTGTCAATAAACATTGATCTTACGTTTTTCCCTGCTGTTTCTTCCAGCAAAACATCCGCAGGTAGTTTGCTGTTGTCTGAGGTTTACTCCCAAGTGAAGTAGAACATGCAAGAGAACCTCAGAATTTCTAAAATGTCATGTGTATGTGCAATCATCCCCCTGTGCAACAGTATGCTTAACCTCTGAAAATGAGAATGAAGCAGCTACCTTCAGCTGCCCTCCCTTCTCCTCAGTGTGAGCCTTTGGACTATTGGGAAGGTGAGATACTTCAGAGGCTTCTAAAACAGCCAGATCGTGACACTTACTCGGTTTCCCTCCTTGTCTGCTACAGGGCTCACAAACACCCCCTGAAGTTTCTGAACAGCCTCCTGTTGGCTTCAGTGGGAGCTGGATCGGGCCTGCAGGCACAACTCCAAGTCTATTCCCAGCGAGGTAGTGTTTCTGGCCTCTGTTAATTGGGAACTTGGAATCCCCTGCTCGTTTCCAAACCTAAGGGCTCCAGCTAGGGCGTACAAAGTGCTTGAGCCATGCCAAGAAGCCAACTGGAATAATTTTCTTTGCCAGAGTTAATTACGTTAAATTGGGTGCCCTGCTCTGACGGATTCAACCACAGAGGCAAGCACGGGAGAAGTAGTCTAGCCAGTTTTGCATGAGCGATACTGGGGACTGTGATTATGCCGGTCTGTGAGAATTCTGGGGCTGGCGAGCAATCCACACATGATGTCATCTTTCCCGGACTCGTGAAAAGGTTGCAAGGACCTCCTGCAGCCCTCCCAGAAAGGCTTGGTCTTGTTGCTCCTGAGTTTGGAGCGTATGGCTGCCTGGGCCCACAGCTCATTAGGGAGATATGCGTAAGGCAAACAAACCCCACTCCAAGAGCATGTTTATCTCATGGCACAGAATGCCGCGTGCCCGCCGATCAAAGCCGGTGGGAACAGATGCTGTTAGCAGAGCAGCAGCTGCACTCAGATCCTGTCCACACCCTTCCTGTTTGCAGAGGCCTACCCGGGGGCTATTATGTTCCCAACAGGGCGATGATTGCCCCTCCTTTCCACCCCTGCTGCCATTCTCTGGGGAGGGTGTACCGGCACTTGCCTAGCTGTCTGCCTTTGGGTTCTCATTGTTTCTTTCCGAAGGTGCAGATAGTGGGCTAGACACTCCTTGGCTGGAGCTCTGATAAGGGTCTGGAAATTGTTCTCATGTGTTGTACAGAAGCCTACTCGAAAGAAGGAACTCTACACAAAATAACAAGACTGACCTCAGAGGTCATTATTTTCTTTAAGGAAGGAGCTTGTGCCTGTCCAGACTGGAAAAGAAAAAGTCAGGGAGGCCAGACTCTGTTTTCTGCTGCACTGGAGAAAGGTGGCGTTAAAGATCGTGATGTTACTACACTTTCCTGAAAGTGCTCTGGAGACCAGATTCTACATCTGCACACAAAGAAATCTCTATTTCCTCACTGTTCTGCAGTTCCACCTGTTGTCCAAGTCATTTACATCAAGTTTGACTTAGCCAGACTAACCCTAACTTTAAACAGCAGCAGTGAAGTCTTACTTGCAGTAGTGTAGAAAGAACTGTGCTCACAGTAAGGGGAGGAGACTTGGAAAGCTGGTGCTCAACAGGAGAACATGGGTGAGAAGGAAGCATGTTCCTTTTCAGCCTGTCTAAAAACCTTTGATCAGCCCATTAGTTTATGATCAATTCAACCTGTAAAACACAGTGGACTTAACTCCGACTTTCACATGTGAAAATTAGGAATAATTGCCGCAGATATTAATGGGGCTAATCAGTGGAATTTGGAATTTAAAATATCTTCTGATTTGTATTTGTAGCAAAGACAGAAGTCCTTAAGGGAGCTTTGGTCTGGTATTGTCAAGTGGTAACACAAGCGTTCCTACGGGTAAAACATTTCCCACCCTGCTTCCAGTGTGAAGCCTAATTAGTTTAGAAGAGTTGTCATCTTCAAAAGATCATTTTAAATACACTGCTGGCAGGTACACTTTGTGTTTTTTCCACGGTTCAACACCAAAACTAACGCAACTGGATATACTGTAAGGTAACTTCGCTCACTCAGGACAAATATGATGCTATGTAAAAATTCAAGTAAAAGTGACAACCAGGACTTCTAGATTGTCCACTAGCTTAGCTTCTCAACAAGTCTTTGCTTTCTGTCTTACTGTGTCAGATAGGTAAAAAAGCACCAGATAAATTGATGGCAAAAAAAAGTCAATCGCATTAACTCACATCAAAGAGAACCATAGGATGCTGCAAGTGACCCAGCCAATGTGAGTGAATGGACAAACTAATGATAAAAATATGATGGGCTGATAATAAAATAAGCTTTGTATTTTAGGATCTTCTTAAGAGAAGAGATGATCTGAACTACTCTTTCAAAGACTGATCTGTAAATTAACTCAGTCAGAGTTACAGCAGAAAGTGGCAGACACTTCTGCACTGTGGGGACTATGTTGGACCATGGACACCTATTCTGTAATATGCTTGTCCAACTTCCCCTGAAACCTCTAGTCCTTGCTCACTCTTCAAGACAGGATATTGGATCACATCCAGAGGTTTTGCTGCTTCTAATGGCCCCCACATCTTTGCATTATACTTTCCACAATTCGACTTCCATCTTTACATCCCACCATCAAACGCTCTAGATGATGATTTTTAATGGGAATGGCAAATACACTGGCATCCATGGCTCTATCTATGATAATAAAATATGCTGAGATCTGGGAATGTGTACTCAATTATGAACATTTTTAACTTTCTGAAAAGCCCCTGACACAGTTTAACCATACCAATTAGCCATTATCCCGAGGTGTCCCTGGTCATGGCTCACACGTGGCCTGTTCCCAACAGGCAACCTACCCTTGGGCATTCTGCTTTGGAGGTTAAGAGAGTTTAATAATTAGGGATGTGGCCAGACTGCACCTCCAGCTTCGGGGGCAGAGAATGGGCTTTAGCACTGTTTAGTTTACTGATAGAGATGTAGCCAATGGCTTAAAAAAACCTCTTCGTGTTTTCTTGAAACAATACTGCAGTGGGAAATACACCTTTCCTTGAAATAGTACTGCAGAGGGAAACTCCCTGCCTACAAATCCTAGATCAGTCTCTCTCTTTCCTGAGTGTTTTCTCTCTGTTCATTTATTATTTTCCCTGACAGCTCATTTGTTTTCCCAGTTGTACTCGCCTATTTGCCAGCTTGTGCAAGTCAAACTCTCCTTTCCCATTACCTCTGTCTCTGGTGTTTCCTCTCTCATCATCATTTCACGCTGTGGCATTTGTGGAAACAGCCTTCGTTTCTCACCATCACAGCCAGTATGTGCTGACTGCAGCCACACAAGCGGGGACGTGGAGGCAGGCAGCTCTGCCTGGCTTTGGGTGTTGGTCCCTCTCCTACGCAGGGACTGTTTACTGTGTGGGTAAACTGCTATGAACAGGGTTTCTCCCAGGGGAAGAAGAAAAGGCCAAGAGACTTGATGTTTCAAAGCAATCAAAATAGTGGGAAATTATTTATATTGGTAAACTGGCAAGGTGTGTTGAACAAGAGAAGCAATTCTTCATAAACTGGTTGGGCTGGCAGAAACATCTGGGTTCTGCTGGCTTTCTGCATGGCACTGGTTGCAGGATCTCAGCCGTGTCTTAGAGCTCAGTTTCTACTTTAGAAAAGTGAATTATTTCTGACAGATTGAAAATATGTTAGACTTTTAAAGGTATGGCTTCTGATCTCTGCTGTCAGGATTATTTAGAGTTTTAGTTTTTTCACTCAAGGTGTTTATGAGGCAAGAGGCTGGTCTCTGCCCTGCCTTTGCACAGTTTGTTCCGCTACACAGCAGCCCAGCCTCAGCAGGACAGTGCAAAGCACCCCCAGGCACACACAACAGCCTGCCAGGATGGGATGCCCACATTCAAATGCCTTGGATCCCTTCCCTCTGTGGGATGAGTCCCCAGGTTTCTTTCCTCTGGGCAGTCAGAGTCAGAGGATCATCTAAGCAAGAGAACCATCAGATGCAATGTGGCAGCAGCCGCAATGTGCCCATCTCATTTTGCTCAGAGGAGAAGTCCCACACAAGGACAAACTGCCTCTCCTCTCTGGAGCAAGACAACAGCTTTGCAGCCCTAATCCTGGCTCTGGAAGCTGGAATTAGACAGGATTTCTAACACAGTTCCACATTTTTTTGTTTTCTATGAGCTGACCATAGATGGCTTTCCAGTTGAGTGCCTCAATTCTGGGGGTCAAGCACCCAGTTTGTAGGTGTTTGTGCCTTTTTCTTGGATCTAGCTCCAAACAATTCTACTAACTGTGTAACATAATTCAGGGAGCTAAAAGCCATGGAAGGAAAGCAGCCACAGAGATATTAATGAAATTGCTGCCTTATGATTGCCATCCCCACACCTAGCTCTGGTGAAGAAACCAGCAGGAAAGAATTTGTATGTTTAGAGTACAGAACAATCAAGCAAGAATACAAACATATTTTGGAAGACAAGCAACCATCGCGTGCGTGGCTGTATGTGTGTGCACATGTGGCAGGGACAGGCACATGGACACACAGACACACTGCAGAAGGCCTGAGGTGCCAGAATGCTTCAAAGTCTGGTTGCAGAGAAGTTATTTTTTGGTGTGTTTTCTAGTTAACAAATGGAAACCAATTTCTCAAACACCATTCAGGATCCCAGCATAAGCCAAGAGCCATTATATATATACATATATGTAGCCATGTGTTTTGTCCTCCAAAAGGCTGTTCCGGGCAGAATGGCAGAGTAGCATGGCGTTCCACATCTTTTTTTTTAACGGTGACTGGAAGTGTTACTGAATAGTCAATAATATATAAAACTGAATAAGTTACGTTTTGACTTGTTTTAGTGGCTATGCTGGGACCAATCTCTCTTAGATTTCCTAAGAAGCATTGCTAGTTAGTCCATAGATTTGGTTCTGCATCCAAAAAATGAAGTGTTTGATGCAGAAAGTGCCTGTTTGTGCAGAGAATCGTACTATTGCTGTCCCAGGAACTGGTGTTGAGAAACTCCAAGACTGAGCTGACATTTGAAGAAATCTCTGTGCTGCTACAAGATGAAGTAGCAAGGAAAATGAGCTACAAGGCTTTCCACAGGAGGAGAGAGCATGACACTCCTGGAACTCACCTTCTCCTTATCTGGAGCCTTGACCCCAGCCTGTGCCATTTGATCCGCATGCCTGCGACTGCTGGAGACTTATCTCTTGCAGCAGGAATTTGCCTGTGCCTCATGCACCCATCTTACAGCCCACTTACAAATTGGATTATGGGACTAACACTTCAACACTTGCAAGTGGGAAACCTGAGAGCAGGTCATGGTCTCCATCACCGGCGAGGTGTAACAGAGTCAAGTGGGAGGTCAAGCAGAACTAACTGGGTGAGGTAGAGCATGTTTCACTACTCTTCTCAGCCGTAGAGAAACTAAGTGTTGTCAGAGTAAAGGATCACCAAAAGCATATTTAGTAGCTTAATAGTTAATTATGTAATTGAATAGAAGTAATTTAATCTTCCTTCTATCCTTCCCGAATTTTAGGATACAATTTTAGGCAAGTAGTGGAATACAATTTGATGTTAAGTTGGCTTCTTTTGTCACCTTTATTGCAGGATAGCATAGGTATTTTCTGGCACTGACAGCCAGCTGTTTTCTATATAAGTTCCAAGAGGCAATGTTTCTTTGTGATCCAGTGGCAGAGATTACAACACACACATAGACTGGATGTTTATGTTGCGCTACAAATTATAGAAATGTCCCTTTGTGGCAGATGAGAATTGAGTCCCATCCTCTGACAAAGAAAACCTAGTTTAGTTTGCAGCTTGTTACCATTCTCTCAAGAAAAGTTATAGTGTTTACAAGAATCTGTGGCTCTTTTGAGTATAATTCTTCTGCTATGCAGGTAGAGGTTTAGTGTTATCCTTTGTAAGCTTCATTATCTAGATACTCCATACCGCCTGAACCATCAACTCACTTTTTATCAAACATACCTACCCTTCCTTTTTTACATTCTCTAGTGAAACACAGCATAATTTCACACTAAGAAAAGTGTTCCTCAATCCTGTAGGCTGCTTATCTGAAGTGATTTTTTTCAGATCATACCTTAGAATTAAAAAAAAAAAAAAAATAGGAAAAGAAATTAGGATGAGACTCAGTCTTCTAAGCTGCCAGATGGGCAGTTCAAGATCTGGTATGTGCATTCAAAAGGTAATCTGGAGGATCTCTCTTAGCCAAGTGCATTATTGTCAAGCAGGCATTTAATCTCATCTCGGCTACAGCACCTGTAGAAATCATGTGGTAGATAACAGCCTAATATTGACTGAACTCGAGCACCATTAGGAAGTGTTATCCTACAAAAGATCACCACCTCAGATGTGGTTGGTGTTCTGTTCACAAGGAGGTTTTCAGCATTGAAATGTTTACTGCTGTAGGTGCATTGTGCTGCAGTGGAGTCCTCAGCATCCAGGCTGGGTACTGGGACTCTGTGCAGCAGCCCGGGAGAATCAGATAGATACCAAAGACAGGAAGGATGTACATCTTCCACCCAAAGTGCAGGACTGCCCCTGCTAAGCAAAAGGATATGCTTAAAACTTAGTAGAAATCTCAGCTGAACTTGTGAAGAAATGTCAACTCAGCCCTCAAAGTGTTTAGGTCCATAAACCCAACTGAAATGAAGAGTCAGTCTTAATAAATCATTGTGGACCTGGCCTGTAAAAACTGAGGTACTCACTGTTGCATGAATATCAAAGAAGAAGCCACAGACTAGAGATGAGGCGGTGGCTGCCCTTGTGACACCTCAGGAGACTCCTATCCCCGAAGACAAAAGGCATAGCAGCCAGTGCTGCCTAAACTGGTGGGGAGCACTGGGGAAGGGGAAGATGTCTCCATTCCCATGGGGCGGCAGCGAGCACCTTTGGTACCCAAGTGAGATAGCTAGTCTCTCAGTGATGGTGCAGAAAGGCACCTGGGTCTTAGAGGTTAGAAGACTCTTCAGAGTCATCTCCCAAACCTATAAGGATTCAGATCCACATTGAGCATCCTGTAGCCAGCAAGACTGTTCAGTCTAGGGAAACCGGTAAGCACAGCCTTCTCCAAAAGCAGTGGCAAGAGGCAGAAAAGAAAGGAAGGGACATACTACAGAATTATAAGAGTTTTTTGAGAGGAGACTTGTCTTCTGTCTAAGAGGAAATATGAGATAAATGCTAATTTTTTGGTCCCGTATGTTATGTTCTGGTCCACAATTATTTCTCCTCCTTCGTCTCCCATACTGGAATATTAGTAATTTTCCACATCTACTGTACATGGAAGTTCCAAGTCGGTGCTAAGGATACATTTCTTTTTCAAAACTGTTTTGCTGTACTTGAACATATTGCTTCTTCTCACTGCATCACTACCAAAGATGCCATTATTCTAAGGCAAAGCTGATGATTTACTCTTGGTTATGATTTATAGCCTTCCGGGCTTTTTATAGAGCTCAGGGTTTCTTAAGGCTTGTGCCAGGGCACTTGTCTCTTCCAGTTTACCCTCTCAGTTAACTGGCAGCCAGCAAACAACATTTCTTCAAAATGGCAGTGGGGGGCTTTCCTGAGCAACTTCTCTAGCAACTTCTTGAGTCGTTAACTACTGCAGGGAAGAGAGGAGCGGGCAGAGGCAGGAGCAAGATCACTGTGAGCGAGCATTTCGTTTCGCCTGGTGACACATGGCTTTCTAAATTAGATGGCTCTGAATAAAATAAAAAATATCAAAGCCATGTGTCTGCTTGTGGGTGCCACATTCTTTAAGATCACAGTGGCCGTCCTTCTGCACGAATGTCACAGAAACGGCTCAGTTTCATCCCACTTGAATGATGTGGCAATATTGTGAAATGTGGGGTGGAAAGTCGTCCCGAAAACAGTCAAGCGAGGAAACCGCCGGAGAGCTGGAAAGCGGCTGTAGAGACCCAAGTGCTGTCACTTTAAAAAGGCAATGGGCCTCGGTGTCTTTGAAATCATTTATCACAGAAGCCGTAACATCTGCCACCATCTTGGATTCATTCGAGAAGTGCGTCTCAGTAGCCATTTTAAAAATGTTTGTTTTCAATTCAAAACATATAATTAAGTACAGGCTAGGGTAGAATATATGCCTTGAGCTGCTTTCCCTCACCCTGGTTTAGAGCATGGCTTTTTCACAACTATGTGCTTTGAACTGAAAGCTCTTTCTTTTTTTTTTTTTTTTTTTTTCTGCAGGGCCTGCTGTTTCTCAAGAATAAATTGAAAGTAAGACTTCAGATTTAAAGGAGCCCGTCCGATAGGAGCCTGAGCATCCTGGGGCCGGAGGGGCAGGCTGGCCTCCCAGGACTCTGAGCAGTTCCTTCCTCCGCAGGGACGGAGCTCGGCCCCAGCAAACCGCAGCCGAAGCCTTGCTGGATAACTAGTCTATGCCTTGTGTTTAATTAAGCCATGTCCCATTTTGTAGACAAAAGACACTCAGATGATTTGTGGTCATGGAAGGAATGACTGACCTTGTTACTGGTCTCCAGAGTGTCTACCAAAAAGGTAGTTATGTCCTTAATACGCTGTCCTCAATAAACTATTCATATCCTTTTTCCGGACTTTCTAGGAGGCACTTCAGAGAGACAGCATGAGGACAGTGCTTGTCTGTTTACAGTGCCTTCAGTTCTGCCGACTTTTATCACCATCACTGACACATTGCAAACAAGCCTGGGGAAAAGACGAGCAAATGCTCAGGAACAAGCCGCTTCAGACCGGCTGGGTATGGGCTGGACCTGTGGCTCTAATGTTATCTCCTAAACAGACAGGAAGAAAAGCAAGTCGCTGATACGGGGATGAGTTAGAAGCTAAAGTAGAGTAGGTCTCAGCCCACTCCCCCGAAGCACAAGAGGTTTTTGTGGAAGGTTGAGAAAAATCCAGAAAAGTCTTTAGGCAGCCCTGAATTCAATTCCCCTTTGTGAGTCTGAGTCTTCATTTCCAGATGTCTCAAATCCTCCGTCTGAAAATAGAAGTCGTGCAAGTTCCCTGAATGACCAAGGTGCTCAGACACTGGGACTACACGTGCGCTGGTGCACCATCCCCTTTCCTCAGGTCAGGCTCAAGAGAGTAGGTAGGTATTTGGGGATGCTCAGCCCTGGAGACCTGTCCCCCGCCCCCCTGAGCACTGTGCTTCACATGCTGAGGAAAATCAGGTATACACATGGGCCAGGAGCTGCAGCATGCTTTAACCACCGATTTTCAGGCTGAGATGGTTTCTGAGTGATGGGGGGACTGGGACTTTGTAATGTGTCGTGGTGAGCAACTATGTGCAGCTTATGTTAATGAAAACCAGAAATAGATGATCTCAGATTTCAGTGACTTCGTGCTTTTAAGCATGACATCTTTATTTTAAAACACAATGTGTAGAAGGCAGTTTTTCTTTCCTGAAGTTGCCTGGCAGAAGCTGAATTCAGAACTGTGCAAAGAGAGGACACTCCCTCATATGTCTGCAGTAAACGAAGACACAATGAGCTTTTGAATAACTTACACTACAGGTTTCTGCAAGAGATACCTGGTTTTGCACCAACAAATATGTTGTTCCACTAATGATGAAATACATTCATTGTTCTGGCAGTGTTTTGATTTAAAAAGGAAAAAAATTGAGGGAAAAAAAGGAAATTAATGAGAATACTTTATTACAAATAACAGGGTTCCCACAAAAGACACCTTCTCTCTCTGGTCACCGTATTGTACAAAGCAGGCAGGATGCATTTGTGTTGAAAATAAAAGTATCTGCTTGTTGTGCGTGCTCCTGGCATGTGTTTGGGAATAGACTGCAATTCTGATGTGGGGAAACCCAAAGCAGAAAAAGAGAGATACCTGCTGCTACTTGAGCTAGCGCTTCCTAAGCACGAACCCAAAGCATGTTTTTAATTTTTTACTACACCCATCTTTTTGAAGTGTCCCGTAACCATGTGAGGGCGGGTGTTGCTCTAGATTTCAAGGAGGAGGGGATTTGCTTTCTTTTTTCTTACAAATCTGTTTTTCACAGGCTTTGTTCTTTGGGCACGCATTCCAGCATTACATTGTGCACTGAAATTACAGGGGTGAGAAGGCAGCCAGCAATGAGTAACATGCCACCGTACGCACACAACAGAAAACATCCTCTTGCATTAGGTGATAATTAGAAAGGCTGCCGCATTGCCATGTACACAAACAAAGCACGTCCCCTTTGGGAATGTATTCTCCTTCCTTTTTTCTTCCATTACAAGGATCATCTTCTCTTAATACGCTTCCATTGTGCTGAATGAACAGGTTTCCCTCTGCATCCGACTGAACCTCTGCATTTCCTTACCATGGCCTGACCATAACTCCATCAGCCCAGGATAATCCACCCAGAAAAAAACATCTCTCACAACACAGACTGTAAAAGAACACTTTGTGAGTAGTTGTGGATATACAGTTAATAGATATGAATATGAGCCTTTTAGATTAAATGTAATGCATTCAAATATGACACATCCCTGCATTTTTTTAGAAGGAAAGAGTATACTTTGTCTGAAAAGAAAGAAAGAAGGAAGGAAGGAAATACAGGAGGATGAAAGAAAGGGAAAAGCGAGGAAGGGAAGGGAAGGGAAGGAAAAGAAGGGAAAAGAAAGGAAAGAAAAAAAAGAGGAAAGAAAGGAGAGAATACATTTTTTTAATATCCTTTCTGTGTGCACTGGCTGCTTGAAGAGCTATAATCACATTCAGACCCAACCTCTCTTGTCAGGGTAGCACAGGGAGGGTGATGGAGCTGACCCTCTCCAGCTGACCCTTGTTTCTGTTCTGGTCTAAATGGAGGCAAAAATACCACAGCAACACTTAATGTACCGGGGAAATCATATGTAAATTAGGTAAAAGACATGTTAAATAGTTACAGATCTTGCTGGTGGATAATTATTTCAAGTTCTGTGTGATCTGCAGGAAGAGGGAACTATGTGAATTCAAAGCACTACTCATTAGGTAGTATACAAAGGTTAATATTGTGAAGAGGATATTAAGGTTAAAGCTGAACCTTGCTTTAGGTTTTACATTTTTATTTAGACTTGCTAAACATTCTACCTTGCGTTCTAGGGAGAAAAGGACAGAGCCTCATAAAACATAACATGTCTTTTTAAGGTTGCTATTGATGGCAAGGGAAGAAGAGGCAAGATAGCATTTGCTTTCAAAACACATCACTTTCAATATTTGAGTGTGATTTTGTATTCAGCCAAAGCAAAAAAAAAAGAAAAGAGGAGATCATTTGATGAAAAGGTTCAACAGAATTTAAATGCAAATTGTGTAAGAGCACAAAATGTTTTCTACCTTCTATATACAGTGGTAGCATCAGGCAAGCACTGATGCATTTAAATGTATTCAAAATATATAATTTGCATTTTCCTCAAAAAGCTTTAGAATACATACATATGGCTCCCAAAAAGTGGCTTTTAAACTGAGATTTATGTAAGATTCACAAAACACGCTCATACACAAGCACAGTTTAAGTACTAAAAAATTTTGCACACAAATTTCCAAATAACCGAACTGTGATCTATAAGGCACTAAATGCCATTGCATTCTAACTCCATTGCATGTAAAAAAAGACTCAGGTAGGAGGCAGTTGGTGTCTTGTAAGGTTTAATGAGATGCAATATTGGTCAAGTTTGCAACAGGTTTTGTATTTTTTAACACAGGTATAAGCAACAGCATTTAGTGTTTCTGCAGTGGGTCGTAACTCAGCACAACCAAGTTTGAATTCAACAAAATTTGTAATAATGTACTTGAGTCTGATTGTCTAACAGAACGCATCAATGCAAGCCAACCTTCAGTCCTACCAAACTCAGTAGATTCTCATCACCTGTTTAGAGTCAAGGACGGGCTGAGGGGATACATTCAGGACCAGGGCCGGGCGGGCTGAGATGACACATTCAGGACCAGGGCCACCCTGACGCCACCAGTATGGCTGGGGTTAGGACCACCTCCCTGCCCAACCCAGCACCCATGGCTGATGTCAATCCTGCAGCAAAGGGCTGGGACCCACTTTGGCCAACCGTCAAGGGTGGTTAGGAGCGCGAGGCAGTCTGTGCCCTCCGCAGAGCTGTCGTGGCAGCCCAGGGAGTGGCTGAGCCCCACCAGGGACAGGAGTGGGGCTGGCTGGGGGCCGTGGGGCAGCGAGGCAGGGGGGAGGCTGCCCCACACCTGGTGCATCCCCATTAGCTCAGAGCCAGATGCAATCAGCTTTCCTGGGGCTGCAAGAGCCTGGGGTTTTCCACAAATCAACAGGAACAAAGGAAAACAAGCACACAGTTTCATCTTAATTACAACACACAATACCAGAAAAAGCTTTTTCATTTTAAATGTATGTAACTAACTCTTGGCTAAAACATCTGTGTGAAGTAGAGCTCCTCCCAAAGTAAAGCTCCACAGTAGTAGTTTTAAGTCATAAGAAATCCATGGGCTTGCTAATGTTTTTTTTAAAAAAAAAAGTAAGGGCAAAGCGCTGTCACCGGGCTGAAATTCCTTTGACAGATGTAAAGGTCTCAATGACAGTTATTTTCCAGGTCTGCGGTTCAGCAGTCATGCCTCTGAACAGTTTCCCACGTGAAGTGTTTGAAGAAGCAGTCGACGTGTGACTGATCTCTGAGACCCACCGCCTGGTCTTCTTTAAGGATGAGGCAGAGGCAGAAGGAAAGGTGATGCTGATAAGGGAATCTGAACCAAATGTTGTCACGTTCTAGAGATGATTAGATGCCCTTGCTGTGACTTATTACACAACCTGAGAGTGGAAGGGGAAAACCTGGAATGAAATGTAGCTGCAAGAGGGGAAGATGCTTTTTCAGCAAAGAGCAAAAGCAAAGAAAGAAAGAAACTGTTGTTGATGCCTAAGATCATTCTCTGTGCTGTGCAACAGATGTGATGCTGTAGCAAATCTGCCCCCAGATCAGAACTACTGTGATCTTCATTTATATCTTGACAAGCTGCTGATTATATAAAAAGCTTGTCTTTAATAAAGAACAGGACAGTGAAGTTAAAAGGCATTTTTGATCAATTTGGGTTACTTCAGATTCTACATTTTTCCTTGTATACATTAATGAACGAAAGCTTTGAAGCCTAAAGTATGCAATAGAATTAATATACTTAAATCTGAAACCCTTTCTAAACTTCAAGAAAATATTTGTATGTTTGCTTATAAGAAAAACTATTGATTCACATATTTCACATGCACAACTCATAGCTTAAAGAAAGTGCAACCTTACTCCTAAATCTGCATTTTCTTCTAAAAAGACAGTTACCTGTAGCCATGTTCCTAATCTTGGGATTAGATGCATTTTCTGTTTACCAGCCTACAGTTTGACTATGATGATGGTGTATTTATCTCAATAGAAAAAAGAAAGGAGTTTGGGATTCTGGAGCAGTTCTTTGGTCAAAACACCCCAGTTCACTCAAGAGTGCTTTCGCATTTCACTCTTGTTAAAAGTAGCAGCAGAAGCCCACTGCTATGGAAAGTACTGATTTGCCACGTGAAACACAGACTCCAAAGTACAGTTTATACATGATCTATCGTGCACGATCACCTCTGCACGGCTTCATTTGCAGTATAAACACAGAAGTTACATTAAGTATAACTTAATGTCTGCCATCTACTCTCTCATTAAAAAGCACCTTCTGGATTGTTTTGTTACCACAGAAACTAGTACAAGTTTTTCCACTGATTTCAGGACAGGCAGCGTCACCCCTTACATTCACCTTCCTGTAAATCCAAGGAGAGGCAAGAGCAGAGCTCCCTACTGGTGTCACTAACTCCTAGCTTAGAAAAGGTATGAGTCAATGCTGGTTTTGGAAAGGAGTGTCATTCTTAGAATTAGTCATGGCTTATGAAACAACCAAAGTATCCTCAAGCTTTTCAAAAACTATTTTATCAAGTGTGAAGACCCTGAAGCAAGGATTTCAGGATTTAATGTGTTATCATTATGTATTTTTAAGTACATATTATTTGTAAATATACATTGTTGTATGTGTAGTTATAACAAATTGGTGTGCAAGCGGAAGGGAAAAAAACTGCAATCTCCTCCTTAACCAGGTGCCACCAGGTGCCACACTTCTCTCCTATCATATACAGCCTGGATTTGCTCCACCTCTGGATGCCGAGGTGGCTAGTAATTATTCCCCATCTTACTGGTTAATTGTTGAAATCCTGACTGAGGATGGCAGCTAAGACCAGAAACACTGGTCACTAACGCTTACCCCAGATGTCCAAGGGATCCTAAGAAGCCTTTCAGGTTATGAAGGAGGATTTGGTCTAACCTAGACTTTAAACCTTGTTTGATAGCTATCTGCTCTAGTTCCTTGTGTTCCAAATGGGTCTGGCACAACACAAGTCTGCAATGAGTGGTGAGGCACCCATCTGCCACTGAATTTAGCTAGTTATCTGAAAAGCAGCCTGAGGCCACCAGCCAAAGACAGGCAGCTGCTTCGCCGTGACAGCCTCAGCATCCTGTTGCTCTTTTCTGAAGTGGCTTTACAGCCATTGCCTAAGTAAATGCCTGGTTGATTATAATGAACAGAAGATACATAGTCTGGGAAAGACCAACATGTGGGCTCTACCTGTTACCTCACTGCTATAGCTCCAGAGGAACCATGATGAGACTGAGGTTTTACCACAATGTAAATTGTTGGTTTGGGTGTCTCAAAAATGCATGTCTGGAGGCAGCCAGGTGGTTAGCGCTGCTTTGCAAGCAGCTGAGGCGAGTGCTGCATGGAGCTGGGATGACTGAGATCAGGAGGAATTTGGGTCGGGAGTGTGGCTGTGAGAGAGGATCTGTGCCTCGAAGTTTCCCATCTCTCTGCCACAGGCCCATGACTCACCATGTCAAGGAAGAGGTTGTAGGAAGGGAGAGGGCAACAAAGGGACAGAGAGAAAAAAAAAAAATCCTTCCCCCTTGGTTCCTATCTCCCCTGGCATTTTACCTCAGCAGTTTGAGAAATGTCCTTCCTCAAGCTTGGGCTCTCTATGCGCTACCTCCGTACCTTCTTTTACTCCTCTATTTCCCTTCATCACAAGCACTTGCCCTCAACTAACTCTGGGTGCATTTGCATCACAAGTGCTGGCAGACGAGGATGGCTGCCTTCAGCACACCTTCATTTCGCACCCGCACTGCCCTTCACCAGCTCCTCATCCCCTGCACGACCCTGTCCCTTTGCCAGCAGCCTCATGGGGATCTGAGCAGCTCATCCCTGACTTTGGGGCCAAAATACACTGGGGACACAAGAAGGATGCTGCCGTTTGTTTTATTTCTGCTGCACAAGTAACAGGAAGCTTTACAACATAGTGCAGCAGCATAGATACTTAGTTTGTAAGCTCCTGTCCCGTGTTCATGCAGTGCCTGCCCATCAGAAGGGCCAGCTCACAATAGTAACCATCCGAAACCCATATGGACACCGTAGAAACTGTTACATGGCTTCGAAAGATGAGTTGGGCAGTTTGCGTAGCCCCTTGTGCCATGGCAGTTTGCATGCCCCCCTGTGCAGAGTGACATCTCTGCGCAGACGTCAGGAGGGTCTGACTGAGGTCTGACTTCAGCAAGGAGAAGCTAAGAAGGACACAGCAACATATGATAGCAGGGTGTTTCAAAAGCACTGCTCATAAATGCACACCAACAAGTGGCTTGTACCGTCTTTCTCACAGCTGCCAGCCCTTTTATGTATATGGCTTCATCCTGCTCTATTAAATCAAGGCCTCACCTTTCCTTTTGCTAGGAAAACAACTGAGCATTTTTTTTTCCCTCAGTCATGCTATCCTGCTGTCTTTCTGGTTACTTAATATAGTCTCATTTCCACAGTTGCTGCATTTGGCAAGGAAGTATCACCTTCATTTTACAGGTGTGAATGTGAGGTGGAGTATGCTGAGAGTCATCACTGTCCAAGGAGCTTTCTTCTGTTTCTCCAGCTCTCTTCAATCTGTTAGATTGCTCTTCCTAAAAGCAAGAGGGGATGCTAAACTTCAGAGGCAGTAGGCATGGGACAGGGCAAGAAAAAAAAAAAAGCTGCAGTACTGCATCCAGTCTAGAGCCCCCAACACAAGAAGGATGTGAACCTGTTGGAGAGGGTCCAGAGGAGGGCCACAAAGATGATCAGAGGGCTGGAGCACCTCTCCTATGAGGACAGGCTGAGAGAGTTGGGGCTGTTCAGCCTGGAGAAGAGGAGGCTCCGGGGAGACCTGATAGCAGCCTTCCAGTACCCAAAGGGGGCTTACAGGAAAGATGGGGAGAAACTCTTCAGCACGACCTGTTGTGATAGGACAAGGGGTAATGGTTTTAAAATAAAAGGATGTAGATTCATATTAGACATCAGGAAATTTTTTTTTTTACAATGAGAGCAGTGGAACACTGGCACAGGTTGCCCAGAGAGATGGTGGATGCCCCATCCCTGTAAACATTCAAGGCCAGGTTGGACAGGGCTCTGAGCAACTTGATCTAGTTGGAGATGTCCCTGCTCATTGCAGGGGGGTTGGACTAGATGGTCTTTAAAGGTCCCTTCCAACCCAAACTGTTCTGTGGTTCTATGATTCTAAAAGAGGAGAATGCTGATTGCTTGGTGCATTTTGCTGTGTGTTAGATTTTATTCAGAGAAAGCTACTGAGACTGTCAGTCCAGACTGTCAGAAAGTGATGGAAAGAAGGGTGTGATAATCTGCAGGGCAAAAAATCTTGGTCAGAAGGTCACTGATGGAATCACTCCAAGTGAACACACATGGTTCACTCCGCATCCCTCACAACTTATGCCAGAAACAAGTGCAAGACTCATTTTCCATGCACATCCCTTCAGCAGAGACTGTGGGCAGAGGAAGGGGTGAATTGCTCTCCTCGATCTCTGCCTCTTGCAGCATTTCCCTTTGCCTTCCTTCCTCTCCCACTTTACACAACTAGGTCCTGCTGCGTCCTCACCTTGCTAAGGGTTACACCCTGCTCTGCCCTTTCAGCTGCTGGTCCAGCCTTCACTTTTGGGGTGCACATTATGCAGTAGCCTGGTCTACAGTCACAGCTAACTGCAGATCTGCCTCCAGTGCAGAAGAGTGTTTTAGCAACAGTGCTTGCAAAAGGCATGCACTGTGAGCGTGTCAGCAGCTCCTCCGATTGCTGCTGAAAGATGAATCTGAGCTAGCTGGCCCCAATACATCAGATGCCAAGACTGCGGGGAGGAGCCAGGAGAGATGAAAGAAGATGAAAAAGTGGGAGGGAAGATTTGCTGTTTCTGTGGAGACCAAGACTTTACTCACACTCAGGTTTTTGCATCCCTGACCCCAAGGTGACCTGCTGACCTCTCCTCCCAGCCTGACTCCAGTCCAGCTGTTTCTCCTGAAGGAAGGGGGCCAGACTCACCTCCTGCTCTCCTCTTGACAGCGTGTCCAGGCAGTCTCCTTCCTGCTAGAGTAAATACAATTAAAAGAACATCGTGCACAAGGTTCAGGCCACCTAATACCAAAGAGGATAGGGGATAGGTGCCTCAGAAAGCCCCAGTGTGACAATGCAATCCAAACAAGTAAATAACTGTACATGTGCAACTCTTGAGTTTGCTGACTGCCTAGGTAATAACTATGGGATGTTGCTTGTTCTCCACAGCTATGTAAAAATCTGTAAAATGAAGACCTGAAGCAACCCATGAGGTTATGAATCCAGCTTCCAAAAGATGTTCACTAAACCCTTTCTTAGTCAAAAGGCTCTAATTAAAAAAGTTGCAGCAGCATGTAACATGAAGGCTAAATAAGCACAGACTAGCAAAGAAGCAAGAGATGTACAGATAGCTCCTGATAGGAAGAATTTGTTTGAGAGGAAGAAGCAATATTTAAAAATCAATAAAGAAATAATCTAGTCCACAGCCAGGACAAAACAACTACGCTTGTGTGCTCCTGTTAGGAAGGAACAGTGGTTCCATTGCTAAACTCCTTCCTCAGGCAAAAGATCAAAGCAAATTACACCCATAAGAAGAATTTCTACAATGCCTCGCTAATTAAATAGCAGTTGGTTCATGTAATATTGAAATAAAAATACATGTAAACAGATCTTGAGACAGGGTTGAATATTTTCCATGCAGACATGGGCCTGTACAAACTCTATCTTGCAGATTGCCTGAATTTTGGAGAAGTTTTAATCCAGAGATGGATCCAACTTTTGTTCTGCAGACACATCTCCACTTCACATTAACAAAAGTCAAATTCTTAGTGAGGAAAAGACAGCAACTTGAAGGAAAATACAGAGCAGAGCCAATGACGGATGACAAAATGTAAAATGAGTTTAACTTCAGTGATGTTTCAAAATTAAAAATAAGAGTGACTGGTGTCACATACTTTGACGCTAGTGTATACATTTAGTAATTTTTAGGCTCCTGTAGGTAAGAAAAGGAATGAGCACTACAGTAACCAAACTAATAGTTGTACCTTCCAGTACAACTAAGAAGTGTTTCAGGCTAACCTGGGTCTGCACATATACACCATTACCACATCCATTGCTGCTCCTGTTTTTCCCTTTGAATCATAACCCTGGAGCTCTGCATCTCTAGAGAGCCAAGTTTCTCTCAGAAAGAAGATTTACAAAATGAGAATTTCCTTCTCAAGTGCTCATCTGCTTAGTCCCCACCTGCACTCCTAATCCTACTGGTGACATCAGGGTAACGGGCAGACATTTGAATTCTCAGTAAAAGGCAAAAATGTTTGGTCTTTTATTCATTTTCTACACTCGAACCCATCTGCTCACAAAAGAGAAGTTTTAAAAAGAGAGAATAATCAGAAATAATAACCAAAAACCCTGCACACCCAGAGGTGTGATGGAATCACACTGTATCTGAAGCGAACATTTCTGAATTTCCCGTAACAATAAACTGGATGCACAGTTCAAGTACCCTTTGGACGTGGTAACCGGCAACTGGAAGAAGCAGCCAAATGTTCAGCGTGATCATGGCCTCTTGCCAAAGGCAAGGAAGGGGATTCACAGGGGTGATACTTTCTTCCTGCAAAGGCAGAGAACCAGGAGACCACATCTCCCTCCCAAGGAGCCAGGGTGGCCACAGAGTTGGCTCGGCTTCACAGTCAGCCCAAAAAATCCTCCCGTCCTTTAGGTTCCCACCCAAAAGGACATTCCTTTCACCTGTGCCAAGTGCTTCCCTCTCTGGGCAGCTCAGAGCTCTGCTACCTACCACAGACATCTACAGATGGCTCTTCTGCAAACAGCTACTTCCAACTAGCTTAGTCTGTGCAGACTTTTACTTCGCTGCAAAAGGACATTGCTCTTAATAACATTTTTGAAAAGTCCTGGCGTGCACACTCACACGTTCACATGTGCACACACGTGTTCACACGTTCACACGCACAGCAGGATACCAGCTGTAGCCTGAAGATAGGCATACTCAGCACTGGCTTAAAGCATAACTCCACTGCATCCTCCTATTTTATGAATAAAAACTTAGAGGAGAAGCCGCAGGGCTGTTATAGCTTTAGCAGACCCCGAGTGCTTATCTCAAACTGAGTGAGTGATTTCATGGCAATAATTTGTTTAAAGTGTTGCTGATTGCTTCCTAGTTCTTCCTAGCAAATGACTTTTACACCTTTCTACTGTTGCTTTTATATGAGCTGCTCTGGCAATTACTCTGCGGGAGGCTATGTAAACATCACACAGACCCTTTTATCTGACTACTAAGGGCCATAGAAGACACTCCTGAGACCTGATAAAAAGTATTTTCATAAGTTTTTCCCCTTCCTTGAAAAATATATTGTTACTAAGTTCCTACCAGGGTTTTGTCTATTCTTACAGAAACATTCAAGTGTACTTCCGACAGAGACTGACTGATCTCTGTAAGTAGCCTCTTTCAAGGGAACTTGAATAAAGTAATAAATAAAATTACTGAGAATTCCTGGTGGCAAGGAATTGCCCCTTCTCTGGTAAAAGAAGAATTTCTCTGATAACATTATTTCAAATTATGTTGCCTTTTTTTCAGAAGAATCAGGGGTATGCAATGATTAGGGCTAATCGGAGGAATCTCTTTTGTTCATCCTTTTATTCTCAAGTGCCAGCACTAGGTGTCAGCTATCCGGTTCTCCTGCTAGGAACAGGTTGATGCAATGATATTCAAGAGTCTAACCAAGGCATTTTGCATGTTTGGCCAGGGCTCCAGCCCAAGGATTTGGTTTGGCCCATGAAAGTTTTCTACTTTATCTTAACTTCAAAGTTTCTGCATCCTCCACTCAATGTCTCCCAGAGATCGAAGCCTTGTCAGATCACCTGTAAAGTCCATCATCACAACCACATCTCTGTCAGATTAACCAGAGCACACACTATGGAGTCTACGCCAGTTTTAGGCTTTTTCTGCCAATCTTAGTCTGACTTTTAGAGGACTTAAAATAGCTGAACCAGCAGAAAATTAGAGCAGCACAGGAAGGTAATACAAGATTTGGCATAATGCCTGGTGGTACAAAGTTGGGTTGTCAATGTTTTTTAGCACATTTATGCTGATGATGTGAGTTCATTCTTGATGACCGTTTTGTGTCATGTGACCATGGTGCGGTTTTTTTTCTTATCAAGAAAATTGTTACATATTCACCGAAGAGTGAGAAGGACACTCTGATAGCAGTTAGTAGAAAGAGAATGACAGAGCATTAAACCTTACAGGATGATTAACTCAATGATTCAGTATTGTAGCTAGCATTGTGATGTAGGTTCCACTTTAATCCTTGATTTTCAGTTCTTTGGGGTATTTGATAATTTAACTGTAACTTACAGAAAAAGAAGATTAAACTCTTACATGCTCACTGGCAGATTATCTTCCTCTCTATGAATTAGTGCAACATAGTCTAATATGAGTAATATCGTATTTGTTTCCTCAGTATTCCATATGAATGACGTGTTTCAAATGTCTTATGGAAGAAAGCCCCAAAACACAAAAGGAAAATTCATAAGACTTTTACCTGTAGGCAAAATGGGGAAAACATTCCTCAGTGATGTTATCATAGATTCTTAATCATTGTTTTCCATTTTGTATATAGTTTGTATTATTATCCCATTTTGCAATCCCTGAATCCATATTTATTTTGGGACAATGTAAATTTGAATGTAAGTACATCAGTTTACTTCCAAAAGCTACCATTTCCAGTCACCCTGTCCCAGCCACAAAAAGCAGACGTACAATGTTGTAAGCGTAGCACTCTTGGAGTCATTCAGTTGTGTTCTTTACCTTTGCTATAATCAAGGAAAGTTTTCTGAATTGTGGGTTGTATTAGTCTTCCAGAGCATTTACAGCCATGCCGGTCCCTCTGCTGCTCATCCACCCCTACTGATACATCATTAATAATATACAGTGACAGCTTCTTATATTACCCTTCCGCAATAAGTCACGAGTGGGTTTTTTCAGTGTTTAAAATGTGTTATCAATACAAGCAGATAACAGGACTCTGGTAGATACTGGATCAAATTTATATTCAATAAAGGGAATAAAGGACATTATGTGTATCCTTACCTACTCATAGAGTTCTAGCCTCATTTCTACTTGCACCTCTGGGCAGTGAAAGAGCTCCCTAGCTTTAAGAGAAGAGCAGGTACTCGTCAACAGGCTCTACAACCTCTGTTGAAAGATGTGCTGTGTGCAGCACGATGTCGAACAGAATGAGCGTGAGCTCGTTAGGAAGTTATGAAAGGAGCTTCCTTGTTCCTTGGACTGAAAGCCCGTTTCTGGCTCCAGGTGGTAAAAACATTAAAACAAGATCGATTGTGCATTATTCTCGCTGCTTGTTTCACACAAGCATGAACTGGTCTGGTACAAGAACTGTCTGTCAAGTAAGTGAAATGAGATAAGCAGGACTAACACAGCATTATGCACTTAGCATAACAGTAACTCCTGTAACATTATCTAGATGGCTACATAAATCGCTCTTAAGTACTCCAAGTGTTGTTACGTGCATTTTCTTTACAAATAGGCTTGGTAACATTGTTCTTCCCGGCCTTTGCACAGCCACCTACGTGTTCCTTCAGCCCTTAGAAAGTGAGAACTGCAGCTCTATGAAACAACAGCTGAAATTATTATTTGCAGCAGTACTGTCTAACTGCAGCAAAAGTCTTCTGAGATCTATTTGCTTTATATGTCCGTGGGTATATGAAAATACAATGTGATACCGCTCTCTGTTAAATGAACATTCATTTGCCCAACATAAGCCAGTGGAAAATCCCAATTTAAGATTTGTGTAAGGATACCACTCAGCCAAAAAAAGAGGAAACTATTGTACAGTATCTGATGTTCTTTTGCAACCCAACACAGAGCTAATTCATCACTGTTCCTTAATGTTATCAAATTCAATCCTAAAGCCTCACTTAGTGTGAATGGTGGCACTATTCCACCACAAAAACTTGCTTCAGATAAAAAAAATACACTCTGTGCTACTGTCCAGTCAAAGCTGCTTCCCAAATGCAATTCCCTTCAAACCATTTAATACTACTTCTGACCTGTTTAAGTGGAAAAGGAGCGGTACTTAGAAAAACGCCCATCTCACCAGCTAGCTTTAGCAATTCAGCTGCCATCTGCTGTGGTTTTACAGCTCCTAGAGAGAGAGGGATGCAGAGCCCCTAACCTGCCTTGCCCACACTGGGTGCCCTTCTATCTCCTCTTCCTATTGAGGGATCTTAGATAGAAGAAGAGCCTCACAAGGCATCTGCCTCGATTGCTTGCCCGTAGACATGGAGATGTGTTGGAGCCCCCCAGGGCCGGTGAAGGCAGAGTAGGAGGCTGGCAGGTGGGACCTGCTCTCTCTGGGATGGCAGTGGGAGCCCCCTGGGTGGCACTGAATGTCAGTGCCCATGAAGGTGGTCATCTGCTGGTCCCAGAGACAAGCTGGGGACAGTACAAGCAGGGACTCTTCCCATGAGGCAGTAAGGAAGGATTTGGCTGTACAGACACAAGTTATGCCATGCTACTTTCAAGGGCAGAGAGCAGCCCCTGGTCCATTTTATTTACCAGTATAGGTGTAACCCTCGGCTTCAAGGGAGACATTTCTTGAAGAATTGTACAGTTGACCCAAAGTGATGGAAAAGATGGATACCAAATTGTATCTTAATTAAATACATTATCATGGCTTACTATGAAATAAATATCCAGATGTAGATTCTCCAACCTTCGCTAATCACATCTGAGTAATAACAAATCTCTCCTCAAAAAAGGAAAACAAAACACTCACAGAGATAATTTTGTCTAACATTTCTGTCTAAGCTATTTCTCTCACTTCTCAAAGATGTTTAAGATTTTCTGTTGCTTGCTTGCCCATCTCTAGCTGTTCCTTCAGAAGCTCTGGGGATTTGTGGGACAATAACCCCCGAGAGGTTATTACCCCCAGGCATCTCCCTACTTCTACACCCAGTCTGCCTCAGCTGCCATCCACCTCACAGCCTAAGCCAATTCAGGTCAACAAAGCTGGCCATGAGCAGCCAAAGAGCAGCCACACCATCTGTTCTGCCATCCCTGAAAGAAGGAAGGGCACTTTAACCTAAGAGCAGCTACAGGGACTCCTTGGACTTGGGCTCCTCAGTCACCACTGTGAAAATTTGACCTCAAAATTGGAACATGCTGCGTGGCTGCTAGCTACCATGTGAGGAAACTTGGATTTCTGTGTTCTTAGTGGTTTGTCTTTAGTTCCTTGCTAAAGCAGACATTTAAACAAATTTGTCTCTGGAAGCCTTTGAATTTATTATCCTTGTAATATTTGATCCTAAAATGGCCTGTTGCAGGAAACACTTAATATTTCACATTCCTTTTGCATCTGGTAACATACAAACTCCATGAGCCTATAATTATATTCTTTAGAGTAATTGTAAATCATTACATTTTCTTTCACACTTCCATTTGTCTAGTACTGTCCAGATAGCAATGGCTATAACCCACAGTTTGCCAGGTATATAGTGAAGTATAGATGACAACCACCACATTGCTCCTCATGTGTTCTGGTCTATGCTCCTCTTCCATTTAAAGATTAAGAAGCTGCGCTTGTTTTTATATATATATATATATATTATTTTTTTTTTAGCTCTGCTCAAATGATACAGCAGTTGCAAACAGTCTGTGAACACTTTCCACTGAGACTCCAGGAACTATATGATCTCTAAATCAGCCATTCTAGGAGATGTTTGTCTTACTTTCTACTTCTACAGAAAAACTACAAATCTGAGAACACAGGATGCAATAACAAATTATTTTCTTGTTTCCTGTTCTATTCAGTGTAACAAATTCTAAAAGCTAAAAGCAACTGCTGTAACATTTTATACCACTTTGTACTAGGGTACTTTTCAATTACTAGACTTTGTTTTCCATTTAATAATAGAAATTTGCCATGTGTTACATGTAAATTTATTTCCCATTGTGTAAGAATTTTTCTAAGGTTATTGTCTTAGTGTAGCCATCTTCCTCATGGAGGGATTAATGAGACTACATATTTCTGGTCCCCATAGGCAAAATTATTAGTTCTTTGTCATCTTTAGTCACCTGATTTCTCTACTACATAAGTTTTTAGTACAGCTGTCAAAGTAGAAACGTTTTCCATATTTTTGTGTTTACTTATATTTTTTTGTCCCAGTTTTCCCAGGAATGTAAAATCATCCTATAAATTATTATCTACTGAGTATTTCAAAGGCATCATATGCTTTTAAACTGGACCACAGGCAAATGAGAGATACCTGTTGCACAGAATGACCAAGTTAGTGACATTCCTTGGAGGAATGACACTTCATTTTGATCTAGGAAAGGAAAATATAGCAAAGTATTCAATCTGCATATCAATCAAAATAACAATACAATCCTTACCTCTATGTAAATTTAAAAACTCCCTAATTTTATATTCAGTGTTGTTCTCCTTTGCATATCGCAAGTGCTTATCAGTTGAGAAAAATGTTTTCTTTCAAAGGCACAAATTCTAGAGGACTCAGACAATTTAGCAGTACATCTGGCAGAAGACAACATAATACCTATTGTCCTTAAAAGTCTTTGAAATATGAGTGAAATCCAGAAAAAAAATTAGAAACCTGGCTGACTTCACTCATCATCATGGTTTCACATAACCAAGCAACAGTCAAAGTCTGAATCCTGCTCCTGGAAGGAAATGCCAGTTACCAGTATATTACCTCAAGGCAATTCCACTCCTATCAAAATACAAAGCTTCCCCAGTTGCAACGATGCAAGGTCACAGTGAGTGAAGTTATGGAGAACAGGCAAAGAAATTAACTCTTGACTAAAAGAGATGAGGTGGGAATAAAGAAACTAAGATCAAGCAGCATTTTTTCTGAGATTCTACAAACTATACAGATGCCTGCCTTACCTTTCTTCACTGGAAAGAAGAGGTAGAGGGTGAGCTGGGAGGGTTGAAACTGCGTGTTAACAGTAAATGAGTTTCTGCCTAGAGTGTAGACTGTTTTGGCCAGTGCTCAACCAACACAATGACCTTTATGTCATCATTCCTGTTGGCTCAGATTGACTCCTAGGCTGCTCTAACCTATATCAGAAGTTAGAGCCTGTAAGCTTAGGGAAGTAATAAGTCTCTGCAAAGCCTCCTACCTCCATGTTTGGTCTTTCCCTCTTCAACAATCCAGTTCAGTCTATACAAGCTTTTTTGGTCTGCTCCTACAGTGCCTCTGACATGTTCAAGCAGGAGATGACAGCCATCATAGCAGCATGTGCCATTTTGTGATGGAATCTGTGTTCATAGACCTTGGTAATTAACTTGTAGGCCCTCATCTGTACAGTGTTTAATTTGCAAAACATTGTTCAAATGCAAAGACATATTGCATGACCCATACCACATGATACAGCAACTTTAGCATCCTACAGTAAGAGCTCCTCTGAGACGGTCCACAGCATATTGCCGAAAACAATAAGGTGTCAATAATCTGTATTTCACCACTGTCTTGATTTCTTTTGCAGCTTTTTCCTTCTGTGTCATATTTTTGGTAAGCTAGGCCACTAAAGTATTACTGAACCTTATATTCAGAGCAGCCTTCAGTGCCTTGTCTTTAAATCTGGACAGCAGCAGAACTGATACAGTAAATACAGTCCCAGTTACCTTGCCCTGCTGTTGTGCAGCTGGTGAAGAACAGGGAAGTTAACCTCTACCAGGACAACTCTGAGCCGCATTTGCTGGAGTTGATCAGGGATACCAGTTTTTTTGAAGAGTAAGAGTCAGCCTCTCACAGAAATGAGTGCTTTCCAAATTACTTAGATGCTAGTATAGCATTTTGAAAAGGGGTTAATAACAAGTTACTTCTTGCAGGACCTTCACCATAAGCTTTCTCTATGTTTTGATTGCACAGCTCTGTTAATCAATTTTGCACAACTAATGTTCCTGATCTACCACCCAAATGTGCCCTAGAGAGTTCATATGATCTGCTGTAAGCCTGACTGTATATTCTTAAACTAGTTTGCCTTAGAGGGGAAAAGACTAGGGCCCTGTAGACCCCTGAGCACCTACTTTTAGGTCTTTGCCAGAAGACATACCTCTTTTATCTCTCTAGAAGAGAAAATTTCTCTCATTTTGTAACACTGGAGGTAATACTTCAAAGTTATCCACTATAAACCGACAGAAATTTGAATAGTATTTAGTTCATGGCAGCTCTGTTATTGGCTCCAGGGAGGAAAACAAATTCTGATATGATCATTGTGCAGCTTTTCTTTGCGCTAAATCTGGGTTTGCCTCAGACGATGTACTGATTTTGTTACTTCCACTGTTATTACTTTTGGCATAATATGCAACAGATTTTATATCCCAGACTGCTTATTGTGTTATCTTTGTGATGAATTGTAAGTTTGAATAAAGATGCAAAATACGAATGGTCACAGATATTTTCTACGGTCAACAAGTTAGACAGTTAACTATATGATGTGTTGCTTTCTGGAACTGATCCTCTCCTGTAGGATCCCCCCAATATTTTAAAGAAATATTTCACTAAAGTCACATTAGCATAAAAATATGCAAAAGAGAAGTGAGTATTTGACTGTATTTTTTGCACAGGTCTCCTCATTATCTGGTTCATTTGCAGCTTAATACACAAGTCTTCTGCAGAATAGCAAATGTTTACATACTGCTCTACTTTTTTTTTTTTTTTTTTCCCAGAGTTTCTCTAAAAATCTCCACCACAATCCTATTCATGTAAACCTCTACACAGGCACTTTGGAGAAAACAATGTCCCCAAAACAAAAGAAAAAACTCAGATCAGAAGCTGTTTTCTCTGGTCCCATGACTTGAAAAGCAGAAGAATATATCCCATATATAAAGCAGTCAAAATCACATCTCTAATCTTAATTAAGTAGCTGTGCTGTATTGTTTACAAATTTACCAACTGTAGAAGATGCAAACATCCACTGTAGAAGTAAATAAAATGCATTTTAAACCATATTTATACCTAGCACAAAGTAAGCAAATTACTTTGAGAAGGTTGATACTCAGTTACGTACTATTCATTTTATCTTCCTGTAGATTTATGTTTTAAATTATTTTTAAGATGGTAATTTATTGTTTATGATTAACATCAAAATTTCATCTCTTTCACCAGCATGTGCCTCACTTCTGGCAACTGGAAAGCCAACCCATCTTAATTTAAACAACCCAAGTGACAAACTAAGAGTTTATTATGGTAATGGACAGCCTATGAGGTGCACTCATTACATGTCCCCAGATTGTCAAGTAGTGAGATCACAGCCTTCCTTGTTAATGGGAGTACTGGATATATTGCCCTGCTACCAACTTGGAACCCTGAGAAACCAAGTCCTAAATTTCAACTGTTTGAAGGTCTGGCATCCCCTTTTTTCTGCAGCTGTCTTTCTTGGTATCCTATCATGAAACAATGCTCAACTTGCAAGAATTAATTGTATTAATATCATCTCCAAGCATCTAATAAAGTTTTCCAATAAACAGATTATATATTCAAAACTTCATCTTATCTTCCTTTGAGATATCTATTATTAAGAAAAAAATCCCAGATTTACCTAATATATTTATTCTTTCAAATATATTTCTTCTTTCCCAGGAAAACACTAATTTTATTGCATAAATTTTACTGCACAAAATACTGGCAAGGTATTAGAAAGCTTTTTGGAGATTTTTTTCTCTAAACTGTTCTGTGCCAACCTGGATATGAAAGCTGAATTAAGTAGAACTTTTTCTGCTACTAGTATGCCACAGTGACCCAAGAGTATTGTAAAAGTGCCTCAAAGTCCCTGCTTCTGGGGTCTCCACAAGTGTCTGTGGGAGGGACTTTAGGAGGACACTGCAGCCAAAATAGCTTCATTCAGTGCTGTTGTGGACTTAAAAAAAAAAAAAAAAAAAAAAGAAAGTTTTAAAACTAAAGCAGAACATTTTACTTATTGATCCATTTACATTTAAACTGTTTCTGTTCACTAATAACTATCAGAATTGGGTATGTCCTTCTACTATGGATGTTTAGATTAGTTTTTCACTACAAAATTGACTCTAATGCCTATGTATAGTATCAGGAATTAAACAAAAATCAATATGTTTAAGATCATGTGAGATTAGATGAGGTGAGAGAATATCCCTAGGTTTAAAACTTGCTATTTCTGCTCATTTAGTACCATGTTTCCTTCAAAGATTTGCTTTTCATGTATACAGAATAGCTTTACTTTTAAATATTTTTACACTCCTATACTTCTGTGTTGGCATATGGGTTTTTATCCAGCATTATATGAGGGTTTCTGACATGCAGTTGCAAGGTACATATCCTCACAGCTGCAGTTTGTCCATCCAGAACACAGACCACACGTGGAAAGTAAAGCATAGTTTTAACAAGAGGGAGGTTCTCCGAATCCCAGTCAATAACTCATCACATACTCTGCATAAACTAGCCATTCCCTTTAAGAACCCCAAATAAAGTTGTCAATTCAAGATTAAGAATGAATAAACAGCAACAAAGAAGAAAGGAATGCAAAACACCCCAAATTTCACCTTTTTTTGTCTTTTTCTCAATGGCAAGTTCTCTGACACACCCAGATCTTATTTGTATTTCCCCACTGGAACAGACTTTGCTGTCGGCACTTGTATCGACACAAATGTTGCCAATATACAGATGGGGTTTTTTTGCCTGTTAATCACATACGTTCCTTTACAATGGGTTTTATTACACTGACAGCTACTACCACAATTCCCACCAAGCCAGGGCAAACATCAGACAGGGGCCATGGGGTGGCTCATCCCATCCAATACTGGATGACTTGCAGTGCTTCCTAACTTAACTTCATATTTTGGCATGTTTGGGCACCCCAGTTACTTGTCCTGATTTTTCAGTCCTAACACTGGCTCTGGCATCACGCATTATATTTTGAGTAGTCCTAAAAAAGAGCTTTCTCATGCCAAGGCTACTGTGAAGACAACCAGTTGTGGAAACCTTCACTGAAAATATATCCACCTGCAAACATACTGTCTTGAGTCTTTCAGACTCTTCCTCAATGCATTTTATGTACCTTCTTACAAAGGCTCTTAAGACTTTCCATGCTTCACCTTCTTGTTTCCTTAAGACTTTCTTCAAAAGGAAAAGGTATAGGAATTTACTTTAGGATTTAAGATGAGAGCCATGTCTGCTCCAGTGTGCCCAAATTTGGCTCCTCTGAGAAGGCACCAGTAGGATATCCCTTCTAGTGCATTGGGATGGTGAAAAACACAAAGGCAGAAGATAATATTTTATTCTCTTGCATGCAGGTTCTTATGGCATACTCATTACTGCAATATCTACACCTAGGAATAGTGCATTTAGTGTGGTGAGTGTACATCAGTCATCCCAGGCTGATTATTTTTGCATCTTCTCCCTGAAGAGACAAGAATCTACAAGGCAGTGTCTTTTTCAATTAGCTTTGGGAAGGTGAGAAAAGCTATCCCTTCCCCTTTAACATACGTACTGTTATGTTTGAGGCAAAAAAAAATGGTGCAATGTATGATGGCATTTAGATTTTGGGGAAGTTTAATACAGACTCTCTAATTAGACCCCAAATAAATGTATTTTTGTCTCATAAACAGTATTTTTTCTCTTTATGCAAACTGTTCTGTTGTGTTAGAGGATTTGCAAGATAAAAGCATTAAACTTTTCCTGGGTGAAGCTCACTTTAAACCTCAAAAAGTAACCCCAAACCTTCCATTGCTATAGAAAATCAACACAGAGAGATGAGGGTGCCAACAGGTGCCATGGCTGCTGGAGAAATGCACTCAGTGCTGCTTACGACGCAATGCTGGAGCCTCGGGCCCAGCTAAATTGTATTCACATCAATAAGGGCAGGCTCCTCAGAACACAAAAATGTCTGCAGTGCAATGCACAGACAGTAGAGAGTTGAGCAAGCATGGCAGAAGGCCATCATGACTGAGTCTGAGGACAAAAAGGAAGCGCACAGAGACAGGAGCTGGGACAGGCCAGTTGGGAGGATACAGAGACATTGCCTCTGCATGTAGGGATGGAATAAGGAAATCCAAAGCTCATCTGGAGTTGAAGCTAGTAAGGGGGCTGGAGGACAACAGGAAAGGTTTCCTCCATAAGTACATTGGCAGGAAGAGGAAGGCTAAGGAGAGTGTGGGCCCATCACTCAGTGGGGTCAGGAATCTAGTGGGAAGGGAAAGGTGCCCATCTATGCCTTTTTTTTTGCCTCAATTTGTCCTCAGGCCTCGTAGGTCCCAGAGTCTGTTGGCAGAGTCTGTGGGAGTGAGGCCATACTTGCAGGAGACAAGGACAGAGATAGGGATCACTTAACCACCTGATGTGCACAAGTCCATGGGACCAGCTGGGATGCATCCAAGGGTGCTGGAGGACCTGGCTGATATCATTGAGAGGCCAGTCTACATGATTTTCAGAATGTCGTGGCACTTACAGGAGGATCTTCAGGACTGGAAAAAGATAACGTCACATCCATTCTTGAGAAGGGCAAGAAGGAGGATGCAGGGAATTGCAGGTTGGTCAGCCTCATCCCAGCCCCCGGGAACATGACGGAGCAGCTTGTTTTAGAAACTGTTACAAATATACGAAGGACAAGAAGGGGGTTGGAGAAAGCAAACATGGGTTTGTGAAGGGCAAATAACTCCTGGCCAGTCTCACTGCTTTCTATGATGACACACTGCAGACAAGGGCAGGGCAACGAATGTCTCATACCTTGACTTTAGCTGGGTCTTTGACACAGTCTCCCACAGCTTCATTATCACTGTACAAGTAGATGGTAAGGTGGATGAAAAAATTGTCTGGACTGCCAGACTCAAAGCTGTGATCAGGGATGCAAAGTCCAGCTGGGGTCTACAGTTTAATATCTTCATTAACAATCTGGATGATGGGACTACATGTGCTCACAGTAAGTTTGGATTACAAAGCAGGGATGCTATCTGGAGGGACATGAAGAAGGTGAAAAACTGTCTGACGGGAACCTCATGAAGTTCAACAAAAGCAAGCGCAAAGTCTTATATCTGGGATGTACACCAGGCTTGGGGCTGGCTGGGACATAGGTCCACAGAAAAGTATTTTCAGTGAAAGTTTAAGTATCAGGTTTCAGATTCAGCAGAGGCTCCAAGAGCTTTCTAAATGGTAGACTGCAGGTCAATCAGTGTAGGAAAATCAACCTGAACTTCTGAGATTCATCAGAAGAGTTTTTGGACAGTGTTCATTATCAGATATTTATTATTCAAGATTAAGGCTTTCACTGGCTTACCTGATCCTAAGAAGTACTTAGATGAATAGGAGCAGTTTACCTTGTGCTTCTAAGGGAATGGAAACCACAGCATATGTCTTCACATTCATGTCTCTATACTGCCTGTTTACAAAGATAAAGTAAAGTTTGCAGGCAAATGCCCTACCCACTTCCAAGCTCTTTTAGTGATGTCTCCCAAACACATCTCTCTGGTCTCTTCTGGTCAGTGTTACTAGAACCTGACCAGACTTGCCCCTATAGAGAAACACAAAAGCTCTATCTTCCCGTCTTAAAGCTATTCAAGCTTACTCAAACCTGCCTCAAATGTCAACAATATTTACAGAGCTATCAAGAAAAAAGTTGGGTCTGGGACCAGCACCGTGCTATGCATGCGTCCTTCCCTCTGCAGGATAAGGGTGCGTCCTTTGCCAGCCCTCACCACAGGGAAGCACTTTGATTCTCCTTTGCCTAGTCCCTGTATGCAGGTAGCCTACTCAGTTCCTCTTCTCACTATGAAGTAGAGAGGAAGGAGAAAAACTGTTTACTCTTTTTCTGTCTTCATTATGGTCATAGAATCATAGAATCACAGAATAGTATAAGTTGGAAGGGACCTTTAAAGGTCATGTAGTCCGACTCCCCTGCAAGGAGCAGGGACATCTCCAACTAGATCAGATTGCTCAGAGACTCATCCAAAGTGGCCTTGAACGTTTCCAGGGATGGGGCATCCACCACCTCTCTGGGCAACCTGTTCCAGTGTTGCACCATGCTTAACAGTTGTTTCTGTATCATCTGGAGTGCTCCGGTACCCTACCAGGTTTTGAGGTGTTGATGTTGCAACAGGACAGCAGTGTGTTAAAGACTCCTGCTGAGCAGAGAGAAGTTCCTTCTTATTGTGATCCTCTGTGCCTATGAAGGCAGGGGCAGAACAGTTTACCTCCCCCCTTCCTGGAAGTTGTGCCCTGGTGGGAGAAACAGGGGAGGAAGGGAAGGTGAAATGGAAAGGGGGGAGAAGAGTGATAAATGCCGAGAGGATAAATGCAGTAACCAGAGAAGAGCCTTACATAACCTTTGGACTTGTTGCAGCCAAGTCACATTTTTTACGGTTGCAAGCTTCCACATCTTGCTGGGCCGTTTAGTAAAAGCTCCCACAAGAAAGGAATTTTAACTTCTAAAAAACCCTCTTCATTGTTACTATTTGTTGTTACAATCTGATAATTTCCAGGATTTCTGACAACACTCCAGTTTCCAAGGAGCTATAGGAATCCATAAAAGAAATTAATAAAACAAGAACTGCCTATAAGAAATTAATAAAACACTTATTGTTTTGCCTTTTTTTCTTTGATAAAAGAGATCATTAGCATCTTTCAGCTAAACAGCTTCCATCCAGTTCCTGCGAATGAGAGGCCACATCAGCAACACCGCGGTGTGTGACTGATGCATCCATCAAAACCCCCAAAGCAGGTGCATGAGTGGCTGATACTGCAGACCTCCAAGCCTGCTTAGTGAAAGTTATTTTTTACATCTTGAACAGTAAGCATGCATTACAATACTGTCTGTTACATCAGTTAATGAGAAAAGGCCTGGTTCTATTTTATTTTTTTTTTTAAAAAAAAAAGCCTATCCCTATTTTATTGTGTAAGGAAAGACAAGAGTCCCAGGTTAAAAATGGCACTTTTAAAATAGTTCTTCAATACTTATGATTTGAAGACTTATATCCTCCAGAAAGGCACTAATATGCAGAAAAACTACTTATAACTCAATACTTTGGTGGCACAGCCTCTCCTGTGATAGGACAAGGGGTAATGGTTTTAAACTAAAAGAGGGTAGATTTAGATTAGACATAAGGAAGAAATTTTTTACGCAGAGGGTGGTGGACACTGGACGAGGTTGCCCCGAGAGGTGGTTGATGCCCCATCCCTGGAAACATTCAAGGCCAGGTTGGACGGGGCTCTGAGCAATCTGACCTGGTTGGAGATGTCCCTGCTCCTTGCAGGGGGGTTGGACTAGATGACCTTTAAAGGTCTCTTCCAACCCAAATTATTCTGTGATTCTCTCAAAATAAATCTCTTGTCCTCTCCTTTAATCCTCTCCTTCCTCTAGAACATCTATTTTTTTGGTATAGAAATAAAAGCAAAGTCATGCTGGATTTTCTTTCCTCCACCTCTCCTTTTTTTTTTTTTTATTATGGGCTAAAAGATCAAGAAAGTTTGGTATTTCTTGATCTAGAGCTTTAAGCTTAAGAGAGCAAAGCAGGAGGGAACAGGAAGCCCCAGTGAGCACAGTGTGTAGTGTATGTGTTTGAAGGAAAAAGCGAAGCTTGAGCTCAGCAAGAACTGTATGGCATGCTCTCCCTGTTTGCTCTATAATATCCCAGATTTACTAACAGCACAAAGACAAACCAGTACCGTATTATTTATAACGTCATTTCTCAAGAATGCAACATCCCACCCTCTTCCACTCTCAGCTTTAAACTTGTTTGATGAACACCAGTTTTCCAGTAAAGACAATATGGTATTTTGCCAGAGTGGTGGAATAAGAAACATGATTCTTTTCATGTTGGACACTTGCATAATATTTCTCAACATCCAAAAATTGGGTTTATGCAAGATTACAGCAATCCTTATATTATTTATGAAAGATGACAGCATGTCATGTGATAATGTTTAGGTTAGTCATCATGCAACCTATAATGGAGGGAAATATGAAATTCTACTTAGCGAAGTGCAATCTTTAATTAATTTCATCTGTCTAACAGTTGCTTTTTTTTTTTTTAACCCAAGCAGTAAATATCTTCCAACAGATTCACAAAGCAGAGACTTGTCTTACAGTGACAGCTAAGAAAAATGCTTATTAATGCTCGGAGCCTGCCATGTATGTTTGACACAGCCAGGTTTGTCACGCTGTTGATCTCAGATCTGCGTGAGAAAAACAGATTACACACAATCCTTCGCAGCTTCTCCAGGCCTGTGAGAGCTTGCATGGTCTGCGCTGGAGAACAGCGTCCTTTGAAAGAGGAAAGGAGAAAAGTTTCAGCTCATCACCATCATCTCTTCATGTATTGCTGCTGCCTTCACCAGGGCAGGCGAGACATCCTTCCAGGGACAGATGAGGAAAGAGCGGAGAAAACCACACATGAGACCTGTTGAGATAAACATCTCCAAAAAGTCTCCAGCTGATTCTCTGGGTACTATCAATAATGTTAATCATAGATGATCTTCTAAAGACAGCGATATGAGGCGTAGATGGTTTTTATTGCAGTGCAACCGTAAATAATTAAATACAATGTAATAAATGAGCCTGTCAAAACCAGCTGGCATAAAGTTAGACATACTGATCTGATCTGACTGCCAAGATCTGCACGCAAGCAAACCTCCATCTGTGAGGTGACTGCCCAAGGTGCTTAGAGGGCATGTCATGCATGCTTGTGTCAGATACCCAGAGCAAAGATGCTGCTCGGAGGTGCCCCGTGATGGCAGATGGATGGCGCATAGGACAGAGGAGTGTGAAGTCAGTACTACCACACACAAGTATGCACCATAAGTACAGCCTATCACTGGATTATTTTTTTTTTCTAGATAGGATAAAATACTTCAGGAAAAGCTGACTCTCCAGTAAAATACTTCAGGAAAAGCTGACTCTCCAGTAAAAGTTTGTTCTTGAATGCACATACACCACTTCTTGCCTACATGAACTGTACTAATAAAACATCTCCGGTTGTGTGAAAATGTACTCAGAGCCAGGAAGTTAAAACTACACCCTTAAGTCAGAGGCTTGAGCATTTATAAAATGTGACTTTTCCCCTCCTTTCATTGTGCTAAAAAAAAAAAGGAAATTAATCTGCAGCTGACCAAAACACACAAAAATGTTTCATTAAAAACCTGGCATTTTTAGAAGATGACTATTGGCCACACATTGGTGATATTATTGGTGTTTTTTCCTTTAAACCTAGATATTTAATCTAAGTATTATTAACACTTAAATAATTTGCCAAATTTTTCCTTACTAAGCCCTCTTTTTAAGATGGTTATTGGCTTGTTTCATTTTAAGTTCATTTGTTTCAAGTGTGATCTTTAATGAAATTTCAATAAAAATATCTCTTTTAAAAGTCAAATACTTTTTTTGGGAAATGAAAAATGGCTCTGAACAGAGACTTTGCAAACCCAAATCAGCCTCAACTCTTTCTGTGCTGCATTCTCCTCTTTTAGTCTGATTCTCCATTTCATTTATTTGCTGTGTATGCACAAAGATATATATATGTAAAAAACCGCACAAATACATACACACATACATACATACATATTATTTGGCTGAGGCCAATTTAGAAAAACCAAAAAAAAAGCTGCTAGTGTCTGAAAATGGGGATCTCTGATGGGAATAACTGTGTAGCTCCACTAGGCATCAGTGCTACCAGGAGTTTGCTCTCTCAGTCTATTTGTGCTAAACCTTCAGGCGAGCTTAGAGAGATTTTAATTGTAATCTGTCAGATCAAGACAATGATTTCTTGATAGTATCTTCCTACTGTAAGGGGAAGCATTCACTTTTTTACTGTGCAGCTGGATGGGCTTTTGAGAGGATCCTCCACCCTGCAGGAAGACCAGAGTTAAAATAGGTGATAAGCATTTCAGTGTTTAATTTTTTGTTGAAGTTTACACACCCTTGTCTCCCTCTCTCTCTTTCACATGAGGACAATAAAGAGAAGGGGATATTATCCTTGCATGTACTGATACAAAATAAATATTTTGAACTTTACATGTAGATAAGGGAAAATGATCCTGTTTCTGCCTCCCTTTTTACATCTAATTTTGCCAACTGCAGCTTCATTTAGCTATTGTCAAGCATATTGCATAAAAAACTGTGGGTGTTCTGAGGGTGGGTTATGCCTGAGTGATGATAAAGTCAGAACAAAAGAGCGGCCGAATGGATGTGGGTACAGCTAAGGAAGCTGTGAAGCTATCTATCTGCCGTCCAACGCCTTTCAAGGATCTTCGCACTTGTGCTCTAATCTTGGTTGCAGGATGTGTGGCTCCAGAAAGGCCACTAGCCTTGACTTTAAAGATGTCGGGAGATGGGTTCAAGCACCATATCTCTTACTTTCCTCCCTCCTCACCGGCAGTGGGTGCCCAGGGGCACCAGGCTGCTGTTCGTGCTGTGGGGTGGCGTGTCTCCACACGCTCACCACGTCTCCCCACAGCCCGGTGCCAATAAATACGCCAATAAATCTGCCACCCGCTCACGCAAGGCTGCAGGCTGGCACCCACCTCCTCCCCGCCCGCGTTACGTGCTCCTTCCTAATCAGTCTTCCTGCAGGAGCAACAATAACAGATCAGACGGCGGCATGGTTTTTTTTTTTTTTTGCTGGGTACCTGTCTTAGTGGAAGCCTTTTCTTTTGAATCACAGCCCACAGCCAGCTGGACAGAGCGGCAAAGGAGCTGTCAACGCTGGGTAGGGAAGTCTGGGAGGCAGAATGGCAGGAAAACCGCCTCGTTTCCCAGTGGCTCTATCTGCCGGGAGGCAGCGCCGCGCCTGGAGCCTGCCTGCCCTTCAGGCACTTCTCGGGATTTCCGAGTCACAGCCAGGGCTCCCACTAACAGCCAAATATTTCACTCTTGAGACATACTACACTTCCTGATATAGGATGCACTTGCATGTCTCCCAGTGACCTTAAACACTAATAAAGGAGTCATAATACGACCTAGACTGGCCTTGAGACCCAGCCGTAATACGAGTGGTTGAAGGGGGGGTTGAACGGGTGGGTGTGCTTGTCTGCTTTTTGTTGGACACCTTTTGTGTCATGTTCCTTTCCTTTTGATTATGTGGAGGAAGAGATTTTAAAATACATACGTGTTGCCCTTTTGCCAGCAGCAAAAATTAATCCGCTGTGCTGGGAGAGAAAAGCGTGCTGACAGTCGGGGATGACCAGCAGCTCCTGTAGCCTTGCTCTAGTTCCCCACAACTGCCTCCTACCAAGGTGAACAGCGACGCAGTGCGAACGCCAATCCTCCTACGCAGTCACTAATTTCCACTGCCTGCGCAGGCAAGAAACAATGGTGCGTGTGTATCATGAACCTTGTAAGGCCACTTGCAGTTGTAAGGCAAGCAGAGATATCCAGCTCCTCTCCAAATCACATACTGAAGAAATAGTGGGGTTCTTGATGTTGTTGGGCCAGATTTTCACCTACTGACAACAGACTTGTCTGCGTTCAAGACAGCGGAGGACTCAGCCCCATTGATGTAAGGAAACACAGCAGCTATCGTTTGTTGCTTCCTGCCACACGTTGAGTTTTGTACTGTCTTGGCCCTACAGGCTGAGCAAGAAAAAGCAGAAAGAGGATAATTTTGGATTGTGCTGGCAATCCGGCTATCAACCATAAAATGTGCTCAGACTTGCTAAGTAATAAGTGAATGATGACTTTGTTACCAGCAAAATGGTTAATGTTACAGGGATCAAATACAAGTGGAGGAGAAGCAAGAGACCACCAGGAAAAGAGGCAGACTTTCTCATCAGCAGAGGAGTGTTTTAACTGCTTTAATAGCTCTAAAAAAACTTAATTTGATCATGAACCTATGTTATTTAGATCTGTTTATTTGTAAAAGGAAGGATAACAATCTGTCTTCAACTCTATATTACATAAGATCAGCTGACATTTGCTATGATATCATAGACCAACAAAATGAAAGAACTTGCAGAGAAAATATTGACTTTCTTCGTCTGAAATGGAGCCAGCAGACAGAAGAGAGATGAATAGGAAATAAGAGAAAATACTAGAGCAGTCATACCCAGACTAAATTTAGATACATGACCTAATTCAGGAAAGCTCGAGAAAGAAAAAATCTTAGGCATTATTGTTATTAATATAAAATATTTAAGTTGCAGAAACCAATCCTTAACAAGTAAACAATGCAGTGAGACAACCCTCACAATTGATGAAAAGTGCACCATGATCTCATCGTCCTTCGATACTTTCACATAATTCCCACTGATTTTGACAGGAGCTATACACACATTTCAGAGAGAGGCCTTTATTTGCACGTAGAAGCAGGAGGCAGAACCTACAGACATGGCAGTTCTTAACGCTCACTGTCACTGCACAGCCCAGCAACTCAAAACATTATAGATCCAGTCTCAGCTAAGACCCTAATCAAGTAACCTCACATCTTACATGCCCTTGGAGTATCAGTCTGCCTTCAAGGCTCTTTCCCAGGATCTGACTGACAAGGGCAATTAATCAGGGCTGGGTCCACTGTAGCCAACGTGCAAAGTTGGTGAGAAGTCCACGCCAGACCTCTTTTTCTGCATCAGCTTTATTCTGACATAGTGCTGTTGCTCACTTACTACCCCATTTTAAAAACAAATGTGTGTTTTTGAAACTGCTGGTAGGATATGTTTCTCAGTTTCACTCAACCCAGTAGCCTTTAACTGTAATTTCTACAAAATCCTATTAATTCATTCCACTTCTGTACAAAAAGAACAAAGCAATAACTGTTTTTGAGTAATTCTGTCTGTCCATCCCACAGACCTCTCCAAAATTTCTTCTGTATATTCAGAACAGTCCTCTGTATAACTCTTCTAGAGTTTGATGTGTCCACTTTGTTATTTTAATTCACCTTCATGGCTACAGAAAATGCCTCTCCTGACATTATCCCAAACTCTTCATTTTTAATATAATAAGTCTAAGTTACAACTCATTATCTCCTCCCAACCCTAGACTTGGAGGAATGCAGTGCTGTCTCCCATGTGGCCTAGGGTTTTAGGATGGCAGAACTTTGGAATGTTAATCTTTCTTTGATATTTATAGGAATTGATTCATTACACTACTCAGGAGGTTACACTTGTGTTCAGAAATCGTGCCAGATCAAGAACTGTGTTGAGGATCTGATTCATTCACTGTCTAACTTGTATGTAGTAAAATCAGATTTAAAAGATATTGGAGACCTTGCCACTTCTTAGAGAATCCTGGATTTTTGTGTTATTTCTAATTTTTATGGTATCTTATAAAGCAATACCTCTGTCTCCTGTTACGCCTTACCAGATCTATGCAAGCAGGATTGTCCAACATCCCCCTCCAATGCTCCAGGCCCTGTCGCTCTTCACTTCTTCCCGTTGGCCTTTTGTCTGCTGTTTCTGCCATCCATTTCTGCACAGCATTTCCGCTACTCTAAATGCACCACTGTTGGAGCCTCAGCTGATCTCAATTTGTATGTCACACAAGAGAAAAAAAAAACAAAAAAAACCCAAGCCAGTCTGAAATACCATTTGCTTTTTACTATCTAAAACGCGCCATAAGTTCACCTCATGTCATGTGCATGTTTCTGTTCTCCTCTGCATCAATTTTTCCATGGAGACTTGCACCAGCGTCATATAGGATGGCAACGCCCTGCGCCTGGGCTGCCCGTGCGTGAGAGGAGGACACAGTTGCTGGGAAGGTAAGTGTGACAGACAGACAAACGGCCTGCGGCTCTTCAGCACATGTGTTTCTCAAGCTCCAGTTGCGAGTTGACATGTTTACATTTCAAACCACTCACAGATTGCAGTGGGTGCAAACAGGCATCTTCAATTATTCGTGTGACCTCTTCCCCATAAATAAAATATTGAGAAAGAAAGAAAACTGCCTTCTAGCCTATTTACTGCTGGGATTTTTCCCATTTTGTTGTACTCGAGCAGAGTAACTACAAGGAACGCTTTGGCTGTTGTGGAAACAGAGTTATGACAAATAACCCCAGACAATGGTCAGGTAGCCGCACCCTTTCTGAGGCCCGATGAGGAGAAAAAGCCCCGATGAAGGGACGGCTTTGCAGCAAGGCAGAGGCCAGAGCCCCAGCTGACAGGCAGGCATACTTCAGTGTCACCATGGACTTGCTGTCACCCCAAAACAGGGAGCCAGTGGCTGCCTCAGCCCCGCTTGCCTTGGAGGTGGGGTGGGATCTGGTACAACAGTCCTGCAGCCCCGCTGGCTGCTGCCAACAATCCCACCAGTTTTGCAAGGCAGTTGAGCCCAGGTGACATCTGTGTCTCATCCAGTTGCTACATACTCCAGGAAAACTCTAAAGAAGCCAAGGGGGCTTCTTTTGGGCCACAATGCATGATTGCTTGTTCAATCAGACATTTGTCCATGATGGTAACTCATTACAGAAAAAAAAAACAAGTGCTGGGGTTATGTCCTGTGTGCATCTCATGTAGACTTGGAAGTAGCTTCAGTCTAGGTAGAATTAAGGTGGCAGTTTTTAGAGTGCCTATTTTTCAAAGTGACTTTAGGAGAGGCTAATGGCATGTCCAAGCTGGCAATTACAGGATTTCACATGAGGCTGGGCTTCACACTTCTTGATTCACAGATATCACCGCCTCAGTGGACAATCCCATTTGGCATATGGCAACATAGAGATGAACATGCCGTCATGGGCTCCATGCAGGGCACAACACAATTTTCACGTCTTTGTCCAGCACACAGGTGAAAACAAGTGTTTTAGTTCCTGCTGGTCATGTTAGCAAAGAATGCAGGGATAGGTTTCACAAGTTCCCTTTAAATTTTGAACTTCTATAAACTAATGAAAAAGAAATTGATAGGTAAATAAACTAATAAGAGCAGAGAAAATCTACACATTCAGGAAGACCAGTCTCCTGTAATAGCCTGTGGACAGAATAGTTAAACAATATTTAGATAGTTTTCTTTTTCACTGTTCCCTAGGAGTTGTATTTATACTGCCTCCAAGAACAGCCCCCCCTGCTTAATCAGATTTATAATAAGGCTGATATTTAAGTTCTTAAGAACAATTTAAGATTTCCTTCCAGTGAACATTAGAAAATGATACCATGATTAGCCGTGATATCTCTCTGACTGAGACTGCTAAGCAAAACAAGCGGCTGGCACAACTATTTGATTTGGGAAGAAAGAGAAGCAAGAGTAATGACAGCCAGTTTCCAGGTTTTTATTAGAGGAAATGTTTTTGATACAGAAGTTCCATCTCAGATGTATTTAAGTTCACATATTAAATAACACAAGTTGTTTCTAAAACATGGAAAAGTTCATAAAAGCTGTTTAAAATTATTTCTTACAGCCCTCTAGTCACTGTTTTCTTTATGTAGCCCCCAAGAGTTAGAAGAATTATGACATAAAAGATAACCAAAGGGTCAATCCTGCCCGAAGATATAGTAGTCAGCTAAGATGAGAGATGAATTCTGCAGAGCTTTACCTTTGAACCACAAGGACTTTGTTAGCACAAGAAGAGACAACTTTATTTTTCTGAGGAATATTTTCCTGCATTGTGCCATACAGTTTTAGAAAAATAGTGAACTGACTTTCTTCTCACTTTTTTATCACAAGTGATGCACAAGGCAGAAAAAATTGCTGAATAAATTCTGAAATTTCATGCTGAACTGGCAAAAGTCAGAATTAACCACTGTGACACTAAAACATGTGACAGAACAGAACTATGCAACTTTACATTTTTGTTTTCCATGGTTCAGTCTAATCCCTCTTAAGAAGACTAGACCTAGCACTAACTAGAGGACTGTTGCTTTTTATTCATGTTGCAGAAATTCCAGTTTCAAAGTGCTTTTTACTCTGGTCTGAAAGTGGTTTAAAAGTAAACATCTGTCTTTCATCGGCAGGATGGCAATTAAAGAAAATCTATCATTAACCCCCCTCTGCAGATTCTGGGTCACCGGGATCAAGAGATGCTTGGGGCTCTCAGGGGTCCTCGGGTGTGGAGGAATCCAGTGCATCTGTACCTCTTTCTGTGAAGAAGGGAATACGGCATCAGGAGTGCCTTTCTGCAGTACAGCTGGCAGACAGGAAAAAAAGTTAGAAATAGATCCTAAAACAAAACATCACCTACAGTATATGTCTGTCGCTACGTATGTTCCCAATAGTGTCCTGAAGACAGTCATGTCTATTTGTTTTTTAAAAATGAGAAAGAGTAGCATCTATTACAACTGAACAAAATACGGTATTTTGACGTGTAAAAACACATTCAGTCCTTCCTGTCATTTGCCTCCTCTCATATTTAGCACCCAGGGCTATCTACCATTCTCTTCTGAAGCAGCCTATGAGTTCACCTTCTAGCAAATACTTCAGTACATTCAAGGTGCCGGTACTTGGCACTCTGGGACATGATCCAATCTGTAATGCAGGAAGAAAACACATTTCCTCCTTTCTCTGACATGCCACCTAATATATTTCAGGGAATATGAAATGTGGAGGAGAGGAGTCAGTCTGCAACCTCTTACTTCGTGCCTCCAAGGAGACATTTCCATGTGCTTGGAGTGAGCACTGGACACCATTAATTTAGGGAGAGCAATGACACTGAGCTTTATCCCATCCCAAACCAGCTACCCCAGGACATGGAACATCCAACTTGATGCTCTCAGGAAATTCAAACTATTACTTGCCAAAGGACTGGGAACCCACCAGGGCAGGGGGTGGTTTCGGTGTTGGTGTCCTCTGTCCACTGTGGTGCTTTTCAGCCAGGACAGCAAAGTGAGCCAAAAAGTGATGGCGGTTAGGCTTGGGGAGGCTCATGTGCTGCGATCTGCTGCTAGGACATTATGTGTGTTGCATCCAGGATTCAACACAATGCATAAGCATTCAAGGGACAAATACCTAAATATCTTTCAGCCTATTCTCTTTTGTTTTACTGGGATTACTGTGCCACGCATATTGCTATGGCATCTCAGTGGTGCATTTCCAGTGGTACTCAAAGCAGCCTACAACTACATCTATTTAAAAAAAAAAAAAAAAAAAAGAATTTCAGTTGGCAAGTCAGCTAGGCACTTTTGAAAATGTTACTCCCAGTCAGACTATGCTCCTTGGCCTTCCGCTAGACAAGCAGCTGGGATGCCTGGGACCTACCAGCACAGAAGCAGTTAATTTCTATGAAGACTCCGAGAAAGAAAAACAGCCTAAGAACAGCCTTGTGTTGGGAGGAGGGCTAGAAAATGAGGCTGTTGCTGTTGTTTTCATTGTGTGCACTCTAATCAGAGAGAGTAAGAACAATAATGCATGTAATGCTGATTTTGGACCGTTTCCATGCAGCTTTTCCCAGGCTAGGCAGCCTTGGGAACCACTGATAGTGTGGCACACCAGGGGCACAGCCTCAATCACCAAGCACAGGGCAGGGCAGCCTTTTCTGCGGATAAAATATGTGAGGGATGACAAGAATCTTCCCAGCATGGGAAGTGGCAATAACAAAAAAAAATATACAAGGGGCTGAAGCTGAGCGCAACATCCACTGCAGAGCATGCCTGCAGGCAACACTCAGATTTGAAAGGTAGACTGCTATTTTTCATTTCCTCCCCCATTTTGTGTGTGTTTGTTTGTTTGTTTGTTTGTTTTCCCTTCTTTCATTAGATGCCCCCCTCCCCCTCTCAGCACCACTTTGAAGCCAAGATGAAAGAAATGCTGTGGCTGCTGGCACGGAGCACACCCAGGGAGACTGACTGAAGTGTGCTTTAGTTTAAGATGCCATGGCTTTTTTTTTTTTTCCAAAGTAGTGGAAGGATGGGGGGAGGGGAGAAGAGGAGAAGAAAGTTATTCAGCTAAAAACAATATATTACACTTCATTGAAAAGCATATTGTGCAGCTTGGATTGAAACATGGTCCTAATTTTTCAAAGCTTTGCTCTTCAAGGACGGAGGGTTTGGGGTAGCTAAGATGTGGCATCCTCCCAGACAGCAGCTGCCCATATTTTATTCATAAAACCTGTCTCATCAGCGTATGATGAGAATTGACACAACAAGCTGTAGCTTCATGACCTGTTTTGAATAAGTCGGTCAAATCAATGATGTTTGTCCCTTGGTAACAGAAATTTATATAGCCACTGCAGGGTGGAAGAAAGTCACTTGCCACCATTTTTGTTCCTAAAACAAAGAGATGCTTTTGAACAGTGACAATAAAAGGATCAACTTGTTTTCTTTTCTTTTCTCTAGGTAATTGATTTCTTTTGACATTCACTTTAGGGAAAAAAGAAAAATCTGGCAGGGACAGGGGTAGAATTCACACACCTCTGCCTTGACTCTGTAAATACTGAAAGAAGCAATTAACTTTGAGTGGCTGAAGATTTCAGATCTTTGGGGAAATCCTCATGCCAGTGATATCAGCAAGGGATGTGTCAGTGACTTCAGCATATCAAGGAGGTAAAATCCCACCAAATTCATTAGGTGCCATCCAAGCCTACAAGAAAAAAGGCCCTTCCACCAACCTAAACTTGCCTCGATGCTGGGAAAGTTGTGCAAAGACTCTGTAAAATCCAGAGGAAAAGGAAGGTCACCATGGATGGTTGCAGTATTTTCTTCTGTGTTCAGCTTCCAGCCCTTGCCCCTATAAAAGTGTCATTCACCACTAGATTGTCGTGCTTATTTAATATCTGTTAGTCACTGTTAAACTGCCAACAGCTAGCTAAATTCACACTAATGTTCTTTTAAATATGCAGCAGTCCTACCATTTACAATCATTATGGAATTAAACTGTAGAATTAAACTCTCAGGTCAAATACCTTAACATATATCTAAACCAGCATTAATTAGCATGTCCAAGGATTTTTTGGAAGCCCTTGAAGAGAGCAATTACAGCAATTGGTGAATATCCTTTGAAGGGTGGATTGCATGCAGCTTAGCAAGTTAGAACTTCTGACTATTAATTTATTTTGAACTAATTCTGACCCTGCTTCTGTCTGCTAACTGCAAGCCAATTTTCCAAGGCCAACTATACTGGTGTAGAAAGTAAGCCAAGTTTTCTGGAGAACAGAGAGCAGTAACCAGCTCTCAAAGAGATGGGGCTGGATCAGTATTAGAGATTAATGGAGAAACAAAAGAATCATAAAATAGGTGTTTTCATGACCTGTTTCACAGAAAAAAATAATTTTATAGCAATATGTTTTGTATATGGAAAAATCCGGAGTCCTTGTTAGGAAATAGCACAGCCATTGTCAAACCAGTAACAGAGAGGATTTGTTTCAAACTAAGCAGTTTCCAAGCAAGCAGCAAGCAGGGCAACAGACCCATTTGCAATTGTGGCATCGCAAGAGAATCATGAGCAGACCTTTAAATGACAGAAAAGTTACAGGGCTTGAAGAGGTTTTCTAACTCAACCTCAGGGATGGATCAGTTATATCTAAACTATTCCAGGCATGTTTATGGAATCTTCTCTTTAAGAACTCAAATGATGGAGATTCCTCAGTTTCTCCAGGTGACATAATTCAGTGTGTAGCTGGCTGCACATTAAAAATAATTCCTAAGATCCTCCCCTGTCTCCCTTATTACTGTTTAGTATGCATGCATCACATTCTTCTGGAAGGCAAAATGCATTACACATTAGCATTTTCACTTGGGCTGCCTTTATTCTTATCATTAACTGGCCCGGTCAGGCCCATCTTTCCTCCTAATGGCTCTGGGATGGTGTGATTAAAGCTGTAATATCCTCCAACTCTTTTATTTGCTGCATTTTATCCAGCTAAATCCTAACTGTAGGACTCCCTTTTGTAAGTACCGTGATACATTTCCTATTGCTATTGTTTTAAAAACACAGGCCCTTTCAGAAGCATGAGTAGGAGGGGACCAGAAGAGGAAACATCCAACATTTAAATCAATTGCAGTAACTGGGTGCCAAGACACTGGGCAATGAACTTTGCATATCAGACGACCCTGTGGATGTCCCTCAGTCTGAATCAACAGGTGAATAACATTACAGAACTGAAGTAATTTTAACTGAAAGATAGAAAGAATCAAACAGAACAATTCTGCCTATGGTTATTCTCCTGGTCCTACACAAAACCCATCTACTAATCAAAAACAGCAGAGTGAGGAAAAGGCTCAGATCCATAAAGAGTTATTTTCCAATATGGTAAGATTAACAGAGTTCTCCAAAATTCCCTCTTCTTAAATCAGTAGGTTTGATGTTTCCTTGAGATAACTGTAAAATAGTGACACAGGAAAGGCAAGTTGTAATTCTTACCTAGCATCCAAGAAATATTCCAGTTATTGTAACCACCAGAAAGAAGGCTTCAGTACCTTCTGGAGGCCCTCATTAAAAATACCTGTTCAATGTGCCTCTGAGACAGAAAACTCAAATTGTTAGTGCTTCTGGGAGAGGTAACAATTGAAAAAGAAATTGCACAACTATGTGAAGAATAAAAATACAGGAAATTATAAAATATAATGCTGAAAAAAATCCAAAGGAGACATTAAACTTGTTGCTTCAGGATTTAGATGCCTCCAAATATTAGTCGTAAGGAAGAAACCTGCTGATGAGGAACACAAATTTGCCTGGCTCTGTAAGGCAAGGTTTTCTCACCAAGTGTCTAGTGCTGACTGGTTTTTAAGGCAGCATATTGAACAGGGTGAGCCACATATCGGTCCAACATGAGAACTACCATGTTCCTAATAAAAAGAGATAGATAATAGTTCTAGAATCAACCTGAAGGTAGCATCTTTTCCATTTTCACCGTCAAATTTGGCACAGAGATGTTTATGAGCGCTGGTCACTGTTTAACCTCATTCATGAACTTATTCTTTTTCCCAGGTGAGCTCTAAGTGTCAGCTGCAACACTTCAGCACTATGGTCCTGGCTTTGGCTTTTTACTTACAGCATCCTACTCCCACTACACCTGTGTGCTCACCAGCCATGGAAGGCTTTTCCTGGCTGTGTGCCTGACCCGATGAGGCCCTGCATGCAGTCTCCCATAGAAAAAAAAGCAATATTCCCTGCCTCCAGCACCTTTAGCGTAATTCCCTGCACTGTCCTACAGATACAGCAACCGTGATTTCTATGAATCCTTGAGCTTTGCCTAGCTTATATGGCCTAAGTGCCAGATAACTAAATTCTGTTGGTTAAACCTCTTAGTTCCATTAATGAACTCTGAGCTTCATTTAGTATCCAGCAAATTATTTTGGGAAGTCAGCCCTTGTCTCTGCTCCGTAAGAAGGTCGGTGGCCAGATGCTGCCTGCACACTTGTTCAGCACCCTCCTCGAGCTCTGTGAGGATCACGCCTACTAATGAATCTCTGGTCAAGTGTCTAACAGAAAAGTATCAGTTGAAGAGATTTTTTGCATTCAATAATTAAATATTCTTCACTAAGTATGATACTACAATACTAAGTTGATGTTTCATGCCGTATGAATGCCTTTGACAGGCAGCAAGTCCACATGACTTACTGCCTGCCTGCAGCACAGGGCCGAGGCTTTAAGGTTACAGGAAAACCCTGGTACGGGTCAACAAATTTGTCCACTCCTATATGTGACTGCTATAGTCTAGGGAAAATATGTCGTTAATTACTTGTAAGAAAAAGAGTAGGTACGTTTTAAAGCATAAATAAATCTCCACCTTTGCAGTCTCTCAGCAGATCACAGCAGGCAGCTGAAAGGTTTTGTGTCACTACTTGTGAACTCTTTGTAACAGGCTTGAAAATTTTCCCTCGTATCATTAGTCCAAAGCTAAGGCTTACTAGCCAGAGCAAAAACAGCTGTGTTGCCATGACCCACAGCTTTTAAGGGAACAAAACAGTTAGTATACTTATAAATAACTACTTTTGAAGTGTAAGTCATATATTTCAGTTTTTCCTTTGTGCTTCTTATAAACAAAATATCCCTGAAAATAATTGCGTTAAGAGTAAAGACATATGAGATGTATGACTGTGACAAATAATGCTCTCTTGTAAAAATATGAGAGTTGGGGGATTTTTATATTCTTGGTATAATAAAGAAGATCACGAGTTTTTTTAAGGAGAGTAACAACATCTGAGAGGAGGACACGAACTGCCATTGACATTCAAATATCTCAGTCAATTATGTGTAGGCGTAACTCATAGTAACAGCTGCGCTGTCTTCTTCTGACCCTGACAGGGGCATAGAGAAGCTCAGAGAACAAGGAGGCTCAGACCCCAGACCCCTAAAGCAGAACAGCAGCAAGCAGGGACGGGGAGCAATGTGGAACCTATCAGGTGGGAAAAAGGTGACGACATTGATTCCGTCGAGAGGTCAGATCCTTGCAGTCTTTCCCCACTGCATTCACTCACAGAAACTTTTCTGTTCATGTACTTTTCTGGTGAGGTTTGGTTAGACCTGCTACACTGTCTGGAGTGCTTATCTAAATGAAGGATATTATGCTTTCTGCCTTCTCCTTTATCTGAAGCTCCCACAAAAATCACCATGTATTCTGGAATGAGCAAGAGGCCTAATGAAGAGAATAAATATCTGAAGGCAATAATATAATATCTGAATGGATGCTTTCAGCAAAGGAATGCAGATTCCAAACTCAAATAAACCAGCAAGCAGAACTGTGCCCCCCTCTCTTGCTGCATGAGGCACAACAGGGGTGTCACAGAGGTGGAAGGGTAGTGCAAGAGATGGAAGCAAGCCCTTTTCCACCAGCAATAAAAGCAAGGATGCTGAAAGGATTACTAAAACTGGAACCAGGGAGTTCCTGACAGGTGCCCTGGCATTACTGAGAAAGGAAGTGAGTAACACCAGGTCTCTGGCTGATGGAAAACTCTTTCAGCACTTTGGGCTTGTTGATTGAGGGCACGAGAGACTCCTGAGGCAGGTGCTAAAAGATTTACAGAGTACTTTCCAGGATGCCCCTGTAACAAAACTTTGGGTCTCACCTTGGCTGTAGATGAAACTGCTGCTATGGTGGAGCCTCAGCCATAACCCAAACTGGAGATTTTGGTCACTTTTTTCTTTCTTCGCTGGGCAACGGCTACAGATGCCTGCATGGTGTGAAACACAGATGCTTTTGTAGGTCCCAAAAGATGATGAATCCAAAGTACAAGGCAAAATGTGTAACATTTGTGCTGCTTGGAAGCCATCAGGGCAGAGATGTTCACTTTAAAAATCTGTCACAGATGTTACAGATTGCTAAACTAGGGACTTGGCTACAAAGTCCATTTTTCAGCTCATGGAAATAGTTGTCTAAGTCTACCACTATCCAGCCTACCTCTTCTCTCTTCTGGTTAGCAGCATAAGGGGGACATAGCCTTGAACATGGGGAGACTGTGGTTTAAGTTTCAGCTCTGTCTTAGTCTTCTGGCCTGACTTCAAACATAGCATTTGAATGTGTATCAAAATGATGGGATGGTGAATGTTTCTGCAAGGCCGGAGATGTGTGCTGCTGCCTGCCGAAGGGGCTATCATGATGTCCCCGGGCTGCCGTCAAACCAGTTACCCCACCATGGCCATCCATGGAGGGGTGACCGGTTCACCGTCAGCCTGTGGACTTTCTGGCAGCAGCATGATGGGCTGCTCAGCTCAGACCATATCTACTGTCCCTCCCACGCTCCCCTCGGCCTCTCACGTGGAAGTAGCGATGACAGTGGGGACAGCCACAGATTCTGCTCAGCTTGCTACTGATCTGAGAGTAGACAATGCTCATCTGTTTTTATTACCTCCTTTACCATAGTGGGTCTTGGACCACAGATGTGGAGTAATTGCTGGGAACATTGTTAATCTCAAAACTATACTGGCTAGCACCTTGCAAAAGGCAGTGCTGCGATTGCCTTCACCCCAAGTATAGACGGTATCAGGGGCAGGGAAGCATCCTCCTGTGCTGGTGTGCCAGTTTGTTTAACTCCATCTCTCTGGCACTCTTCTGGCTGTGCTGTGAGCGAGACAGTGTAGAAGAGAGATTGCAGTTGAAAGGAGAGAATGTTTTCTGATTCTGTGTCTCCATCTCTGCCTTTGTCTGTTGCTATCACACAATGATTGGGTTACAGCAGTGCAAAGGAGGCTGTGGGAACATCTCTGTCCACCGGCTGCAGAAAAAGAGCTGCAGCAGCGATGTAGGGCAGCGAAGGAGCCCTCCACCTTTATGAGCCCAGGCAGGCTCTGTGGCAGCTTTTCTATGTAACATGCCTTTACTGCCAGCCTTCCTGCCTTCACAACAATAATGCACAACACTGAAGTTTTGCCTTTTCCTCCTAAATCTAATTTCCCACGTATTACTTTCATAAGTGACATGGCTTAAAATGGCCTTCAATTTGCTAGTACCTATGTTAAAATATATTAAAGCAGCCTGGTTTTCAAGGATAAGGTTCTTGAAACTCTTGCAATCATCTCTTCTCCATTTGTCCCCATACAACTGAGGCACTGAAGATCCTTAGCTGATACACGAATCCCACCTGACCCACAGTCCTTCTATAAAGCCTATAGAGATTGTGGAAAAGCTGTCTTCAGCATGGAGAGAAAAGCAATTCTATGTGATGTTCTTTAATTTTTTTCCAGCTGTTTTCAGTCCTTATATCCGATCCAGTCTTGGTACTTCCTTGTGCTGGCTAAGCAGTGCCAGAGGGTGGTCAGTTTACACAGGGAGACTGCAAGAATCCAAAAGTTTTGATATCAGATATTTCTAGGATTAAAATACTATTCCTTCATTTATATGGCAGTCCTATTAAAAAAAAACAAACAAACAAAAAAACAACCAAAAAGAAATAGTGCTATAGAAACACGAGCAACTCAGAGATGCACCATAATTTTTTTTGTTGTTTTCCTGTGATGCAAGGTCTGTCACTCTGCACCCTGACTGTCATAATTTACCTCTTGGCAGCACTTATTCCTATTCTTTAACTACCCTGAATTCCTCATACTTCTCTAACGTGTGTGCTCTCCATGAGCTTTCTCATGGGCTTCTTCACCATCTGTATCATGTCAGTCTACCCTGAGACATTCAATTACAGCACTATGGCCTTACAAACTAGAGAAAAGGCTTTTCTCTCAGCCTAAAACTTCCCTCCCCCTGCTAGGATTGCTCTCTTTGGAAAACAAGAAAAGAAAAGAAAAAAAAGAGAGAGAGGAAAGGAGAGGTTCGGAGAGGAGAGGTTCGGAGAGGAGAGGAGAGGAGAGGAGAGGAGAGGAGAGGAGAGGACAGAGCAAAAGGGAACAAGACCTTTAAGTATAACCCACAAGATATATTTTCTGGGATCTACTTAGCACTATCTGTACACATGTCACCAAAGGACATTCCTCACAGTGAACTTTGATGTATTAAAAAGAGCGAAAAAGCAAAGAGGAAAAAATAAAATAAAAGAAGAAAAACCTGTCGCTTAATCCCCATAGGAAGACCATGTCCAAGAGTGACATTCTTGATGCTAATCTTCCCATATGTCCTCTCTAACAAGCACGGTAAGAAATAATTGCAACCATTCCTGCTTGAGTAATATATGCTGGCAAAAATTATTTCACCAAAAGAGCATTCTTTTGTGGGAGTCCCCGAGCACCCGTGTGAGGCAGCACTCGCTCACTCACTCGCTTGCTCTCCAACATTCCTGCTCTTGAGAGTGTGGCATTCAAGTACAGAGTGGGTTGCACTTTCTGGTATAGTGAGTAAAGGTGACTCTCACTGTTACTGTAAATTAACCTGTCAACACTAGCCAGAAAGCTGCAGCCAATAAAAATAATGGGCCCGCTAATGAAGAGCTGTTGACACAGCATTTCAAAAAGACAAGTTCAGCACTTGGGGCTGCAAGGGCACCAAACATTTTTGTTTCATTTTTTTTTTCTAAGTTTGCTTGGAAAATGCAGAAAAGTAGGGAACGTTCAGCATCATTTCCAGCCTGCTAGTGTGTTAGGGATGGCATGGATATACTGAGGATTTTCAGACCCAAAGACCACTTGAGATTGTATACTTAGCTTGCATGAGAAAGCTGTATTGCGTGAGAAAATCAGTAACCAGGGAGTTACACAGGTTGCTAAATAATTTTCAGCCATGATGCTCCTTAAAGTGTGCCTTTAGAACCGACGATTGAAAATTGAGCCCCCTGTGTTCTTAACCATTGCAAAATTATCACATAAATTCATATTATTTCCTTTGGTTTCAGGAGGCACTCATGTATCTCCATATGGAAAGCACTGAGATCTTTGTTTTCTCTTAAAAGCTCCCCTCTGCTGCAGAATCAGAAGAACAGGTAGACTTGAAAGTGGAAGAGCACAAGCACTTCTTTGTTCAGAGTGGGTTTTGAGTAGTCATTGGTCTTCAAAGTTGTTTGTATTCCAGCAAGTTGCATTACAGCTACTATGAAGTGATTTTATAAGTATTGTTTCCAGTACTCAGGAAAAATTCCCACTGTGCTCCTCATCATCTTCAATTAAGCCAATACATGCAGAGCTCATCCCGCTGGCCAGATCGGGGCAGTCCCTTAACCAAAGGGAGCGAGTACAAAGGATGAAGGAGCCTGTAAGCAAGCTGTGTGGCAGAGCGTGGGTGGGAAAGGAGTCATCCTCTCTGCCCTGGTGGCTGGGACAGAAATTGCCTGTGGAGTGACTGGGACTCAATTCAGTCATTCTTGCTGTTCTGATATTCCTCTGAGCCTTCCTGACACGTGGCCACATGCTTACAGCACTGATTTTCAGGTGTTTTAGGCTCAGTCCCTGCCTCAGCTAGAGACTAACTGAGATGCGGGATGAGCCAAGAAATCTTACATGAATGGGATGACATCTCTTCTGTTTTCCCACCCAGGATACGCCTCATCTGAGTGTCATAGCTATGAGGTGCACAGGGCAGGATTGCCTCTCTCCCTGTGTCTATGCAGTGCCTGCCATATGGACACCAATGTCACTGAGAGCCTGTACGGCAGCCCCAAAAAAATAAGCAGATAGATGGATGCCCACATACAACTACCTCTTTTTATCTTTTAACAACAGCTGCTACCAAGCACAGCTTTATCACTCTGTACTATCATCCTCTCTGGATAACTTTACTGAGCGTGAGATTGTGGTCTCCTGCCTCCTTTTGATGCCTTCAGTTTTCTGGACCACGGTTTGACAAACTCTCCATTACAGACAGGAATACTGATTGTTCCATAGGCCAGAAACGTCTTTCAAAGATCATTAAGGTTTTACAAGTATTTGACTGCAAAAGAGTTGCCTAATACCCACATAGAGCTCTACACCACTGAGGCGTCATTTCCCCCAGACAGAAATGTGCTGATTCCCATCTCAAAGAACCCACTGTCTAACTAGCTACAGTGCTAGGACATACAGCTTCCTAAAAAAAAGTCTTTTTAAATTCAATGTTGTTTGACTCAGAACTATTTTAACTGATTTTCTTTTCTGAACCATGATTTGATTTTAGATACCTTTAACAAAGAAATTTAGAAAATAAAATCTAGATTTACCAAGTGGCTTTAAAAACCTGGAGAACATGTTGTGCCCTGATCCTACATGCTTAACCAGGAAAGTTCATTTGCTGCAATATTTACTGAGGAGCCACTAATTCAACACCCCTCCTTGTGTCTCTACTGCAGAAAACAACACACTCACATTTGGGCCCTTGGCTTCTCAGTAGCTTGTCTCAACACTCAGAAAAGATGCTCTGTAGTGGAGCTCTCCCAGTATTTCTAACTGAAGCTTCATCCCAATTTATAGAAGGTAATTAAAGCAATTAATCACCCACTCAGACAAGTGCTGTAGACACCAAAATATAAGAATGGGTTGTAAGGGAAGGATATGCAAGCATCTCTTTCTTCTTCTCTGCCTTGTGAAAGCCACTAAGTCGCCTCATGAATCAAGCCTTCCAAAATTCAATGTTTCCTTCTGAAAATGTTGAAATGAACCAGTTGGGCATTTTCAGAACTTTATTTGTTTGTTAGTTTTTGCATCAGCCAAAATTAGTTGTCCTGCCTGACCCAGTGTCACAAGCCTGAACTTTTTTGGGCGAACACTTGATTTATTGGGGGAAAAAGAACAATTGCAAAGTCCTGGTCTGTGTCCCTTCCTTCTAAGCCAGGTCCAACAGCTGGGGAGCAGAGCCCACGCTCCGTCCCGCCTGGGCATAACGGGCAGCCTCTGACCGGCAGCAGGAGGTTAGCTACTTGTGTGGCAGCATGTGGCATTTCTTCCTAATAATAAAAAGAAATCACCAAAGCAAAAACAGATGATAGAGAGTAGCCGTTGCTGAGATACTACAAATGAGTAAACAATCCTTGGGCTTTGTGCTATTGCTATTTTTCTTTAATGAGGATTGTGGGTGGGAGGCCCTGGCGCCTCTTCAGTGCACCCAGCCTAGGAAAAGAGCTCTTCCCTACCCTGATCGGTTCAACACAGCGACAGGAGTGGTACCTCCTTAGCAACTCGGCTCACAGTTGGGGAATATTTCTCCACTTTGAAGGTTTCCGTTGCTGACATCAGAATAAAATATGAAAGCCCTGTCTCTTCTGGATAAAATCGCGCAGTTCTGCTCCCACGAGAAGAAGCTGCTGTCAGGGACTTGGCAGGCCTCCCAAAGCCTCAAAGGTTGAGTTACAAAGAGTGACAAAGAGTAGGGAAGAGCACTGTACCAGGGCTAGTAATGATTTTTTAGCCTATTATTAGGTATTAAAAACTATAGAGAAAACGTCTGCACAGGCACAAATCATCTCTACTGTAAGCTGACGGCAGAGTGCATAAAATCTCATTTTGAGGACAAGACAAACTGTACTACATCAATCACGGGCTTTCTGGATACACTTGCGAAATATTTTCCTGTACTCTTCAAACCTTATGTTTGTCCACCATGAGGCATGATCCACAAAATTTAATGATGCCTGTGGGAAAGAGGAACAGAGTTGTCCCTAGAAACACCTTCAAGCTATAAATTCTATATCCAAGTATCATCCTACTTCAAGAAGCCTCATTTTTGCCAACTGCAACTGCATTTACACATAGGTTTAACATTTCTGCTGTCTCTGGACCTCCATGTCTACTTCTTTGCACAAAACTGGCCCCATTACTGGAAAAGAAAAATGAGATGGTTATTTGAGATTTCAGCTGGACACCGAATGGATTGTTCTTCGTGATACAAACCAGCCTCATGGGAGCCCACAGAAAGCAGGGCAGTATTGCTTTTTCACTCCTGCTATTGCTTGTGTGTCTTTCTGCATATAGAGCCCTGATCCCTCGTGGATTTTTTTAAAACTGTCAGTAATGTTTTTTAAGCTCCTGTGGTGAGGGCACAGAGTATTTTATGCTTAGTTCAGGAAAGGAATGGCACTTGCTAAGGGCTGCTTTCCTTGCCAAACATCAGTTTGAACATGAAGGTCTTTGGATTCTTGTATTGCCTGCATAGATTGCTTCCTCTTCCTGATACCTCAGTAGAACCTGTTGCTGTTGCTGCCACTATTCCTTTCCTAATAAATAAATGTACAAAAAGTACTAACTGCAAACCTTAATGAGTGTACCTTTATGTTCACGGGAAAAGCAAGAACAATGTGGGCTGACCAGACCAGCCGGCTGCTCACAGTCAGCTACTGCCAAATGAGGCGCAAGGGGGGAAAACTGAAGTGCCCGCCAAATGCGTCACTCTGGGTGCCAGCTCAAAGGGCACGTGGTTTCCCATAGACTTGTATTTCAAAGCTGGTGTCCAGAGAGGACTCAAGTTTCGTCTTTGGAAAGCTCTGTCTCCAGTGGATTCTCAGGTGTCTACTAGGGTTGTGCTCCCTCAACAGCGTTCTCTCAACTGTGGTAATACAATAGGCTTATGTGATTTCATGAAGCTTGCGGGAGCATCATTAATACCTTGGTGATCCCTACCAACTCTAGCTGAAATTGGCCAGCCAGTCTGAAAGATGTTGAGAGGTGCAAGTATGAGCAAACACATGCACACCACACAGAGTGGTACGTCAGAAGCCTTATTTCCTAGAAAACCCAGCTACTAAATAAAACAAAACCACAAGTAATGCTATTGACATTAGTGTCAGCAGTCCCCTTACCTGTCATGGTTCTGAGGGCACTCATAGGCCTTACTGTCCCCAGTCAGTCTTCCCTGACCCTGACCACAGCACAGGATCCCATTTCAGTAGATATCTGGGGCTCATAGACAGGGACTAATGTTACACACTTTTGGGAGAGGAGAAAGTGGACAAAAATGAGAAATTATGTCTCTGCTTGTCAAGGGTTTATCACTCCATGTGTTCAAAAAGTACAAATACTTGAGATGTCCTCAGCCAACAAGCAGATCCTTGGGGCATCTTCCTTGGCTAGGAACTACTGGAAAAAAAATTGATTTGTATGGTGGGGGGGAATCTTTAACAGTAGGAATTATTTCTTATGAAAAAGGCTAAATAGTTCACACGCAAAGTCACAACTCTGTATTTATACAAGTCTTATCAAACTAATTAATGAACAATGACTTTTTAGCAGAAAAGCTTTAAATAATAAGCATTCTAGCATGTGTTAGCAAGGAAAACATAGTATTAAATAACTCCAACAAAGCTTCAGGCCATGTAATAATCACTGGAAGCTGAACAAGCTTCTCTGAAATGGAGGCATAACAAAATGTTCCTCCTGCTGCAAACAAGATCACAAACACTGGAGTATTCCCAAGAGTTTGTTTATGGTTAGCTATCTACATGATGCTTTAGCTTGGCTATCTGCAGCAATGAAGAAAAGGAAGAAGAGCTGAAGTCCACAGCTGGTAGCAAATAAAATGAAAGGTGAAAATCATGGAACCAGTCTCCAGGGAGTTGAAGATGGAAGGTGAAAGGTGCTAAAGACTGTCACCAGGAAGTGTCAATGGGCAATGAGGAAGTGTCTGTTGTCTGAGCCCTGTTATGAGAAATCATGTAGAGGGTCAAGCTGGAGCTCTGGCAGAGGTGTGCCTGGAACTAGAGTAGATACATAAACTAGGGCTGCTACCACCCTGAGAAACCAATGCAAGTGCTGTTGCGAGGATAGTGGTATATGAGTCTTCAGATGCCTAGGAGCCAAATGTATTGGGATCCTGTAGTGCACTCATACTCCAGTACTAAAAGTGGCGAGCATCATATTCTGTTTTGTTGTGCTGAAATAAGTGTTTGATTTTCTCAATCATTGTGCAAATTTGGCTTAATGTCCTCTGTAGTGGCATTATCATAGAATCATAGAATCATAGAATCATAGAATCATAGAAGCGTAGGATAGTTAGGATTGGAAGGGACCTTCAAAGGTCATCTAGTCCAACCCCCCTGCAAAGAGCAGGGACATCTCCTACTAGATCAGGTTGCTCAGAGCCTCATCCAACCTGGCCTTGAACGTTTCCAGGGATGGGGCATCCACCACCTCTCTGGGCAACCTCTTCCAATGCTTCGCCACCTCATTGTAAAAAACTTTTCCTAATGTCTAATCTGAATCTACCTCCCTCTGTTTTAAAACCATTACCCCCAGTCCTGTCACAACAGGCCCTACTGAACAGTTTCTCCCCATCTTTCTTGTAGGCCCCCTTGAGGTACTGGAAGGCCGCTATAAGGTCTCCCTGGAGAGAGATTTTATAGTCTGTTCTCTGATGCTTTATAGATACAGTACATCTTCCAACAACCCCTAAGTTTTGCCCTCTGTGTCAAAATCCTCCACAAGACCTATTGATATTACCTGTGGGCCAAGCCTAGAGGATCACAGCTTCCCATGACAGCTTCATTCCTGGGGACAATGGAGCTGTCAAGACCCATGAGTCCAAGCCTCATGCCTGACTGGCAGGGGCTCCACAGCAGCCAGCCTTCACCTGCAGCATGTGCTTGTCAAAGACAGCAGGAAGGCTGGGATATCAGCATTCACAGCCTTTGAAAAGAAAATGTAGAAACATAGCGTACTGTTAATCCTCCATCCACTTAGAGCTCAGAATTAAAAACACACAAGAAAATTTCTCTCAAAAAAGGGAGATGGAGAAAGATGCAGAAATTTCCTTCTATTCTTGTTTTTTTTTCAAGTTGATGAGCTATTCAAAAAAATGTCATGATGAGCATAGTAAAAGAAGCTAGCAAATGACTGTCAGGTTATTTTCACAAAATCACAACCAGATCCTGCCTTTCTTTTTGAAAAATAATTGCTGCTGTCACAACCTATAGATGATAAAATAAATCTGTTCATTTACAGTTTTAATTGCAAACCTGGGAAGAAAGGTTAAAAAAGTTTCGTGTTCCTTTAACATAGTGCAGAAAATAGTCAAAGGCAATGAATTTTTGTCATAAAGGAGGCAAACATCGACTTACAAACATTTGTATCCAACCATCTAGACGATTTGTAGTGTATGGCTTTATGGATTTAGTCCTCTATTCAATTTTTCTTTCACTGATCTCAAGCCATAAAAGTCCAAATATCTTCTCTGTGCAACAGGACTGTAATGGAGTCTCAATACTCCAGTGAACAGACAGCTGAAACCAGTGCCTGGCACGTGAGCACATTGCTCTGCTCCTTCCTAGTGTAGCGCTGAATGGTTAGCTTAAAGCGCCCTTATGCTGCAAAAACGTGATTACCGGTGCTCAGCCCAAATCAGTGCTTTAATGTGATTTTTTTTTTTCTCTTTTTCCAGCCAGAGCAACTAGTGATGGCTTAATCCAGGCTCTCTATCTTTGTCCTGGAAAGGACTAGAGTGTGGTGTGTCCTTTCAAACCACCATGTCAGGAAGATTAAATCCACTTGCGAAACCTTCAACTTCAGTGCTTCTTTAGTTATGGCTTTTATGTGTGTGTTTGGCTGTTTTCTGTGTAACCTACAAGCACCATACCTTCCAGTACTGATTTAAGCAACCCATAGCCTTGAGTCTTGGATGCTATAGGTGCAACTGCAGCTCCCAATTCAGGCCTGAGACATAGCACTGAGGAAGGAGGGAATATGATGATGGCTTTCAAATGTATGTACTCAAACAAGCATCCAGAGTAGCCAAAAATGAACACTTCAGTTTCTGCGCTTTCGCAGGCTCGAAGATATCTGATCAGGAAAGCATTTATGGATGTGTTTAATTAGAAACACATGCTAAAAATATGGACTTCAATTATACTAACTTCAATGCAACTTAATTGAAAATGTGCTTAAATATTTCCTGTTTGAGGCCTAAAAGAACAAGAACACAATTCTTCAAAATGTAGGACGTTTCATTGTGTGGAATTTTAAAGGACTTTATGTGCTGCATATGCTGGCATTATTCAGCCCTGAAAAGCGGTTGCTTCTAAGGTGGAACATTTTGTGTGCTATGAGAACAAACAGCGACACTGCAACAGCTAGAGACAATGAGTATATCATGCCCAAATAAAACCACTGTAGGAAAACAGACAACCAGAACATAATTTCCCAGCTTGAAATTTAGAGGAGACACTTACTGTTACAAAAAAAAATCTTACTGGAGCTCTGACAATGAGCATGGAGGTCTGGAGCCCGTAGCTTCGTGCCGGGACACTGATTCATTCCTTACTCCCAGGAAAGAACGACTGCTCCCTCAATGAACTACCGGCAGAGTGTTGCTTCTTGTACGGCATTTAGCTTTCCTGCAAGGTATCCTATCCCAAAGCCACGCTTAGCTTGCAAAAGTGTCACAGCCTGGCTGTCACGGCTGCAGGGAAAAGGCTGCCTAGCTGTTTAGAAAATGTCAGTCAGAGTTTTGTCACTGTTTTTCGCTGCTGTTGTTGCCTTCCACTTAGGACGCTTAATCCTTTGCATTTATTTCTAAAAACCCCTCTCTGCCATCCCTTCTGCAACAGTGCTTAAAAATGGATAGCACAATGTGTTTCACAGCTCTGTGCTTTGCCTTGCACATCGCATGTGTCTCGCCCACTTCCAGCAGCCGCACAGAAGCGCTGCCCAACGCACGTGAGAGCCTCACAGGAGAGTGAGGGGCACCGACGGGGCCGGGAGCATGCGCTGCCCTTCCCGCACACATAGGCTGCAATGCTTTAGCTCTTGCAGTATGCTAAAACCTCCAGGTACAGTTCTATTAGCCAGAGAAGCATTTTTGACAGAATTGCTCTTTCCTACATGGCTAGGATGTAACAATGTCAATCGCCTTTATGCAGCTTCGCTATATTTGCAGTAGATCCTGTACCAAGACATTCATGCTCTTTCTTCAAATTCACTTTGTTAACTACCACCACATTACAGTAAAAAAAAAAAAAAAAAAACCTACATCTTACGTCTTTGGCTCAAAACAACCTGCTTGCATG